>JAMWET010006573.1:0-77500 GCA_024036415.1 Prochilodus magdalenae
GGCCTTTTGTCTAGCATGAAGCTGTGAGGCTTGACCACGTGATAGACTCTTTGGAAACACTGCAGGTATGGTAAGAGTTAGCCTGGCAAAGCTCGATGGCAAGGAGGAGTGGAAGTGTGAGTTGATGACACCTGCAGCACTCTTGCTGGCATCTACGCATCAAGGACTGTACTTGGATACTGATCAGACTTTGTGGGGTCGCTGGGAATGCTCTTTTGAAAACAGGGAGCAATGTTACGACCCACTCCTGGCCAGAATGAAGTCATGGATGCATGGGAGGCATGGCCACATCCACAGACTACTGGAAAGCATAGCATTGCCTGGCGACAGCAAGGCTAGAAGCAAGGAGTTGGTGGACACATGCAGCTGTCTCCCTGGCATCTACGAGTCAGTAAGTCTACTTGGACTGTGCCTGGATTTTGTGGGATTACTGAGACGGCTCTTTTGAAAACCAGGAACAATGTAGCATCCCACTACTGTCTGGCATGAAGCCATGGATAGATGTAGGGCTTGACCACATGCATAGACTCTTTGGAAGCATTGCAGGCACGGGAAGAGTTAGCCTGGCAAAACTTGCTGGCAAAGAGGTGTGTAAGGGTGAGCTGATGAACACCTGCAGCACTCTTGCTGGCATCTACGCCTCAGAGACTCTAAATGGACTCTGGATGGACTTTGTGGGGTCACTGATACAGCTCTGGTAGTGTTCCTTTACTAGCTAGCACCAGCTTGTGGATGCAGTGTAAGTGTGACCACATCCACAGACTCTTGAGAAGCTTTGTTGGCACTGCATGAGATGACCTGGTGAGGATCGATGGCAAGGATGGAGGTGGGGAGTTGGTGAACATGTGCAGCGATCTCACCTGCTTCTACATTTGTCTCATCTTCAACCTTCCGAAGTTCACTCCACTGCTGCGCTCTCTTCATTGGCTTCCTGTTGTTGCCCGCATCAGATTTAAAACTCTGGCCAGATGCTGGCCTACAAAGCCAAGAATGGACCAGCGCCTCCCTAACTTATGGCAATGGTGAAGAGTCGAGCTGTACCTCGAGCCTTCGTGCTTCAAGTACAGCTCATCTCGAACCACCACCCCTGAGGACACATGGAAGACAAGCGTCCAGACTCTTCTCTGTCCCACATGAACTCCCACTGTGCGTCAGAACTGCAGAGTCTCTTGCAATGTACACTTCAGGTACTCTACTTGGACTCAGGACTCTTTGTATGGTCGCTGGGACGGCTCTTTTGAAAACAGGGAGAAGAATATAGCATCCCAGGTCGGATTGTATATCACTGGGGTCTGAACAAAACCTGGTATCTCAATTTTGGTATTTATTTTCAGTTGTTGACATAATATGAAAATGCATGTTGCCCGTTACAGTCTGTGCTACATTTCCAAAGGAAATGGCCCAAAATGTGCTCACATTGTCTTATAATAAGACTGTAAAGTTACCATTTTAAAGATTTGAGATTTTTTTTCCAACAACAGTAAAACATGTGCTTATTGGCCTATGGTGTGCTGTACTGTGGGACTGTTTGGTTGAGTAGTGGTGCAGTGTTGGTACCCACCTTCAAGAAGAATTATGGTTTTCGATGCCCTGGGTGGTGTCTTGGTTGTTCAGTAGCACTGCTGCTGTGTTCAGTAAAGATCAGTCATTTAACAGCACAATGTTTCCACTAGTCCTTCTTCAGCAAGACTTCACATGTGGTTATGGGATGATTATTGACTTCTAATGTTTGCACTGGAAGTCAAGCTTGGACATTTAAGCTTGGAAATAGTTGTGTGGCACAACGGATAACACCACTACTCACCAGGAAGCTACTGTCCCATGTGGGAGACCGGGGTTTGATTCCCATTCTGGGTGACTGTGCTGTGCTACACCAATAAGAGTCCTTGGGCAAGACTCCTAACACTACATTGGCCTACCTGTAACATGATTAACCTTGTAAGTCGCTCTGGATAACAGCGTCAGCTAAATGCCGTAGTAAGAATACTGTCACAGCCAATCAGCATACAGTGCTAGAAAGTATAGGTTTTGAGTCAAAAGGTGAATCTTTCTACAGAATGTATTGTGTGTAGCTTGACGCGCAAAGCAGTAACAAAAAGTAGGATATCAGAGACCAAAAGTGGTGAAATCAATGGGCTTCCAGAGGAGGATGGAGAGATAACGGCAGGGAAGGAAGGTTTAGAAGCAGGTTTAGTTCAATTAATGTAGTCAAGTCATGTACCTTCTCTGAATCTTTTGGTAAGATTGCAGCTCTGAAATCAGCCATGAATCCAGTGGGTTCCTTTGGGTTGATGGAGGGATGAAAGGCTTGCAGGATTAGATGAATAAGTCTGATCTTTGTGAAACGCATGCGCTTAACATCTCAAAGAACTGAATGAACTTTGGCGAGTTCCTTAAACCACAGGGAAAATAAGGCATTTCTGCAGTCTAGCTCTATAGCGTTAGCGTTAGCTGGAACATGCTGAGATATAGGGCTAAAGGCTTTTACTGACTGCAGCTCTGGACATGTCATGATGGAGCACATTACTTGCAAGTCCTTGGCTACCTCTACCCTCCCCTATCTGCATTCAAGTGACAATAGCACCCATGTAATTATGAACTGGTGCGGATTCATAAGCTATAGATTACGGCGTGAGAAGTGCTGTTGGTGGAAATGATTAATGGGCCTCCGTTGCCTTTGTGCCTCTACTTGATTGAGCGTGAATTTCATCAACTTGCCTCCTGTTATGTACTTTGAGTCTGTGCATACTTAATTTCCTTCCCATCTCTGAAGGGTCAGGAAAGTTGCAGAGTGTCGCCGAGAGATGCTGTGCAACAATGACTGCGCCAGCTCCATATGCGATTAAAACCCCATCGTCATGTTTCTTAGCGGCGGTTTAGATGCTGACTGATTGGCAAAGCTGCTCAATATGCAGATGAACCTTCCGCACATGAAAACAAATGAAGGCCAGGCTATAAAGTCAGTTAGCAAAGCCAATTCATGCTCTGCCCTCAGATGGGTTCTTTTGTACCAACTGCTGGCAGGTTGAACTAGCTTCGTAGAGGGTTGGCATTCAAGCTAATGGGAAACTCTATACATACAGCACCGGGTTTCCAGTTGGAAGTGGACGCTCTTGCTGCAGCTAATTGCAGTGAATTGAAATTAATAGTCCCATCTATATGTATGCTTTGGAACTGAGAATTTCTCATTGGGTTGACTGAGATTGTGGTCAATGTTCTTTGATGGAATGGTTTGATTTTGCACATAGTAGCCAAGATGATTTCGGTGTCCAGCGCCAGAACTACAAAACAAAATAAACACCTTAATGAAGACCCTGATAAGGTTTGAGCAGGTTGAGGTAAGTTTGGCTAAAGCAACATGCCAGATGTCTCGGTATGGAGTTGTAGAGGTTCTTAATGGTGTTCTGTGATAATCCATCCTATGCAGCTTGAATATTCTCACACAGTTCCTGCAGATGTTGTGGTAGGGAGTGACACAATGGCATCTGGATGTGTGACAACAAGTCGTTCATCTTGGTGCTGACCACGGTGCCTCCATACATGGACTTCTTGGTCTTCTCCACCAAGACAACAGTGGGACTTGTCATCGAAGATGACCTGCTGCCATTCTAAGGCATACCATGAACTTCTAGAGCAACACTAAAGCATGTTTTGGTGATGTGGTGTTAAGGACAGTCCCCGTAACGGTCTGTGTGCATCCAGTCCTGCTTCTTGCAGCCGTCTGCCAATGGTGCTGGAGGACGTCACTGCTCGCTGAATGTCTGCAATTGTGGTTGTTGGGTCAGTAAGGTACAGAGATAAAGGACGCCCTTGCTTGCGTCATGTGGATGGCTGAGTGTGAAACTTCAATCATTCGCATGTCTCACGACAAACCTACCCAGCAAGTTTCATTCCTGTTGGTTGATTCCATTTGGGTGCAGCAATTTGTTCAACTATATTAACATTAGTAATGAGAGTATGCGTGTAGCTCCCCATGCGAAAAGCAGCTGAATATTTTACCCCACTTCTCTGAATCTTCACAGCAAGTTTGGTTGTTTTGGCTGTAAAGATGTCCATGCAGGCTACTATAAGCCTAAGGGGAAAAACTGATGGCCAGTGGGATGAATGAGGGATATGAGGGAGCTATCCTTCCAAAACATGTAATAAACACAAGGTTAAATAACAGCAGCGTCAGTAGTTGGTTCATTATGTACACAATCCCAAAAAATCTATCCCCAGTCCGTTTAGATTAAGCCTCTAATGCGGCTCTGAAAAGCGCAATGAGAGAAAACATCCTGTTAATATTGGATGAGCGAGAGGGGTAGTGTGACTAGATGTGAGCAGGACGGATGGATGGAGAGGATTTCTGTGATGTTCTCTGCCTGGCATGCAGGCAGCGGCCCTACTTTATCTCCTAGATGAAGGGATAAACTCTCAAGCTTTTGCTAACACGGCTATGTATTACTCATAGGATAAGAAAATGTGTTTGCCTTTGAGAATTGAAAAATTGACTTCGTTAAAATAGCTGTTCAGGGGTGGAAAAAGAATCCACCAAAGTTTGAGAACACTGACCCTTAGAGGTCAAGAGTGGTCACATTAGGCTTGCTGCACTATTCAGATGTAATTTGTGATGATAGACTTTTGGCACCATTGGGAGATTTCCAATGTCCCAATATTGGTTGGTTAGTTGTGGTATCTAGGACTTCCAGAAACAGAAAGCAGTGATTTTATTATTGTGATTATTTATATAAACAGAAAGCAGTGATTATTTATTATTTATCTTTATTTAACCTGCTAAGGAGAACAGTGTCTTATTCAGCATTAAAGAACATTGTTGTGCTATTCCAGTGCGGGCCCTGGTCTGATTGTATCCTTGTAATTGTAATCCAGTCTTGAGCCGCACAGTCTTTATGGAGACTTTGTGAAATATTAATACTGGCGGCTGTCCACTGACACCTTTGGCTGTGTTCCTGACTTGTTAACCAATCAGAAGCTGTGTTCCTGACCTGTTAACCAATCTGAAGCTGTGTTCCTAACTTGATAACCAATCTGAAGCTGTGCTCCTGACTTGTTAACCAATCAGAAGCTGTGTTCCTGACCTGTTAACCAATCTGAAGCTGTGTTCCTAACTTGATAACCAATCTGAAGCTGTGCTCCTGACTTGTTAACCAATCTGAAGCTGTGCTCCTGACTTGTTAACCAATCAGAAGCTGTGTATCTGACTTGTTAACCAATCTGAGGCTGTGTTCTTGGCTTGTTGACCAAGCAGAGGCTGTGTCCCTAATCTGTTGACCAATCAGAAGCTGCTTTTGACACACAAAAACAAAAATGCACAATACCATAAACAAGGCAGGTCAGATGCCATATAGGTAAGGGACAAAACAAAGGGGTGGAGTCAATGAGGAGCTGGAAAGCAAAATTAAAGCACATGACTAGACAAGCAAAGAAAGGTAAACAACAGAAGACAGAAGGACTAATAGAGCGAGAATGTTACCAGATCAAGATCCACCGTTGTGCCACATCAAGCATCAGTTTATGTTCCTCAAGAAGTGTTGCCAGGGATTTTACCAAAGTAGAAATGAGCTGAATATGGTGTTGTCATTAACATTAGCATGGTGAGTGAGATAGCAGGCAGCCATCACTGAAGTAGCCAGCCAACATGGGACCCCCGGAATTCCAGGGGGTATTGCAAACATTGTGCAGTATGGATCAAAAGTTCTAACTTGCTTTAATTCGCGATGAGTGAGCTTGTGTAATTAACATCGTGCTACACTTTTCCTACCCCTGACTTCCGAAGCCTACGACCATCATTATTCTATGACGGTGACAATGATCAGTGAAGATGATGTGGGTCCTCTTTGTCCTGAGATTACACAGAGCGGATAAAAGCCTAGCTTGGAACGATCACTCTGCTTTCCTACAAGGCACTGAGAAGTCATTTGCTTTAGCATTCCTCCTCCATAGTTTCTCTCCTCAGTCCCATTCTCAATTAACATTTTAGCAGGGTCAGTTTTTACACTCATCGTTTATAGAACAGCTGCACGAAGGAGGAGGTGTGGGATTGCAGTGCTGTTGGGACGGAAGATAAAGGTTACAGGGAACAATAAATGATGATACATTTAGATGGGTATGATCAATATTTATTGAGCTACACATACAGAAGTAGTGCATCTCAGTATGACGTCAGGCCGCCATGTTTGCTAACCCAACATGCCAGACATCCATCCCATGCATCTTGAATATTCTCACACAGTTGCTGTAGATGGTGTGGTAGGGGTGGAGGTGGAGTGACACCAGGCCTTTTGGACGTGTGACACGTGACAACAAACTGTTATCTTGGCACTGACCATGGTGCATCGAGGCTGTTGGGTCAGTCGGGTACAGTGATAAGACCCGTCCTTACTTATGTCACATGTGTGTGAAACTTGAGCCATTTCCATGTATCACAATGTCTTACCCACCCACCATATATCATTGCTGGTCTGAACAATCTGTTGGAGCCAATGTTCCTTCACTTCGTCACAATTTATTTGCATTCAGTTGAGAAAATCTCAGCTCAATTTGTCGTTTGTCCCTTATGGCTAAATCATGGCTACAAATGGTCTTTGGTCACTCTGATGCCTGCTAGTGTAAACGTAGGGTATAGCATCCAATGACGTTGACAGTGACCAATGAGGACAATGAGGGTTCTCTTCTTCCTAAGACAGATAGAATCAATGGGGAATCCAGACTATCACTGTAACGATCACTGTGCCTGTGCAAACCTCGTTTCTGATCCGGCTCTTCCAAGGCCCTGAGAAGTCATTTGCTTTTGCATTCCTCTTCCATCGTTTCTCCCCCAGTCCCAGTCTCGATTAAGATTTCAGCAGGGTCAGTATTTACTTAGCACTCTTTAAGAGAAAGCCTCCTGTCCGCACGCTGTAGCTCATGACTCCGCCAGGACTGCGGCCAAGTCTTTAGCTTTTCGCGTCTTCGTAACACGGGGATAAATAATTGACGCAGCGAGTCGTCTCTGAGAGCCTTGGCTCGCGGCCCGATTTCCAGTTCTATTTGTGTATCAGGTGTCAAAAGTTGTTCCATCTGCGCTTTTTCAAGACGCCAGACGCGGTAATAGCACACAGCAAACATGCACTGAGGACTCATGTCGGATGTGACATTTACGGTCAGCGTTAATTATTGCGTCTCCGCGGCCATTTGGTCGCTCATGTGAGCAAAGAGAGAAAGAGAGAGAGAGAGAAAGAGGGAAAGGGAGAGCGTCATGGGCCAACTCCCTGCACCGTACACACAACATTAACACATACACAAAACCAGGGTGAACACATCACACACACACACACACAGAAATCTTAATCCCTTCTAATTCCCGTCTACAGCGAGAGATGTCCATGCTCCGGAGGTCTCCATTAACACAAACACTGGAGATGTGTTAACCCAAGCGTGCGGATTGAAATCAATGTTTTGGGTTGCTTTTGGTGACAAAACATAGGCCAGGCCTGCTGGGTTAAGAGCCTCGCCGCTGTTATGAGGGAGAGAGTGTTCCGAACGGTACTCACTCGTCCGTTTTATGCTAATCCTTTTGGAGATGGTTTCTTTTTTTTGATAAGGAGACCAGATCTTCGCTCCGTTGCTTTCGACGTGCCTCGCCTGTTGACAGAAACCAACCAACGAACAAGCAAACAAAACAGCCTGAAGATGAATTAACCCCTTACAAATGCAGAGTGGCTTCCAGTGTCTGGCTTTTTCAAATGCACTTACATGGTGGGAAATGTCCTGCGTAAAGCTAAACCATAGATACACTACCAGTCAAACGTTTAGGGACACCCATCTAATGGTGATCTGAAAGACTCCACAGTCTTACACTTTTCTGATGAGAGTCTGAAACAGTACCACCTGATGTATCATATACACTCTTGAGGTACCACAGTATTATATTTCTGCCACTCATTATCAAAACAATAACCGCACCCAGAAGCAAGTGTGGGATTGCAGTGCTGTTGGGAAGGAAGGTAAAGGTAACCAGGAACAATACATGATGATACATTTAGACTGATATGGGGAATATTATTGAGCTACACATACAGAAGTCTGTCTCTCAGTATGATGTTTGCTACCCCAACATACCAGATGTCTCGGCATGGAGCTGTAGAGGTTCCTAAAGGTGTCCTGTGATAATCCATCCCATGCAGCTTGAATGTTCCAACATAGTTCCTGCAGATGGTGTGGTACGGGTGGAAGTGGAGTGACCCCAAGTCTTCTGGACATGGATCAAGTGACAACAAACTGTTCATCTTGGCGCTGACCACAGTGTCTCCACACACGGATTTGTTGCACGTCTCCACTAATAGAAACGCGGGACTGGGACAACTATAAAGTTTACACAACTGCATTCAGTCCTTTGCATTGAGCTTGGTGATGTAAGGCTTGGATGCAGCTGCTTGGCCATGGAAACCCTTTCCATGAAGCTCTCTATGCACTGTTCTTGAGCTAATCTGAAGGCCACATGAAGGTTGGAGGTCTGTAGTGATCGACTCTGTGGAAAGTTGGCGACCTCTGTGCACTATGTGCCATAGCATCCGCTGACCCGCTCTGTCATTTAACATCATCTACCACTTCGTGGCTGAGATTCGTAGTGAGGAAATTTCACAACTGGACTTGTTGCCCAGGTGGCATCCTATCACAACACCACGCTGGAGTTAACAGAGCTCCTGAGAGCGACCCATTCTCTGACTAATGTGTGTAGAAGCCGTCTGCATGACTAGGTGCTTGGTTTTATACACCTGTGGACATGTAATTGGAACACCTGAATCCGGTCATTTGGACGGGGGAGTGAATACTTTTAGCAATATAGTGTATGTTGTGCTTGCTTGGTCTCGGTGTTCGTAGTATATAGTCAGCTTTGAGTACGTTAGGTTCCAAGCTTTGGTATCACTGGGGATCGACCCCCAATGATAAAGCCAAAGCTCCAACTTTCTGGGAGCCCCCAACAATAGTTTTCCATCCAACTCCAACATTAAAAAGCACAAATGTGCTACAGGCTGAGATTTCAGAATATACTTAATATGAAATTATGCTTTTGCTTTCTGCCAAGGGTTAATGACCTCATGGCCCAAAAGTGCCAGCTGGAAAATGTTCAGAGCGAGCCCATTGCTATTAAACAGAAGAAAATAGCGTGAAGCCGCATACGGGTTTGAGATTCTGCCGGTGTTTTCTTTATCCACGCGGCAGACGATAGGGATTCATAGCTACATAAAGGTATGGCCGGATCAGGCTGACAAGTGCAGGGCCTCTGGGTGACCTGGAGTCAGAGAGCGCGACAGGAGGAGCTCAGGAGGACTCCTGTGATCCAAACCATCTCCTCTCGAGCACATCCGTCTGCACAGCTCTTGCTCTCTCGCCTTCTCCACATACGTGACAATCCGCCTCCTACACTACACACATCCGAACAGAGGCTTCCAGTGTTTACCATAAACCAGCGGAGCCTGGTTGACATCGCGTGGTAAACACAAAGCTGCATAAAACGGGGGGATTAGAGAGAACGACGTGTAGAAAGAAATAGTTTTCCTCATATGGGCACCTCAGAACAACAGGAGGACCTAGCCACCAACTTAGTGGGTAGGTTTGACATCATGAGACATGCGAATGACTCAAAGTTTAGCAAACAGTGATGCCATCCATAGGTCATCCTGTTAGTGCCAACACCATTGACAGATGGCTGCATGACACAGAACTAAATGCACACAGGCCATTATGACGACTTAACACCACATCAGCGTCTGGAGTCTGTAATGCTCAAGGTTTCTTATTCACAACTCCACTGCAAGCAAAGGCGACGGTGATGGCTATCAATGGCAGGACAGGTAATGGGCTACGTAACATCAAATGTCCTTCTGCCAAGCACTTGGAAATGGTTCGGGCAGAGACAGGGGTGTGTTACAAAGGTGCCATCTGTGTCTGGATAGTGGGGAAGGAAACCGTAGGACCTGATTGTCCTTGTCGGCAGATGCTCTCTACTGGTGGTCTGTCTGGGTTGCTAAGAGCCTGTTTGCTATGTGTCCATGGTCTCACTTAACCAGACCATTTACACATCATTCACACATCTGCCTGAGACACAACAGACACTGTTTATCACATGCACCTCATATCTACCGATGACATCTTACTGTTGTGTCCTGCTCGGCCCTTTCTCTTCAATCTCCTTGTCACACGCTTACTGTTACCATACCACACAGCAAACCAACCGCAGTCAGGCTTTAAGCAGATCTAATCCTATGTGTTCATCTTCCCCGTGGCTCTGGAGAACCACAGGCTCTTGTAAAAGATCCTCAGCGTTTCTGGCTCCAGTGTTCGTCGAGGGCTGCTGCGGGTGTGTGTATGTGTGCAGGCTCACTTTCCAGCCCGCGCGACGCCACCTGATAGCACTAATGAGCTTTTCCCCTTAACAAAGCCTGGAAGCTAATTAGGGGAATCAGCCGCTGTGGCGCAGAGTTTGGAACAAATACCTGTATGAGCTGGAGCAGGTTGATGGATGCAGCCCAGTGCCAATGCTCTGGAGAAAGGGCTTAACGTCTTGAGACGTGACGCAGGGAAGAAGGAGAAACAGGGAGTTTTAAAGCCTGTTCTCAATTCCATTTGAGCTGTCGAGTTAATTAATAGCATCACCATTTGAGCCCTGATTCCATCAAATGTATAGAATGTCTCCCTTACCAGGATTTAGCACATGCTGGAGGCTGCTAATTTAGTTGTGGGCTAGAGCTATGAGGCTAACGGAGCTAGGCTAAACTAGTAGCAAAATCAATCAGGCACAGAATGAAAAAATTAAAGGACATATAAGTGTAGGAGTAGGGCTGGTGTGCATGTCCCAGTATGCTAGCAACTTACATAGTTGGAACTATACAGCTGAGATGCAAGTGTTTCCCAAAGCCATGGTTGTAACTATAGAGGTAACTACGTTGGTGAAGCTTAGTTCTTGGTGATGACATAATTGATGACCTGTAGACCTGTCAGAAGGCTGAAATAATTTATATCAGTCATCAGATTTATATCATATAGTATCAGATGCTGTAAACCTGTAGCATTTAATGTATATCCTGATATACTGTATATCTGTGTTTATAAGAACAGCTGCATTTGTCAAACCACTATAACTCATGTGGTGGTCGTCTGTGTAACGTTAGACTGGGCTTATGAAAACAGATGTCATCATATTAGTCTTTATTAAAACACACATATCATAAAAGACAAGGTAGAAATGTTTACGGATGAAAACCTAAAGAGAAAGTCACCTGGGGTTCGAATCCACGCCTGCGACACAGTGGTGCGGTACATTTGCATCTTTCTCCAACTGTGCCACTTTGATATACTGCTAAGGCTTGTTTAGATTTTAAATAGCTGATAGTTCTTCTAGTTGTTAGTTTTGGGTAGTAGTGTTGCCTATTAATATTATATTAATAATGAATATTAACATTAATTTTTTGTTATTATTTTCATTATTAAATTTTTTAAATTGCATTTAATTGTTGATTAGTTGTATGAGGAGTTTAAATAATACAGTGATTCTCATATTTTGGCTCTATATTACAAGGTTTGTGAGTTTTTCCATGTTTCCTGTTATGAAGGTCAGACTAAACACATTTGAGAACATGGTAGTTCGAACTACGGTGGATTAAAGTACAGTGGTACCAGCAAGGCATGACAGTTCTGGGAAACAGTCGTACTTCAAATGTTTAGCGATGCATCGTAGCACGTTAGTTCAGTGCTAGGCTCCATTGTATTGAACAGGAAACCCATCCATGATTCCATGCAAATGAAAGCAAGCAGGTTTTCAAGCGCCAGCAGGCAATCAGATTTATTGATGTGTGCTACAGTGTTTTTTGTCATGCTTCAACCACCTGATACCAGCCTTACACAACAGACAGCCATGCCTGTGTGCTGTTAGTATACTTAATTAAATCTATTAATAGATGATTAAGCTTGCAGTTTACTGTTTATATAGTAATCAGGGATAATAATAAGCACAATTATAAAATAATAACCTAAACCGCAATCTAGTAGTATACCTTAAAGCAGAAAAATAATATATGAGAATAAAATATCCAAAAATTATAACATATAATATATAAAATATAATTTTGTATGCTAAGTTCACATAAAGAAAACTTACTTACTTGGAGAGACACATCACACATACTCATTTAAACTCATTTCTCTTTAACTTTTTAAGCCTTTAGTTAAAACTACATTAGCATGGTGCGTGTGTGTGTGCTTGTGTGTGTGTGTGCGTGTGTGTGTGTGTGTGCGTGTGTGTGTTGTGTATGTGTGCGTGTGTAGGTGTGTGTGTGTGTGTGTGTGTATGCGTACGTGTACGTGTGTGAATGTGTGTGTGTGCGTCTTTGTGTGTGTGTATGTGAGTGTGTGCGTGTGCGTTTGTGTGTGTGTGTGTGTGTGCGTCTGTGTGTGTGCGTGTTTGTGTGTGCGTGTATGTGTGTGTGGGTGTATGTGTGTGCGTATGTGTGTGTGCGCGTGTGTGTGTGTGTGTGTGTGCATGTGTTTGTGTATGTATGTGTGTGTGCGTGTGTGTGTGTATGAGTGTGTGTGTGTATGTGCGCGTGTGTGTGTGTGTGTGTGTATGTACACATTGTCCTGTCATAGACTAAAGGCAGATGAAAAAACTGCCAACTAATAGTTTACTGAGAGTATAGTTAAAAGTGTAAAAGTGGAATAGAAGTCCATATTTAGAGAACTAAGGGGATGGAGCGGTGGGTAGCGCTGCCACTCACAGTATAAAGAGCTTGGGTTTGATTCCGGGCTCGGCCATCCGGGGTCCTTTCTGTGTGGAGTTTGCATATTTCCCTCGTTTCTGTGTGGGGTTTCCTCCCACAGTCCAAAGACATGCAGGCAGGTGAGTTACAGCCTAGGCCTGAGAGAGAGAGAGAGTGTGTGTGTGTGTGTGTGTGTGTGTGTGTGTGTAACAGTAAAACAGTAAATTTACTTTTAGTGTAGTTGCAGTACAAAATAAAACTTGCTCAATTAAACTATACTTGAATTTAGAAGTAGGGAAAAAGTGCACTCACAAGTCACTAGTACACTGATATTAGTACACATGCTACATAAAGTACACTTGGAAAGTGCACTTCAGTGGTGAGAGGTGAACACAACACAGCAAGACAAAGCTGTTAAAAGAGTGTACATGGTATTCCAACTGAGAGGGCACTGTGCCCTCAAGACAGCCGCTTCTGACCTATTGCGCATCGAGTTGTTAAGTGATCTCCAACAGACCTTCCTATGTGGTTTGTGATGCTGTCTAAGATGTTACTATCCATACAACAGAATGTGCCCACAAAAGAACACAGCATTGACAAAGCTATAGGATGACCTAGCCCATTTAGGGCACTCCACCTGAGAGTCAGTCCCTGTCCCATGGTGCATAAGTTAGACATAACCATGGCCTAAATACAGTATGTCATCTCATATGCTGATATGACAGACTTGATTCAGTAATATATCCCCATTATGTTACCATTACCCAGTCATCTTCATGACGTACTGTAAGGCTGCCATGGGTAAACGTGCTGACGAGGCTCTCTATAGATAATCACTAGGTTACACTGATGCTACTGCCATGATTGCTGCCATTAGTCATGCAAAGATGCAAATCAACATCGATGTGTAAATGGAGCATCAGCTTAGACCACTATTTCTCCTGATGGAGCGAGCTTAGACACACACAACCCATTAATGGAGGAACAATCCCACTGTATGAGGCCATTTCACCATGCATCTTAAATACACTATATAGCCAAAAGTATTCACTCCCCCATCCAAATCATTGAATCCAGGTATTCCAATCACTTCCATGGCCACAGGTGTATAAACCAAGAACCTAGACATGCAGACTGCCCCTACAGACACTGGTGAAAGAATGGGTCGCTCTCAGGAGCTCAGTAATTTCCAGTGTGGTACCGTGATGGCACCTGCTCAACAAGTCCAGTCATGAAATTTCCTCACCTCTCAATATACCACAGCCCACTGTCAGTGGGATTATAACAAAGTGGAAGCGATTGGGAACTGAGGTGCACAGGTTGTCAATCACTACAGACCGCCAACCTTCATATGCCCTTCAGATTAGCTCAAGAACAGTGCATAGAGAGCTTCATGGGATGGGTTTCCATGGCCAAGCAGCTGCATCCAAGCCTTACATCATCAAGCACAATCAAAGCGTTGAGTGCAGTGGTGTGAAGCGCTGCCACTGGACTCTAGAGTAGTGGAGATATATTCTCTGGCTTGACCAATCACGTTTCTCTGTCTGGCAATCTGATGGATGTGTCTGGGTTTGGCGGTTGCCAGGTGAATGGTACTCTGACTGCATTGTGATGAGTGTTAAGTTTGGTGGAGGCAGGATTATGGTGTGGGGTTATTCCTCAGGAGTTGGGCTCAGCCCCTTAGGTCCAGTGAAAGGACCTCTTAATGCTTTAGCGGACCAAGAGATTCTGGACAGTTTCATGCTCCCAACCTGTGGAACTTAGCTGCCATGCACAGAGTCCTGGACCTAAACCCGACAGAACACCTAGAGCGGAGACTGTGAGCCAGGCCTTCTCGTCCAACATCAGTCTGACATTACAAATGCGTATCTGGAAGACTGGTCAGAAATTCCCATAAACATATTCCTAAACCTTGTGGAAAACCTTCCCAGAAGAGTTGAAACTGTAGCTGGGTGGACTGACATTATATTAAACCCTATGGATTAAGAGCGGCATGTCACTCAAGTTCATATGTGTGTGAAGGCAGATGAGTGAATACTATTGGCAATATAAAGAAGGCCATGTGCCTTCTCGTACACTGAGGGACGAGAATGAATAGACTGATGAAGCTAGAACTTCTTGGCCAGAATGATGGAACACTGGTATACCACTCAGAATCAGTAGAGACATCCATCCTGAAGCATGAATATCGTCCAGTCTTTTTCCATCATCCCTTTAAGCAGTAAACCGAGCCAATTTGACTTTTCACCATGTGTTGCTTTAAAGTGAAGCCTGGTTATTGTTCTGTGCTTAGCGCCCACCTATACGTCAACACATGCACACGAGCGGAGCGCAAGGACCCCGGATGCTCCTTCTCAGGCGGCCGAATACGCAGAACAGCTTGCAGTAAAATGTAAAGCGGTAGATGAACTCGCACAGAGTGCGCTCAGTCCATTTCTGCTCAGGCTTATGAACTCTAGAGGAGTCCATTAAAGAGCGTAGCTGTTGACACCGGTGGTTTTTTAGTATGTGGTAGAGTCATGCGTTTTGCCTGAGGCAGCGTGTTTAACATAGTGGTTTATGGCACACTGTGGCCAATTTGCCGAGTTCAGTTTTAAATGAACAGAATTATACATGGATGTGTGTAGGCTGCTGTGTGTGTACTTGTCTGTGTGTGGTTTATGCTGTGCAACAGTCCAGACTGCCCTTCGTTTATTGAATTTCCAGTAAAAACAGTTATTAAACACAAGTTATTCCTCATATAGGAGGACGTTTTGGATGAGATCAGCTATAAGATAACCCACTCACATAAGGAAGTGGAACATGATTGGAAAAAAGAGTTCCCGAAACTAAAGCTACAGAGAAAACAGACTCCTAATGACCGGGTAGAACCACCGGCATGGTCGTCATTAGATAAACAGCACTTAAGGCTCTTTGAGAGAGAGGAGAACATCAAGCTCCACTCGTCTTCAGATCAGAGAACATCCACAGGTGTTTCTGTCTATACTTCTTTATCCGTCAGCCCTATTCCACCAGTGTGGAACGTGTGCCATTCTGGTACGTGCATCTAATTAGAAACTGTTCGCCGCATTTCCACCACATATAAACAGGTTCAGAACCCGAAATATTTGTTCCCAGCTTTAACCAAAGAGTATTTGGATTCCTCAGCACACAACGTGGCAACATCTGTGATCATGTCAACAGTGACGCCACCTAGTGGTCTGCTGGAGAACCTATTCTAGAACCTCTTCTAGATGTTCAAAATAAGCTAGTTACTTGTCAATGAATCACAGGCTCTGACTTTCCACTCTGAAGCTGAAGTTGAGTGAACGGGTGCCAGTCCAGTTTACGATTTGTGTATCCATTTACCGCATTTCTACCAAATATATCAATCAATCAATGTTTATTTGTATAGCGCTTTTTACAACCAACGTTGTCTCAAAGCAGCTTCACAGAAAATCAGTTTGTTGTATATAAGAAAAGGAAGGAAAAAAAACCCACAAAGTTAATGTACAGACAATTGAGGGTGGGGGGTGGGGAAAACCTGGGTCCAAGCCCCCCTTGAGCAAGCCAGAGGCTACAGTGGCGAGGAAAAACTCCCTTGATTAAGGAAGAAACCCCGAGAGAAACCAGGCTCAAGGGCGGAACCCAACCTCCTCAGGTCGAACTCGGATAAGGGGAAAGACAGAACTAACAGGAGAAGAATATCTATTGGATCCAGTCTGATTAGTCCAGAAGGGAGTAACTGCAAGATGGAGCTGACCCATAGATAGAGTTCATGATCAGAGCCAGACGCTGGTCAGTGTAAAGGTTATGGTATGCCGTGCGAAGGTTTGGAACCAAGAAAAATGCGTCCCCAGCAAAAACCCAAAAATAGTAGGTCCTTTAGCACGAACCGTGAGGACATCGGTGTATCAGTTGTTGAGGACAGAGAAGGCAACTATGGCGCCACCCATACGAATTCTTTTCTAGAACCTCTAGCAAGTTACTTGTCAGTGAATCACAGGCTTTGACCTCTCATCTCTGAAGTTCCACTAATGTGGAACGTGTGCCAGTCTGGTTCACGTATCTAATTTAGAACTGTTCGCCGCATTTCCACCAAATATAAACAGGTTCTGAACCCAAAGAAGCTTGTTCCCAGCTAAAACCAAAGAAAAGTAGGTTCTGTGCGTGTCAGTTGCTGAAGAAAGAGAAGGCAACAATGGCAACACCCAGTGTTCTGCTGGGGAACCTATTCCACGTCTTCTTATATATACGCTTTGGCATAGCTTGGTTCCAATAAAGCTAAAATAATGGATCCAGTTCAAGAACCAGGGTTCTTTTGGTCGAAAATATCTATATGTAAAAAGACAGCTCAACACTATGGGTCTGAAAGGATGTGTCACTGTTCAAAAAGCTGCTCACTGAGAGACGAAGATGAAAGATGAGAGAAGCTGCTGGTGTTCTCAGAACAATGGATTGACCACCTCAGGTTATAGTGACTGTAAGAAGCAGGTTATAGCTTATTAATAATTTTTAGGGTTTTTTTATTTTATGATCTCATTAATAACAATGAACTACCAGCCCTAGAAAGTGTGCTAGCTAGATGTGATTTATTTACAGTGTAAACAGGTACGCCACTCGGGAGCCCAGAGTCCCTGATAATTAAAGTACAGTATATCCAGGGAGGCTCAGTTCCTGTTCTTTGCCTCGAGCCCCAGAATCACTAAATCTTCCCCTGCAAAATAAGCGTGTTCCTTGTGAATGAATCACAGGCCCTGAGTTCCCCTCTCTGAAGTTCTCTCTGCCTGGGCGTGTGACGTGGCAGTAATGGTTCTCAGATGTTTGAATAAACTCAATAAACCCAAGTGCTGGGGAACTCGGCTGACTTGCAGGTGAAGGTGAGCAGTGTCCCGCTCTTCGAGATGCATCACATGTATTATGAAGGCCTACATGAAAATGGTAAAGGAGCAAAAATATGATTTTCCTTCCACTGGGAAATCCCAAAATACAGATATTCCAGTTTTGCCACATAATACTTTGCCATCGTATCCACTGAGATAGTGGCTGACCATTTTTCCACCCATGGCTCAGAGGCTTCTTGGGCTGGCCAATTCAAGTGACTCTACTTTGCAGCTATGATGTAACCTGGACCTTCTACTAGAGTGATGGTGTACCATGGCTTTGAGGATGCCAGGACTGAACCTCCTGTTCAAAGCTGCCTGGACTGGTGATGTTCAGCTGCATGCCTGAGCAATACTATGCAGGAGCTACACAGCCTTTTGGGCTGGCTGCCTAACCAATGCTACATTGCAGCCATGATGCAGCCTGGAACGGCCACTAGAGTGATGGTGTATCATGGCTATAAGGCTGCTAGGACTGTGCACCTGTTCGAACCTGCATGGCATCTATGAGGCTACCTGAACCAGCCGCTTGATTGACAGAGGATCATGCCTATGAGGCTGCCCAGATCAGATGCCTGTTTGAAGCTGTGTCACAGCTATGTGGCTTGCATGGACCAGCTGCTCAGATGATGCTGCAACACAACTATGGAGCTGACTGGACTGTTGGTTTGCATGCCTGAGCAATGCTAAGCCAGAGCTACAAGACCTTTTGGGCTGCCCCCCTAAACGACACTACACTGCAGCTGTGATGCAGCTTGGACTGGCTACTTGAGTGACGGTGTATAGTGCCTATGTAGCTGCCTGGGCCAGGTGCTCAGATGATGTTGCAGCTTAGGAGTTGCCTGGAGTGGTGGTGTCCAGATGCATGCATGAGCTACGAGGCCGCTTGCTCTGATGCCTTTTGTTCTGCATGCGTAAGCAACACTACATTGCACCTATGATGCAGCTTGGACAGGCTGCTTGAGTTACAGTGTATAGTGTCTATGAGGCTGCTTGGATGATGCTGCTACAAAACTGAAACTGCCTGGAGTGGTGGTGTACGGTTCCATGCCTGAGCAAAGCTATTCCGGAGCAATACTACATTACAAATACGATGCAGCCTGGACCGCCCGCTTCAGTTACAGTGTATCATTGTTAAAAGGCTGCCTGGAACGGTGCCTGTTCGGAGCTGCTTTGCAGCTATGTGGCTGACAGTTTCAATAATATTCAAGTACAAACTTTCTGATACAAGACAACACAGCTATATGGCTGCCTGGTGCGTCTGTTTAGATGATGCTGCAATGCTGTGGAGCTACCTGGAGTGGTGGCGTTCAGCTGCATGCATAAGCTACAAGGCAGCTTGTTATGAGGCCGACACTACATTGCAGCTAGGAAGCTGCCTGGACCAGCTGCTTGAGTGATGGTGTATCGTGACAATAGGGCTGCCTGTGCTGCCCTCTTGGATGACGGCGCATCATGGCTAGAAGGCTGCCTTTTGGGCTGCTGCCGAAGCGATGCTACATTGCAGCTATGGGCTGGTGGTGGCGTCCAGCAGCATGCAAACCCTGCCCCTTTCGATGTCTGATTGTACAGCATCCTTAAGCTGGGACAGGCACTGTATAAACAAACATGTTGATGATGATAAACATAGTCTTAAACATTCAATCCTGTTCATGTGTATGTACAAACCCACTTATACGTGGGTGTGTTTGTGTGATAACCGCCACACACTGCTAAAGAGCAGGCGTCCGGACGTTGAGAGAGCAGAGGGCGAGAGTGTGCAAAGTAGCCAGAGCACGTTTTCAGCCTCCAGTAACTCCAAAGCGTCCTCAAATGGCGGCAGCATATGTGCTTTCACATATCAGAGGGGCTGAATTCAGATCTTGCAGAGCTCTTGCGTGCCAAGAAGAGCTTCGGATACAAATGGGAAGGCCTCTGCGGCATTCGGCTAGCGGGCGCCGCTAACCTCTGGTAGCGCGGCGTGTTATAAGAAGAATCGGCGCAGCCTCCCGTCCCTTAAGACCAAAGACCATCTGCTTCAAATCCATTATACAGCGTACTTGGACACACAGAAGGATGCTATAACAATCAATATTTCACCCTGCTAATTTATTTTTCACCATTTTTTAATTGGACCTTGACCTTCAAGCTGACTTTCCTCAGGGATAGAACCGTGGAGTATATATATATATATATATATATATATTCGTGAATTTAAAGTTAAGGAAAGCAATACACATGGGTTAACATTGAGTTACTAATTAAATGGACCTTAAATGGGCTCTGCTGCACATTGTGAAGAGCTGAAACTAGGTCAGAAATTGCGGAATATTGCTACATGGAATTGTAAGCACATGGACTTCCAATGTCCTACTTAGGCCAGGTTGAATTGCGTCTCTGCTTGTGACATTCTTGCAGGAAATGAGGTCTTCCAAGGTCACTTCGATCCAGGTGCAGGGCAGAAATACATGAATGGTGTTTGGCTGAAAGGAACGCGTCTCTCAGAAGATGACCGGCCCGAGGAGCCTAAAATGATTTTTTCCCGGCATTATTCAGCCTAATCTATCTGCTGCCTCTGAACAAGTTTTGCAAATTACAACAGGACACAGTTTTGACACATTTCCCTACTTAGTAAAGGCACAGAGAGCCTGCTGACTCCAAGCGCGCTTACCAGCCAATGACCAGGCGTTAACACAACAGCCAACTGGCTTCTATTAAACACGTTTAAAGGTTTGACCCGGTCACATGGCATATCTTATTGATTTCATAAGTGAATATAAGTCCTCTATAAACATCCTCTACAGGGAGCACAGTTTATTATGACATGTTTCTGCAAACTGTAGTGCAGAGTTTTGGTTTATTACCCCTAATATACATTCAACGTCAAAAGCACCCAGAAGGAAGTGTGGGATTGCAGGGCTGTTGGGAAGGAAGTTAAAGGTTACCAGGAACAATAAATGATGACACATTTAGACTGATATGATCAATATTTATTGAGCTACACATACAGAAGTAGTGTCTCTCAGTATGGCACCAGGCCATCATGTTTGCTAATCCAACATGCCAGACTTCTCGGCATGGAGTTGTAGAGGTTCCTAATGGTGTCCTGTGATAATCCATCCCATGCAGCTTGAACACTCTCACAGAGATCCTACAGATGGTGTGGTGGGGGTGGAGGTGGGGTGACACCAAATCTTCTGGATGTTTCATGACGTTCTGAACATTCATCTCAGTGTTGACCACTGCTGACCACAGTGTCTACACCCACACAGAATAGACACTAATTCTGCATGTGTAGCTCAATAAATATAGTCCATATACATTTTTTTTAAGAAATTGAGACTTTTATTTTGAAAAACGTTCCTGTAAAATGCCACAGTGTACTACTTATTATTATCATGTAAAACATTTGATTTAAACTTTCATGACTGTGTTATAAAGTGTTTATGTAAGATGTTATAAACGTGTTATGTAGTGTTGCCCCGCCCCCCCCTGTTAAATTCAGCTATTAAACAGCAGCTGTATATTGCATTGTGTGTTTTCTATGCATTATTTACAACCAGACATCCCGTTTAACCCCCAAACATCTGCGTACGCCTGTATTTAGCAGTGTCAGTGGGAGAGCAGTGAGAGTAATGCTAATACTTGAAGGCCTGCATATCAGACCATTATAAAAAGCATTATTTAAGCCATTATGTGGTCTAATTGAATGCAATACACAAAGAACACTATTTCCTGTTCAGATGAAAAGGCCACGGTGCAGTTAATAGCCGCTCATTTTGCAAGCCTGTGTTATCTTGCTGACTTGAACTCACAATGCAAAAAAGAACATTATGCAATTCTTTTAAGCCCTAGACTTCCAACAGAACGAATATATGGCAGCAGGTTCACCCAAAAGGCTATCGCGGCTGTCTGTGCAAATCCTCGTTTCTCCAATTCTGTGGTTTTCCAGGTGTTTAGCTACTTTGAGAAAGGCTGGTGTCCTTTATACTATGTGTAAATATCACTTTGCATGGACTAAAAGAAATAACCCCGAACTACTTGGAAAAATTATGTATACTACGTGCATGTACAGGGGTTGGACAATGAAACTGAAACACCTGTCATTTTAGTGTGGGAGGTCTCATGGCTAAACTGGACCAGCCTGGTGGCCAATCTTAATTAATTGCACATTGCACCAGTAAGAGCAGAGTGTGAAGGTTCAGTTAGCAGGTAAGAGCACAGTTCTGCTCAAAATACTGCAATGCACACAACATTATGGGTGACATACCAGAGTTCAAAAGAGGACATACTGTTGGTGCACGTCTTGCTGGTGCATCTGTGACCAAGACAGCAAGTCTTTGTGATGTATCAAGAGCCACGGTATCCAGGGTAATGTCAGCATACCACCAAGAAGGACGAGCCACATCCAACAGGATTGCTGAGGAAGCTGTCTGAAAGGGATGTTCGGGTGCTAACCCGGATTGTATCCAAAAAACATAAAACCACGGCTGCCCAAATGACGCTGTATTGGCCGCAAAAGGAGGCCCTACACCATACTAATAAATGATTGTGGTCTAAAACCAGGTGTTTCAGTTTCATTGTCCAACCCCTGTATGTTTCAGTGTACTGGTTTTCTCGACTGAACTGAATACTGTCCAATATGCACATGAAAGCACTGTAAGCTATAGTTCACTCTACCACATGTTCATGCTAACTGCTGTTTGCACCTCAGTTCTAGTCATCTAACCTACAGCTACCGTCTATGCACACAGTGTTTCTGCCTTTGCACCATTCCTTATTTCTCTCTCTCTTTTAGTAACTGAAATGGAGAAGTAGCCTGACAGGGTTCCTTGATACTGTACTACCTTGTATTGGTATAATGACAATAAGGTGGAGCTGAATTGAATAACTGACGGAATGTATGTGGATGTGAAGGTTAGTCATTTCCTCTAATATATTTTATTCACTGCAGAAATTCAGATTTTATGATACTGGATGATGAACATGTGAATGAAGGACAGGGGCAGTTGCTTTCACTCCTGTCCATTGGCATCCATTGCAAGCTAAAGGAAGACGCCAGCATTGTTCAGCCTAATCTGTCGCTTTTTTACCACATGGTCACTTACCGTAGGGAATGCTTTTGACACATTTCCATGTGCTTAGCAGAAGAACAGAAAACCTGTTGACTCTAAATGGACTCATAATAGAAGCCAATAAGCAGTTGCTTACTTTCCACTGAGGTATCTATGGGCATCTACTGTAGGATGAAGATACACTTTAGCGTTTCAGCTTAACATACTGTATAAGCTCCCCTGTGACTGAACCATACCTAATAGCATGTAAAACGTCCACAGCTGTGATTGGATTTGGCATGTATTAGAAGTTTCTGGATGTAGGCCACATCAATGTTTAGACACTCTTGCATCAGAGAATTGGTCAGGTGGTCCAAATTTGTTGGGTGCCCTCCCTGGAACAATTCAGAGGAATTTCCTGTAGACTGGGATTTTAGCCACTGCTGGTGGACCTGTATGACCGCACCCTTGCAGATTCAGCTGATTCCTTCACACTATGGTCTTTGGTACGCTTGAATGCAGTCACTCCTTTTAGCCAATCATTAACATCTGCTTTGGAGCCATTTACCACACATGCAACGGGACATTCACTGCACTGTAGCACCACCTCTTCTCAATCTATGCATCCCGTGACTCACACCCCGCAGTATTTATAACCCCATCATCCTCGTGCAGCACCATCTACAAGTCACTGTCGCTGCTATCACTCCTCTCGGAATGCAATGGAACCAGACATCATTTTGGACCAGTTATTTTGGTCCCATCATTGTGATATTTACACAAAATGTAAAACGTATTCTACAGACACTGCTTACATCAGGTCCACAGCACAGAAGCGATGACCATGGACAATGTCCATATGCTTAGACACGCTTACAATAGAAGTCAATGGGCAACAGCTTCAGCTCCATTAGCATTTTGAATCAGTAACTTTGGGAAATCGAGTCAAAACCGCTGAGCGTGCTGCTCGGCCAGTGGCAGGCTTCACGCTGGTCATGCGGGCTACTGTATGTTTGGCTGAACAATCATTTTGTGCCCATTATATGTGGCTTACCCCAATCTCACACTCAATTAGCGTGGCTTCATTAGGTGTGGCTTGAACCGTATTGTTCAGAGGCTAATTGCGTGTCTATTTGGAACGGGCAGAGGGACGGGCAACTAGGAGAAATGATTTGAACTTATCTGCCTGACAACTTAATAAACATCTTGCAAATGAACTGCTAAAATGAGCTCTCCGAGAGAGAGAGAGAGGGAGAGAGAGAGGGAGGGGAATGAAGGTTCTGATCATCTAAGAAAAACATTGCTGAGGTTCCTCGCTAATAACCTCGTAATAGCCTTCTGCATACAGATTGTCTATTAAACGTCCAGACGTCATGCCAGCTTGCACGTGGCATCGTTTCTGGGTCGGATACACCAGGCCGCTCTCCTCCATCTCTGCAGCGCTCGCTCTAAATCTCCGGCCGTGTTTACAGAGTCTCTCCTCCGCTTTAAAACCGTCCGGTTTGACAGCTAAATAGCAAGCTGTAAAATAAGCATTCGCTCGCGAGCCCTCCTGGATTTGTAGATAGTGTCGCTCCTGTCAATTGCACCTTATTGTAGGAACTATGTGAGAATCAATTGTTACACATGCGCTGTCACCTGTGATGCTGCAACCAGCTATCCTTTCTGGTGCCTGTGAAAGTGTTTGTGAGTAAACTGTGGCTGGTTATAGGCAGAGCTGACAGTGTCGCTCCCTGGAGGCCACGAGTGCGATTGGCGAGATGTTTAATTCAGAGCTGATTGCTCAAATCTTACTCCAAGTAGAAGTGAAAGCTCACTCATTCATTCATCTCCTAAGCTGCTTTTACTTCTGGGGTGCAAGAGGGATGCTGGAGCCTATCCCAGCGCTCCTGGGACGGAAGGCAGGACACACCCTGGACAGGCCTCCAGTCCAGCCTATGATAGACAGGACGTGAAACTTGTTCAGTCATATTTTCCCTCGGCTTTAATTCAAATCTGATTGCATTTAGAAACTAACATAGTGTGATGTGATTTCTATTTCCACGCAGTGTTGTGATTGGGATTACATGGACTGTGCGAAATTGCAAATGAAGCCAACTTCTGCAGCTACTCCTTGCACAGACACCTTCACTCAACATGTCTACTGGAGTTAAACACATGGTCACAGACCTCGACATGCGTCCTCAGGTTAGACGGTGAGTTTCTAAAGCCACTGATGAACTTTAAATACAATACTAAGCCATTTCTAAAATCTCATGCTTTAAAATCATAATCAAGTAAATGAACCTGATTACCATCCATGCCTGAATATTACACTCTATGTGATGTTAAGTGTTAAATGTGTTAAGGGTTGTATGTTATGTGACTGCTGAAGAATAATACTGTGGCATTTATACAGTTTTCATGTTGTTGAAAACCGAACCCATTCTGTGCAGTAGCTTGTCAATAACTGTATAAAATACAATCTATTCAACAACAAATATTATATATCGTCACTGTCCAATGAAAAACATGTATCTCCATTTTTGTGGATTTTTATTTTAATGTCTTATTTGATCAAACGAGCTGCTGTTTACACTGTAAGAAAATTTCATGAAGAATGGACCAACAGAAATGGCCCAAAACTGCTGTGAAATATGTCCGGTTCTATTGACTTCCATTCAAACTGAATGAGGTTTTTGGCCTCTCCTGTAAAGTTGCCATTTTGGAGATACCTGTTTTCCTTTGGACAGCGACGATATGCAATTAAAAATGTAAACGTTTTAATGTCTTTATTAATTGTATTTGTTCTGATATATAGATGTTTAATTTTATTTTAATATAGTTTATTATATTTAATTTTGGGAGCAAAATTGTACTTTATTTATGACCTCGATTGATCCTGATTCTACACTCCAATTGTAAATGTGAATTACTGTGTGATTGCAAATTTCCCCACTGTGGGATCAATAAACGATTATCTTTATTGACTGTGTAATAAATGTTTAACAGATATGTTATAACAATTGAACAGTACAGAAACACAACAGTAATAAGTTTTAACATCTAAACATTCAAATAAGAGGGGTTTTGTTTGTCACTTAGAGTCATTGCTTCCACAGACGTCAATAACTACTGACAGAAATACAATTAGAGGAAAAAGAGAATTAGAGAGACAGAAAGAAAGAGAAAGTGAGGGGAGAGAGAGAATGAGATAGAGAGAAATGATAAAGAAATGTAAGTGGGATAAAGAAGAGACAGGGTGGAGAGAGAGACGATAGAAAAGAGAAAAGAGAGGAGAGAGAAAAGGTAGAGAGAGGAAACGAGAAAAGAAAGGAGAGAGAGAAAAGATAAAGCAACAAGAAGGGCAGACATACTACAGAGAAAGAAGGACATAGGAAAAGGACAGAAAAAAAGACAGAGCTGTGAAGAAGACAGAGCTAAAGAGGGAAAACAGAGAGAGAGAGAATGAGAGAGAGGCAAGAAAGAGACAGAGAGTGAAAGAGGGAGATGAGAAAGTGAATGATAGAGAAACAGAAGAAGACAGAGTGATAGTGATAGAGAGTAAGCGAGAGAGAGAGAGACAGACAGAGAGACAGAGAGAGAAAGAAAGAAAGAGAGAGGGGGGGAGAGGGACAGAGGAAGCGTCTGTCTGCCGTCTGCCCAGAGTGTCCAGCTGTTGACTTTGTGAAAAAGGCTGATGTTAAATCTGATAGCCATTTGGTGCGGGTACAGATAGGCAGAGCCAGAGGGACAGAGGAGTCCCGCGAGAGAGGGACCACTTATCAGACCCGCAGGGGAGAGAAAGACGGGGGAAAGAGGAGTGGGGGGCATTTCAGTCTGCTATTTTACTCAGTGCCTTTACACACGTTCAGTTCCTCTTACACACTCACACAGGCTGCTCACAAACGCTCCAACGGACACAGCAAATAACCACACACCTTCTAACAGTCATCTACACCTACTAACACACAGTGATCTACACCTGCTAACATGCTCACCGTGATCTACACCTACCAACATTAAGAGATCTACACCTGCTAACGTACTTACAGTGATCTACACCTACTAACATTAAGTGATCTGCACCTGCTAGCATATGCTATCCTTTCACTTTTTTTCTAGAGATAGAAATAATATGCATAAAATTATATATATATATATATATATATATATATATATATATATATATATATATATATATATATATATATATATATATATATTATATGAAATATCAAAATATCAAAATAATCATATAATCTATTTATTTATTTAGATAAATATTGTAAGTAGACAATTATTCTTATCATAAGTATTATTATTATTGTTATTTATTTATGTTTATATCTATTTTTATCTATTTTTTTCATTAGTCTTCAAGCATATTCTCACATAGCTGAAATAAATTATTTAAGATTTATGACTGAAATTTAAGGTGCACTATAGGGATGCAGCGCGGGATGGAGGGGGTTAACATATGCCATTTACGTTTTTATTTCAAAGCAGTTATAAAGAAACCGGAGACAGGAGGGGGACCAAATGCAGGAGTAATGGCCAGTAACCTTATACCTGATATAGATTAGCCTTACTTTGGACCCTGGACTCTCCTGATTGATTATTAAAGCGGCGTGCGGAGGGTGGGGGCTGCAGGGGGGCAGCTAATGACAGATTGCGTGTGTATGTAATTGAGCGACATTAAACCCGCCGTGTAAAAGGGTGTTGCTGGCCTGTTAAAAAGCTGGCCGGAGAGCTCTCAGAGGCGCCAGGCCACTCCCGAGTCCAGAGAGAGAGAGAAAAGCTGCATTGATTTTAAATAATGTTCCCAGTGACTCATCTATAGAAGGGCATTTATCAAAGCCATCAGAGCCCCACAGCTCATGTTCAGTCTGCCTGCCCAGCCTAGGGGTCAATAGTTGCACTCCAGTATGCACTGCAGCGAAGGCTGCAATGGTTCTAAAAGGGTTTAAGGAGATGCAGCAGGTTGTATTTTTGGACGCAGGACCGTAAGCCTTGGTGGAAGACCTTGTTCCTGTCAGTGAAGGTCATGGAAGCAACAATCAGAAAACTAACACTGCTAAATTGAAGACAGACAGCAAACCAACTGGCATCATGCAAATAGCCTATACAGAGCCCCTGAAGGGATGTACATAGATTGGATTTAATTGGTCAAAAATCTGGTGTGCAGTACATATTATAAGGTGAGCACCATATACCTTGTGGTGCACACCAGATAGTATTAGAATCAAGCATCATATAATATTAGGTGCACATCTAACTGTATCTTGAGCTCATACCATAGGACCAAGTGCTCACCACAAAGTCTAGACGCTCAACTACTAGTATCTGATATTCACCATGTAGTATCTGGAGCTCACCTGATAGATGACTCATTTGTTGAGTGAGCTTATATGTGTTTCATCATGCACAATATACTATGAGGTAAGCAACAGATACTATCAGGTGAGCACCAGATACAGACATGGTATTTTGTTTCTATACTATCTGGTACTCACCTGATAGTGTTGGCTGTTTTAACATAATACCTGGTATCTGGTGCACATGAAGAGACATGCAAGTGTTTCAAACATGCAAAATGTTTAGGAAATAATTCATTAGGCTCCTGATATTATCTGGTGAGCACCAGATACGATTAACATATCCACCAGAGACTATCAGGTGAGCTTTAGATACTACATGGTAAATATCAGATACTTGTAGTTGAGCGTCTAGTACTGCGTGGTGAGCACTTGGTGGGGAGCATGTCTGTATCTAGTGCTCACCTGATAGTATCTGTTGCTTACCTCATAGTATCTTGTGTGCATAGTGCTTAACACATATAAGCTCACTGAACAAAAGAGTCATCTGAGTCATACCTGATAGCATCTAATACCTCCATGAGCACCAATGACAGCTGCAATGTGGACGTAAGGCCACATCAATGTTCAGATACTCTTGCAGTTGGGCCAGGATTGGTGGAGTCACAATTTCCAAGGTGAATTCCCTGTAGCCTGGGATTTTAGCCACTGCTGGTAGACCCATATGGCCGTACGCTTCCATACACCTGCAGATTCAGCTACTTCCATCACACTATGGTCTTTGGAACGCCCAAATGCAGTCACTCCTTTTAGCCAATCATTAGCATCTGCTTTGGAGCCATTTTCCACACATGGAACGAGACATTCACTGCACTGTAGCGCCTCTTCCCAATCTCTGGATCCCCTCACTCACACCCCACAGGTATTTATAGCCCCATCATCCTCGTAGAGTGCCTTCTGCAGGAGCCTGAAGTTACTACCACCTTAGACGCACAAGGTGACTCATTTTTTGCCTTCTAAGCTAACTAGGGAGGTGGGTGAGGGTCAAGCTGAGCAGAGGAGCAAGAGGAGAGTTGGAAGAGTTGGAGGTTTCTGGATTATGGAATTTCTGCCTATTAATGTGGTCTATAAAGACAAAATCTGAATAAGTAAATTATAATATTTAAATATTTAAAATGGTCATAATCACTCTATGGAAACAAACAGTACTAGCACTCCTGGATCTAGACTGGTTGAGACTTTTGAGGGAGGTTCATGATGATCAGTGGGGTGGGAAAGCTTGCATTCACCAACAGCCATATTTGTTCAGGTTTAATAGCCAACAGTACTAGTAGAAAACAAAACAGAAGAGATCAGCTCCACAAACCAAACATGTCTTGACTGACTGCCTGTGTTTCCAGTACTGAGGTGATGGTGTAAATCTGACTTATCCCTTTAAGGCAGCGGGGATGATGATATATTGGATAAGGGGGTCATGGGAAGCGCGCAGGTTTGCTGTATCTCTGCGTGCTCTGCTTGAGCAGCAGGTTGCACTTGACTGGACACGCTGAGAGATAGACGATGACGAGGGCGCAAGTGCAAATGCATCCTGAGCAATGGAGCTTGCGGTTTATGTTGTCGCCCGGCTGAAAATTGCAACAAATTAACCGTATCCCATGAGCATTTGAGAGAGATAGCGAGCGGTCTGGAGCAAATTACATTCCCGAGACCTCTATTTGCGTATTGTCACCAAGCTGGAGCGCAGACACTGAATCAGAGGACGTGTATAATGGCCATGTATATAAGAGCTAGCGGGGCTATGATAAAGTGCCATTTTATTAGGGACCTATGATCATTGGCCATTTTATTGGGAACAGCTACTAAACAGGAGCAATGTAAATACAGTAACTAAGTGTAGCCTATTTGGCACCTGTTGGATCATCACTGACAAGATTTTATCGTACATGGTATTGACTAGTCGACCACTAACAACATGGACAATAAAAGACAACAGGTGAGTAAGCTGGGGGTTTCAGGGTCAGTCTCTCTAGTTTCATGAAGGCTAGCATTGCGCTAGCATTGGAAAGCCCTTCATCCAACAAATCTTCAAAGATCAGATCCTGAGTGTCGTCTCAGGTTTCCCCAAGAAATTTCCAATTTAATTGCTGTAAGCATAACGCCCCATAATCCGGCAAAGTTTGAGGTCAGTTACTCTTGTTTTTGCAGAGACGTGGTGCCTGCCTAGGGTGCACATAAGTCTGATACACATTTACAAGGTTCTAGGGTCCTTGTCTGCAGTTCTCTCTTGGTTCTCATTAGAAAGTCCACATCGCGAGCTACTTGTACAGTTTGTCACCGATTTTTAGGCATTCTCTTCTCCTGTTGTTTTACTATGACATCTTCAGAGATAAGTGGATGTCGACTCAGCTTTCATCATATATTGGCCACTTCAGTAGAACCCCCTTCCCTGTAGCACAGCCTTGCAGGTGAAGATAGAGGTCCGGTACAATTGCCGTCTAGCTCAATTGATTCCCATGCCTGGTCCTGGAGAAACCCTGCCCTGCACCCCCCACCCCTGCAACTCTGAATGGGCTTCTTAATGAGCCTATAAGTTGAATTAGGTGTCTTAGGGGCAGGAGGAACACTGAAATGTGCAAAGCAGTGTCCCTCAAGGACCAGGGTTGAGTAACACAGCTCTAGCTCTTCATTAATGGCCAGTGTCTGACCATAGGCTCACTATTGGCTGGGTGTGTTTGGATGGTGGACCACTCTTACCTTACAGATGGGGTTGACATATACTATAAAACCTCAGCAATATCGTTTCCCATTTTGTATTTGTACTACCATGCGAAGAATGTTCCAGAGAGATTTGGTGCCAACATCCTGAATCATTCTGTGCTTTTCTAGATCAAGGCCGGCAAAACCGGTGCTGTTCCAGTTCCAGGAACTTGCTAGTCTGGAGTTTTTGGAACTGGAACTAAGTGGCATGGCCCTGACTGAAAGTTGCTGACCCTGGCGTTTTCAATAAACAGGAGAATGACTAAAACGATGAAAGCAGCAGAATAACCCATCAGTGATCTGCTGAAGAAAGAACATGTTCCACCATGTTGTTTTTATTTGTTGTCCACCGACTAAGAACCGCCAACATCCAGATACGTAATTGCTAGGCTCTCAAACCAGCGGGAAAGGGGGCTTGTCCTCTAGTGGTACAGTTATTTGCCACTTCAGTAGAAACCACCCTTCCTTGAAGCACGACTAGCTAGTGCAGAGGTAGAAGCCCATAATGTTGGGCTTGATCCATAATGGCCTGTCTACAAGTCCTTCATCAATGACCAGAGGGCCACTATTTGCTGAATATGTTTGAATGGTGGTCCACTCTTAACCTACAAGTGATATTGACTACAACAACACAGTAACACCATGTTTTCCATGTAGCTCTGTTCCACCAACATGGCGATGGTGCAAGGAGCTCTTTAGTACCCAGCAAAATCCATGTTCTAGCCCCAAAAACTTTCTGTTCTAGAACTGTGGAACTGTTGATCCCACCAGTTTCCAAAAGGAAGGTGCTGAGAATGTTCCACCAGTGAAATTAAAGCTGGTGGTCCCTTTCTATTGATGGACAGCGTGGAAGGGGACTGTGGAGCAACAGATGAGCTACAGTCAGGAAACCTACAGAGAGCAGCTAAAAGACAGAGAACTCAGAGTGTATGATCATTTCACTGGTCTAAAGCCAACAACAAAGGATAGGTAAATCGACCCCTCACTAAGTGACAGTTGAAACCTAAAGCCTTTTCTTGCCATCTGTGTTAAGCTGTCACACACTCCCTGCTTGAGGATCACTCCTTTACTATGCCAGACTGTGCTGGTGACCTCACATCCTGCTGGGTGAGGCCCCATCTGGCCCATCCAAGAGTCAGACAGACAGAGATAGAGGGAGACAGGTTCAGAGGGTGAGAGGATAGAGAGAGAGGAGAGAGAAAGGAACACTTGGATAGGTATAGAAAAATCTCATTATCTTCCGTTACTCATTTGAAGAAAGGAACTGGGGAGTGACCAATAATCCATCAAGCAAAAACGGAATAGAATTAAAACAAAGGCATATCGCCGCAAAAATATATTACCTCCGAATGTAGATGGAGGCCAGCTGAGCGAACATGATGCATTACCTCCTTTTTAAAGTGTCTTTATTTCATTATTTCAGGCGGTCTAGCGCACGACAGCAGATTGAACATACACTGCCAGTCCAGCCACGTTGTAAAAAGATAATCAGTCCATTTTTACTCAGTACTTAGTCAGAAGTTCTGCTGAACACTTGGCGTTAGGTCCACAGAACAGGTTAAGGTCAGCTTACTTCTTAAGGAATGGTGGGTCGCCGGTTCAAGTCCCTGGACTGCCAAAAATGACTAACGTGTCCTTGAGCAAGGCTCATTTGATTAAGTACTAGTGAGGTCAGGTACTGATGTTGGAACATTGCTGTGAGGATTAGACGGAGTAGTAGTGATTTGATTGGCTACTAACAAGGCCAGGATTTGATTGTGTGTTTGTACGGTCAAATACTAATGTTCAGTGCTGTGAGAAAACTGCCGTGAGGATTTGATTGAGTAAGAGTGAGGTCTGGTACAGATAAAGGAAAATAGCTGTGAGGATATGATTGAGTAAGAGTGAGGTCTGGTACAGATGGTGGAAAACTGCTGTGAGAATTTGATTAAGAGTGAGGTCTGGTACAGATGAAGGAAAATAGCTGTGAGGATATGATTAAGCATTAATGAGATCAGGTACAGATGGTGGAAAATTGCTGTGAGGATTTGATTGAGCTATGGATATGGCTAACAGTTTTGGGGAAGTGTATGTTCACTAGTGTGTGTGTATGTGGGCATTTCACTGCACAGATGGGTTAAATACAGAAAATGACTGACGTGTCTTTGAGCAAGGCTCAGTACAAGTACTAGTGAGGTCAGGTACTGATGTTGAAATGTTGCTGTGAGGATTTGATTGAGTAGTAGTGATTTGATTGAGTACTAGTGAGGTCAGGTACTGATGTTGGAATGTTGCTGTGAGGATTTGATTGAGTAGTAGTGATTTGATTGAGTACTAGTGAGGTCAGGTACTGATGTTGGAATGTTGCTGTGAGGATTTGATTGAGTAGTAGTGATTTGATTGAGTACTAGTGAGGTCAGGTACTGATGTTGGAATGTTGCTGTAAGGATTTGATTGAGTAGTAGTGATTTGATTGAGTACTAGTGAGGTCAGAATATGATTAAGTGCTAGTGAGTGTTCTAGGTGTTACTATTGATTGCGCATTAGTAAGGTCAGGTACTGATGTTGAAACATTGCTGTGAGGATTAGCTTGAGTAGTAGTGATTTGATTGACTATTAGCGAGGCCAGGATTTGATTGTGTGTTTGTACGGTCAGATACTAATGTTCAGTGCTGCTGTGAGGATTTGATTGAGTGTTAGTGAGGTCAGGTGCTGATGTTGAAACATTGCTGTGAGGATTTGATTGAGCACTGGTGAGGTCAGGTCCTGATGCAATGTTTTTTGTGAGCATTTGATTAAGTAGTAGCGAAGTCAGGTACAGATTTTAGAAAACTGCTGTGAGGATTTGATTGAGTAAGAGTGAGGTCTGGTACAGATGGTGAAAAAATAGCTGTGAGGATTTGATTGAGTAAGAGTGAGGTCTGGTACAGATGGTGGAAAATAGCCGTGAGGATTTGATTGAGTAAGAGTGAGGTCTGTTACAGATGGTGGAAAATAGCTGTGAGGATTTGATTGAGTAAGAGTGAGGTCTGGTACAGATGGTGGAAAATAGCTGTGAGGATTTGGTTGAGTAAGAGTGAGGTCTGGAACAGATGGTGGAAAATAGCTGTGAGGATTTGATTGAGTCAGAGTGAGGTCTGGTACAGATGGTGGAAAATAGCTGTGAGGATTTGATTGAGTAAGAGTGAGGTCTGGTACAGATGGTGAAAAATAGCTGTGAGGATTTGGTTAAGTAAGAGTGAGGTCTGGAACAGATGGTGGAAAATAGCTGTGAAGATTTGATTGAGTAAGAGTGAGGTCTGGTACAGATGGTGGAAAATAGCTGTGAGGATTTGATTGAGTAAGAGTGAGGTCTGTTACAGATGGTGGAAAATAGCTGTGAGGATAGGATTGAGCGGTGGGGAGGTCAGGTACAGATGGTGGAAAATTGCTGTGAAGATTTGATTGAGCATTAATGAGATCAGGTACAGATGGTGGAAAATTGCTGTGAGGATTTGATTGAGCTATGGATATGGCTCACAGCTCTGGGGAAGTGTATGTTCACTAGTGTGTGTGTATGTGGGCATTTCACTGCACAGATGGGTTAAATACAGCAGACAATTGGTAAAAGGTTCTAAATGGTTCTCATTCTAACTGGTTGTGTGTCCAGAAAAGAATGTAGAGCTGAATTAGTCAGAGCTGTTCTGCTTCCTCATGATCAGACAGACAGCTCTGTCTGGGCTTCACTAAAGAGCCTGAGGAGCTGCTGTCTATCTGCTGAATCATCAGTAGACAAATGAGCATGAGTTTGAACCCCCGGTGATGCCTGAGCTTTCTGAAGTGAGCTTTTCCCCAGGCTGAGGGCACCATGTGATAGGGGGAGTCATTACCTGTGGCTGGGAACTGGCAGTGACGGCTAACGATGCGCTCCAGGCTTCATTAGAAAGGCCTTCATTCGAACAATTCTCAGCTAATCTACAGATCTTCAAAGATCAGATACGACATGTTGATCTCCAGTTTCCTGAAGACATATCTGATATAATTGCCTGGGGGAGCTTAATGCCCTGTAATCCTGTGAAGTTTGAAGTCACTCTTATTTGTGTGTCCAGGAAAGACTATAAGGGTGAACTACTGAGAGCTTGAAGGACATCACTAATGCTCAATCAAATCCTCACAGCAATGTTCCAGCATCAGGACCTGACCTTACTGCTGCTCAATCTAATCCTCACAGCAATGTTCCAACATCAGTACTCACAGCAACATGACAACATCAATACCTGAGCTTACTAATGTTCAATCAAATCCTCACAGCAATGTTCCACCATCTGTATATGACCTCCGTAATGCTCTTTCAAATCCTCACAGTAATGTTCCAACATTAGTATCTGACCTCACTTATGCTCAATTCAGTCCTCACAGCAAGGTTCCAACATCAGTACCTGACCTAACTACTGCTCAATCAAATCCTCACAGCAATGTTCAAACATCAGTACTCACAACAATGTTACAACATCAATACCTGAGCTTTCTACTGCTCAATCAAATCCTCACAGCAATGTTCCAACATCAGTACCTGACCTTACTACTGCTCAATCAAATCATCACAGCAATGTTCAAACATCAGTACTCACAGCAATGTTACAACATCAATACCTGAGCTTACTACTGCTCAATCAAATCCTCACAGCAATGTTCCAACATCAGTACCTGACCTTACTACTGCTCAATCTAATCCTCACAGCAATGTTCCAACATCAGTAATGCTCAATCAACTCCTCACAGCAAAGTTAAATATCAGTACCTGACCTCAATAAAGCTCTTGTGGATGCTGAATGCAAACAAATCCTCACAGTAACATTCCAGCATCTTCCCTGAATAGTAGAGGCTGGTACCGCACCAACAGGGAGGCAATCTTCCCATTAGTACCCTTGAAGTCAGCAGGAACATTGGGGCCTAGAGATTTTTGGACATACTGTGTAAACATTAATGGCTAGCTAAGAGTTTTAGCAGTGTAGCTATAAGCTATTCCTGCTAGCAGCTAATAAAAGCATGGTCACCACTTCACACTCAAGCACATAAAACCAGTGCATATCCAGCAACAAGCTCTCTGAACCACTCAAAGTATCATCAGAGCAACTCTGCTTGAAGAGCATGTCTGTTCTCTCTGGCATTGTCCATGTAAACAGGGTCCTGATGGAGGCCAAGCTCTTCAGGCACGTCCAAAAAAACCCTGATAAACTATATCTGCAGCCTTAAACCCAGTTTCCATGACCTGCAAGACCAGCACTGCCTGTAATCCCTTCCTCATTGACCTCCAGTGGCCCAAAACAACGTCCTTGATGTTAAAAACAGCCAAACGGTCTTGCTTTTTTGGCCGTTTAATTACCCAGCCAGCAGCGGGGGTCAGCCAGGGTCAGCCGCTCAAGATCCCGGTAAGCATCAGGCCGATGAGGTCCCAGTGCATGTTCAGGTCAAAGGTCAGTGAAGTGAGGAGCTTAACCTCAATAGCCCCAGTAATGGGCCTATGGAATGTGAAAGGCCGTCATATTCGGACTAACCTACTTCAGGTCCAGAGCCGACACTTAAACCCCCCAGTTAAGAGATTAGATTTCTGTCAGCTTCAACAATTACAGAGCATCCGTTTCCTATGAATTCCTTATACACAATGCTCAATAAATGCATTAAGAAGATATATATATATATAATTGCTTTAAAAAAAAAAAAAAAAAATATATATATATATATATATATATATATATGACACTATAATATGCACTCACTGGAACACTGTGAACAACACCGTGGATATGCTAACGCACTACAACAGGGTTCTGCTATGTTTCCTGTTAAAACCCAGACCCAGCATAGCATTGACTGCCAACCTAGCTGAAATAAAGCAGGTAGTGTTAGCATGCTAAGCATGTTTTTTGTTTATGGTTAGCAGTGTTACTCAAGAGAATAGCTGCACCCTGAGGGAAGTGTGGGATTGCAGTGCTATTGGGAAGGAAGATAAAGGTTACCAGGAACAATATGTAATCATAAATTTAGACTGATATGGTCAATATTTATTGAGCTACACATACAGAAGTAGTGTCTTAGTGTATGGCATCGGGCCCCTATGTTCGCTAACCCAACATGCACGACCTCCCTGCATGGAGTTGTAGAGGTTCATAATGGTGTCCTGTGATAATCCATCCCATGGAGCTTGATCATCCTCACACTGTTCCTGTAGATTGTGCGGTAGGGGTGGAGGTGGAGTAACACCAGGCTTCTGGATGTGTGACGTGTGACAACAAACAGTTCATCTAGATGCTGACTGCGCTGCCTCCACACACGGATTCGTTGGTCGTCTCCACCAAGACAAAAGCGGGACTCGTCACTGAGGGTGACCCGCCCCCATTCTGAGTCACTTCATGACAGTCTGGTACAACACCATTGCAGTCTTTGGTGACGCTGACGTGGTTTTAGCGACAGTCCTCATAGGTCTGCAGGCATGTGGTCCTGCATGATGTAGCCGTCTGCCAATGGTACTGGCACTAACAGGATGACTCATGGAGGGCATCACTGCTCGCTGTTGGGTCAGTCAGGTACTGCGATGAGGCCCGTTCTTGGCATGTCTCATGATGTCAAACCTCCCCACCAAGTTTCATTCCTGTCGGTTGTTTCCTTCTGGGTGCAGCTGTATAACACACAGAGGATGTGCAGGTATGCTGGTCATTCTAGATAATGAATCGAAATTCTAAAATAATAAACTGGGACATCTGTTATTTGTCCTACAGTGCACCATTTCACAGCAAAGCACTCTGAATGTAACTGTGCACATCTCAGTGGTTGAATTATGCAGGAATTTAAACAGAAATTGAGAGAAAATGCTGCCTTTTGGGCCAGGATGTCCGTTTAGGGGCTAGGAAATGAAACGGTGAAGCAAAAAATACAAATTCATTAATGGAGTGATGTCAGTCATTTCTGAGAATGTCTCGAAAGCCAAAAAAGGATTTGTTGAGGCTTTTAATACATCATCAGGACAGGTTTTGAGAGCAGCTCAGAGAGGGAAATGAGCTAGGGAGGCCCGGCTGGGGCAATTATGGAGGGAAAAAATTAGACACTGTGCGGTTAGGTGAGCTACGTTGCCTTAAAATCACATTATTTGACTTTCTATATTCGACTCTATAAATATTTAGAATCCAGCCCCACCTTCCAGATGGACTCTCTTAGAAGAGAGAGGGACCACACAAACGTGGTGAAAGCCGGCCTTGGGAAAACGTCTGTTTCCTGCAGGCACAACCATTTTACGTTGTGAAGTGAGTTGGGGGGTGGTGGTGGTGGTGGTGGTGGTTCACCGGTATGTCACTGGGGACCATCTTATCAGCCTCCAGGAGGGTCATGTGCTGTTGTTCTTGTGATTAAAAACCTTTTAAAAAATTATGTTTCCACCTACCGTGGGGATTAAAACCCTCCCTGACCTCGGAGACCTGGCGCTAAGCCGCACAACCCCCAACCCCCCCTACCTCGTCTGTGAGCTAACTGTGGTTTCCATCCCGACTCCTATAAATAATCACCTAGTGTCCCCACTATAATTACACAGCACCTTGTCAGATAGCCTAATCCCCTCCCTACCCCCTCCAACCACTCCGATCCTGCGGCTAGCAGCTAGGTCTGCTAGCTCTCGGCCTAAATAGGCCGCCTTACACAGTGAGCCGTATACCCCTGACATGAGTCTGCCTCCGGAGCGGCCTATTGCACATGGGAGAGTGGATTAAGTCTAAAAACGCTCTAATCCCCCCAATCCTGCTCTCTCCAGAAGAGTCTGCGGCTCAGGATAACGCTCGGCAAAGAAACACAAAACGCAGAATTCCCTTCTTTTTTTTGGCGCTATGGTTGTCTTAGCGGCAAGGCTGGAATCGCTAATTGCCAGCAAGTGGCCTCAAACCCACTGGACATGGTCGAGGATTAGAATTCCGTCCCGGCATATGTTTCTAATATAGCCGCCCATTAGTGCATATTATCCTAACCTTCAGAGTGGAAGCGGCAGCCAAGAAACGTCCACGTCAGACCAAATAACATCACTCATCTGACGTTTCCATGCACTTATCTGATGGGAGATAAAGTGGGCTGACATTGTCAAATAAACAGCCCTGAATACGTATATGCCAGTCGAGATAAACCGCTGAACAAAAACGTAGCATAGACCCAACACTTCCCATTAAGCCTGACTTTTCTTTAGCAGTTCCTAATCATCTACTTCGCCTTCTCTAGACTAATCTGTGAGAGCCATTAGCTGCCATGCTGTTATGAATACCATACTGGCCTCCCTGCGAGACGTTCCATAGGCCAAATAACTGGATAGTGCTTCAGAAAGATTCCGACTCATGAGGTATGCGTGGGGAAAATGCAGTTTCTGATGAATAGCTGGGTTAAGTTTGGGGTCAGGGAAAGACCAGCCTTGATTCCATCCATCAGCAGGTCCATAAATATGTCTGGCAGAGCTACACGTGTGGAAGCTCGTTACTGTGTGGGAAGCCTTAAAAAGGGGGCATCTTGGCAGTAAGTCTGGATTTGCAAGTGAAAGCTCTATATAGCATTAGCATAAACACAAATAAACATATACGGAGAACGTAGCCAGATTCCTCTAGTTGAATGGGTTTCTGTCTCTTCCTCAAGGAGCTTTGGAAGTGGTTAAAGCATAGCTTTTAAACTCCTAATAGGTGGAAAAAGACTGGGTAGCTGAAGGGTACTGGTCCTGGGGATGTACCTACCACACTGGGAAATTCTTCACCTTGCTTGTTCAAGGTGGTAGTACCTTCAGGATGACAGGATCCATAGACTGGGAAGAGATGTTTGCCTAAAAGGAGTGACTGCATTTGGACATGCCAAAGACCATAGTGTGATTGAAGTAGCTGAATCTGCAGGTGTGTAGAAGCGTGCGGTCATCCGGGTCTACCAGCAATGGTTCCTAGTCCACAGGGAATTCTCCTTGGAATTGTGCCAGGGAAGGCATCCACCAAATCTGGACCAACTGACCATTTTTTTGATGTAAGAGTGTCTGAACATTGATGTGGCCTACATCCAGAAACGTACATGCCAAATCCAATCACAGCTGTTATTGTTGCCCATGGGGCTATTAGATATGGACTCATTTTGGTCTGGTGATCTGATACGTATGTATAAATGCGTATAAGCGTATATACCTATATATACATGTATACATTCAAAGCTACTGGCAGATGCAGAACAAAGAGACCACACCAAACATGGAGGTACAGCAGCTTGTTGCTGTTGCTGCTGTTTTCTCTGCCTTTTGTGCATAGAACAAAAACAACACATTGGGATGAATGTCATTGATGTGAGTTAGGCCCAGCACCAGAGCTGAATCGCGAGTGGGACATCTGAAGTCCAGGCAGGGACTGGAAGATGGAGCAGGGGGCTGTAACATATCCACATGCCAAAGAAGAAGGTGGGAAATGTAAAATATATGTCTAAGGAGCTGCAGATCCAGGACTGAATCAACAGGAGAGCCACATTAATAGCACATTCCCAAAGTCTATTCATGCGGCAAATCGGCTAATTTATCTACCGGCAACACTGAGCACATCTCCTCAACGCGGCCAGTACAGAGTTCTATCCTTCCTGTGTTAATATATATGGAGTTTTATATCAAGAGCTCAAGGCTAGCAGCACAAAGTTTGCTTTCACATTGATTTCTCTGCTGCCTGGCACTGTAAAGGCATGAATAAATAGGAGTGGGTTCAGCAGGGCATGATGAAGACTCGGTGGGCATTGCCCCTCTGAAAGACTCCCTGGTTCTGGGCCTGATGTAAGGCGAGATCATGGGGTAGTTTGTAGGCTTTCTATTAAATGAAATATGTTGTGTGAAGCGCGTTAACGCCTGACAACACTTCTATTCCTCACCTACTACACTAATGAGTACACTACTATACTTCTCCTACTATACTAATGAGTACACTAATATACTTCCCTACTACACTAATGAGTACACTACTATACTTCCCTACTACACTAATGAGTACACTACTATACCTTCCCTACAACACTAATGAGTACACTTATATACTTCTCCTACTATACTAATGAGTACACTACTATACTTCCCCTACTACACTAATGAGTACACTACTATACTTCTCCTACTACACTAATGAGTACACTACTATACTTCCCCTACTACACTAATGAGTACACTACTATACTTCTCCTACTACACTAATGAGTACACTACTATACTTCCCCTACAACACTAATGAGTACACTACTATACTTCCCTACTACACTAATGAGTACACTACTATACTTCCCCTACTACACTAATGAGTACACTTCTATACTTCTCTTACAACACCAATGAGTACACTACTACACTTCCCCTACTACACTAATGACTACAGTTCTATACTTCACCTACTACACTAATGACTTCACTACTATACTTCCCCTACTACACTAATGTGTGCACTTCTATACTTTACCTACTACACTAATGACTTCACTTCTATACTTCTCCTACTACACTAATGAGTACACTACTATACTTCTCCTACTACACTAATGACTACACTACTATACTTCCCCTACAACACTAATCAGTACACTTCTATACTTCACCTACTACACTAATGACTTCACTACTATACTTCCCCTACTACACTAATGAGTGCACTTCTACACTTTACCTACTACACTAATGACTACACTACTATACTTTGCCTACTACACTAATGAGTACACTACTATACTTGCCCCTACAACACTAATGAGTACACTACTATACTTACCCTACAACACTAATGAGTACACTACTATACTTCTTCTACTACACTAATGAGTACACTTCTATACTTCACGTACTACACTAATGACTTCACTACTATACTTCCCCTACTACACTAATGAGTACACTACTATACTTCCCTTACAACACTAAAGACTACACTTCTATAATTCACCTACTACATAAATGACTACACTACTATACTTCACCTACAACACTAATGAGTACACTTCTATACTTCACCTACTACACTAATGAGTGCAGTTCTAACGGTGTACTTATATGAACTGTAAATATATGTTTTCTAGATGCCATTTACATTCAGGCATGTATTTAAACGTAACGTGCCTTGAATTTGAACGAGGCTCCTGCATGGCCAGTGGTGCAGTGTATCCCGGCTCCAGTCTCCGACTAAGGGAAGCTCTACTCTATTGCACAGTAACGCATTTATATTTATCTTTCAGCAGTCCTGTTTATGCAAAGCTGACAGGAGGCATTTAAAATGCAAATTCCGGGCACGGAATCAATATATGAATGGCTCTAGACCAGGCGGACGGGTTTCCTTCTCCAACGCTTTCTTCTGCAAGCCGGTCAGGAAGTCACACGAGGCCTCCACTGCTGCCTCCTGCCGAATCCTGTCGCTAATTTGATAGCGGGTGACAAAAACGCAATATGCCAGTCTGCGTGAAAGACAAGGATGTGATTGGGATGAACACATGTTAGTGACACTTGACGAGCAGACCTTGAGCGCGTTCCAAATCGCCTTCCCCAAATTTGCCATATCCAAAGTGCTTACATAGAAATCTAGCTGAGAGACCGCAGCCCTGGCGCTCACTTCAAAGTTATTAGCGGATCAGGCTCTGGCATCCTATACGTTTCCGTTCAACGCTATTTGTCGCTGACAAATTTAATTCCGTTTTGGATGTTTACTCTGAGGCCCCCCTCCCCTCCACTTAACCGATCCGAGCTTCATGGGAGTGCTTAAATTGAAAAGTGAAAATCCGAAATTCATTTACATGCGAATGTTAAATTAGGCTCCGGCCCACTGTGGGTTCCTACCATGGAAACCATCCTCCCTGTGTACAGATTCAATTTTTTGAAGGGGCCGCTTGCTTGTTTTAAAAATAAACCGTCCCTAATGAGTTTCTGTGCTGGCGGTGAGCGACAGCTTCATAAGAAGGTATAAATCACCGCAGACAGCGGCGTGCGTTTGAAATATGGCGTCTGGGAGAGGGCCGCCCGGAGACCCGCGCCAATCCTTATCAGCCCAAAGCCACGGCGTACATCACCCCCATCCAGATGGCCTGTCATACATCAGGCCCTTTAACTCTCTCACACACGTTCAGCGGCCTGCTTCTACTTCCCACCACCCAAAAACCCTCACGGCAACATCCCTGATCCATTTTCGGGACCCCCTTTCCAGGGTGGGATTTAACTTGTTGATGAGGAACAGGTACAGCGAGTTCTGGCTCAGTGTGTTTATATGTATTCCATACTATCAGCTCCACTGACCATATAGGAGCACTCTGTATACTTCATTACCCTGTTCTTTAAAGGGTCATGACACTCACAGGACCACCACACAGCAAGCATTATATGGGAGGTGGATAATTCTCAGCACTGCAGTGACACCGACATGGTGGTGGTATGTTAGTGTGTGTTGAGCTGGTGTGAGTGAATCAGATATAGCAGTGCTCCTGGAGTGTTTAAACACTGTGTCCACTCACTGTCCACTCTATTAGACACTCCTACCTTGCTGGTCCAGCTTGTAGATGTACAGTTAGAGATGATTGCCCACCTGCTGCTGCACAGAGCTGGTGTGAGTGTGTCGGACACAGCAGTGCTGCTGGTCACTCCAACCCAAACTGTCCAGCCCACAGTGTCCTGTGGGCAACATCCTATGGGCACTGATGAAGGACTAGAGGATGACCAGCACTGCACTGTGCAGCAGCAGATGAGCTATCATCTCTGACTGTCCATCTACAAGGTGGATAAGCAAGGTAGGAGTATCTAATAGAGTGGACACAGAGTAGACCACGTCAGTGTCTCTGCAGTGCTGAGAATGAGCCACCACCCACATAATACCTGATCTGTGGTGGTCCTGTGGGGGTCCTGACCACTGAAGAACAGGATAATAAGGTATACAGAGAAACAGATGGACTACAGTCTAGAACTGTAGAACTACAGAGTGCTCCTATATGGTCAGTGGATCATATATATCATTAAAACAGAAGTTAGGACACGACTGGCCTTATCCTAAAGGTGGGACAGCATTCAGGACATTTGATCTAGTTAGGGAGCTTCTGTAAAAGTCTTTTCTTATCTGGAGTGATGTGGATGAGACTCTGTACTGAGGCGCTCTTATTCCCTATATTACTCTGCATGTCGTAAATTCAGTCTGAAGTTGCCAGATAAGCAGTAAACAGGTTAGATAAGATCAGAGTAAGGATGTTTCTATAATATGGCACCAGGAGTCTCCAGGCTGCACCAGCCGTTGCATGGATTAGTGAAATTCCATCTCCATGCATAATGCTTGATTTAACGTTTTGCTTTTCTCAGGTGTTTTAAACTTTTGCACAATACTGTATATTTGAAAGGAGCTTAGCAATGCTGAGCGAAACCACTCACGACATGGGGTTTAGTTTATTATGTTTATTTTGTCAGGGTCCATGTAGAAAAAGCATTAATGCATTAATCTCTGAATATCCTTCTGTTTACCCCAATGCTTTTCTGTAGAATGAAAGACACCAAACTATAAACCAGCACTGATGGAATTATGCATTCTACCTTAAAACCAACTTTCCTAACCTGCAGTTGAGGCTGATATAGAACAAGGTTTATTCCTAAGCAGGTTTGGAGCAATTCTATTGGTCGGTCCGTCATGAATATTCACAGAAACAGTAACTAGAGCTTTTATACTGTGCAGAAAAAGATATCCAAGTTTTTTACACCACTAAATATATATTAGAGGTGGAGAGACGGAGAAATATCATACTGTGGTACATCAAGAGTATATGAGGTATATCAGGATATGTACTGTTTCAGACTCTCATCAGTTGGAGCTGTTAACTGTCATGAGACGTGTGAATGTTTCAAGTTCCATGCTTGGCCACATGGTTAGTGCCAGCACTATTGGCAGATGGCGGCACCACATCAGCATCACCAAAGACTGCAATAGAGCCCTGCCCGACTGTCATGGAGTGACTCCGAAAGTCAAAGCGTCATCTTCAGTTTCGAGTCCCGCTTTAGTCTTCATGGAGACAACCACCGAATCTGTGTGTGGAGGCACCTTGTTATGACATATGCTCGCATATGACATGAGGAGCCCATGGTTTGTCCTGACCCCCGACAGGCATACTGAAGTATGCACCGTAGGTCCCGCACATCTTATCAGATGCTTTCACAAAGTACTGTTTCACTCTGGTCTTGATAAATTGGCCACACGGATTCATTGGCCGTCTCCACCAAGGCAAAAGTGGCACTCGTCACTAAAGATGACCCACTGACATTCTGTGTCACTCCATGACAGTCTGGCATGACACAATTGCAGTCTTTGGTGACACTGATGTGGTGTTAAGTGCGTCATCGTAAAGGCCTGTGTGCATGCAGTCCTGTGTGGTGCAGCCGCCTGCCAATGGTACTGGCGCTAACAGGACGTCTCATGGAGGACATCACTGCTCGCTGAATATCTGCAATCTTGGCTGTTGGGTCAGTCAGGTACGACAGATGAGGCTCGTCCACCGTGTTAAGCGTCAAGATGAACGGTTTGTTGTCACACATCACTCACTTGGTGTCACTCCATCTCCACCCCTACTGCACCATCTGCAGGAACTGTGTGAGAATATTCAAGCTGCAGGTTAGCAAACATGGCGGTCCAACACCATACTGAGAGACACTACTTCTGTATGTGTAGCTTAATAAATATTCCCCATATCAGTCTAAATGTATCATCATTTATTGTTCCTGGTAACCTTTATCTTCCTTCCCAACAGCACTGCAATCCCACACTTCCTTCTGGGTGCAGCTATCCTTTGATGATGAGTGTATTTAATTACATAACTAGCTTGCTGATATTCTGTATATACTGCAATTAAATGAATCTAATGTTCCCAGTGTGGTAACTGGTCATGACACTGACCATGTGTGAGAAAAACAGCTCTTTCCCATAAGGACGTCTTCGTCTTCTCAGGCTGGCACCGCTGGTCTGTTTCCAAGGCTGTATGAAAGCGTAATGAAAGCGAGTGGCTGGTTTGGTGTCTTTTAATTTCAGCCCCTGGTTTAAATTAAAAGGGACGTGTTCAAGAGGCAGTCTAATGTGAATGTGAAGTTCTTAGTGAGATAACGATGTGCTAATTGACGTACCCCTTGTATTTTTGTTATACCTTTATTATGTTATTAATATTAAATAGGTGCCGTGTTATTACACAGAATAAATCTGCCTGCTTTATGTCGATAAGTCCTGCATAGATTATCCACATACCCCAATTATTACACTGCATAACAAGAGTTTTGTTCCTGGCTTCTATGTATTCCAATTGTTTATGTGTAAACAGTAAACAAAAACAGCTCTATTCATCACACACTGTGAGCTGAGCAGGACACTGTATTTATTCTATGCACTAATATGTAAGATATTAACACAGTGCAGTAAATAAATACTGTAATGTCATATATATTGTAATATATATATATATATATATATATTACATTACAGTATTTATCTATTACACTGTGTTAATATATATACATATATATACAGGGGTTGGACAATGAAACTGAAACACCTGGTTTTAGACCACAATCATTTATTAGTATGGTGTAGGGCCTCCTTTTGCGGCCAATACAGCGTCAGTTCGTCTTGGGAATGACATATACTGCGTCCTGCACAGTGGTCAGAGGGAGTTTAAGCCATTCTTCTTGCAGGATAGTGGCCAGGTCACTACGTGATGCTGGTGGAGGTTTGTCCTTCTTGGTGGTATGCTGACATTACCCTGGATACCGTGGCTCTTGATACATCACAAAGACTTGCTGTCTTGGTCACAGATGCGCCAGCAAGACGTGCACCAACAATTTGTCCTCTTTTGAACTCTGGTATGTCACCCATAATGCTGTGTGCATTGCAATATTTTGAGCAGAACTGTGCTCTTACCTGCTAACTGAACCTTCACACTCTGCTCTTACTGGTGCAATGTGCAATTAATGAAGATTGGCCACCAGGCTGGTCCAATTTAGCCATGAGAACTCCCACACTAAAATGACAGGTGTTTCAGTTTCATTGTCCAACCCCTGTATATATACAGTACATATATAAATATTACTAGAACATCAAAAATAAACACATATTTCATAATAGCCTTTTTTAACTTTAGTGAATGCTCAAAACTCTTCTGCCATCTAAGAGAGCAGCGATTGTCCACCTCACCTCCAAGTTCTCCTCCAGTGCTTGCATATGACATGAGGAGCCCATGGTTTGTCTTGACCCCCGACAGGCATACTGAAGTATGCACTGTAGGTCCCGCACATCTTAGCAGATGCTTTCACAAAGTACTGTTTCACTCTGGTCTTGATAAATTGGCCACATGGATTCATTGGCCGTCTCCACCAAGACAAAAGCAGCACTCGTCACTAAAGAGGACCCACTGACATTCTGTCTCACTCCATGACAGTCTGGCACGACACCATTGCAGTCTTTGGTGACACTGATGTGGTGTTAAGGGCGGTCATCGTAACGGCCTGTGTGCACGCAGTCCTGTGTGGTGCAGCCGCCTGCCAATGGTACTGGCACTAACATCACTGCTCGCTGAATATCTGCAATCGTGGCTGTTGGGTCAGTCAGGTACGACAGATGAGGCTCATCCTTGCTTCCGTTACATGTGCAGCCGAGAGTGAGATTTGAGTCATTTGCATGTCTCATGATGTCAGACCTACCCACCAAGTTTCATTCCTGTCAATTGATTCCTTATGGGTGCCTTGTTTCAGTGAGCTACAAGTGAGAAATCATGATCAGATTACCACATTATCAGATTACGCCAGGCTTTTGTCTTTACTAGCGATAACTGCGACAAGGATTAATGAGACGGTAAGAATCTAGAAGGCATACGCAGCACGCCATCCAAACAAAGTCTTACTGAAAGAGAGTAAAAGTGAGAGGAAGCCTTCGAGCGGTGCGTCGCTCCGTAGTTGCTATAAACAGCGGTGAGCAACACAGCCCTGCAGAGCATGCACGTTTACCTTCTGTTCTCTGAACCCACTTGAAAATTAGATTCGCACACTGACAATAATATCTCATGAATTGTATGCTGAGCGTACTCCCGCCATGTTCCTAATCTCATTTGGAGCCGGAGGAGCCCGTTTGCTTTAATCATGAGGAGGATCTCTAACGGCATCAGCCAAACTCGATTATCACCTAGGAGGTGGGCCGAGGCGGAGGAGGTGCCCATTTCGCTGCTCTATATGTCGCACAGAAAGGCAGCTGTATCTCTACCGTTTGGTGTTTCGTGGCATAAAGCCAGATACACGCCTCACACAGATAAGTTTACAGCGACATGCACCCGATTTCATACGCCGCTGCTTTTTACTGTATACAGTGCCACTCAGCATTTATCACCCCAAGCTGCATTCTAAGTGCTGCAGGCGGGGGGTGCTATAGAGCACAGTGTATGTGAACAGATGGGTGGGGTCATGTTAAAGTGGGAACCTCGTCACGCCTACACTCTACCGCTACCATGTCCATACTCTTGTGTTAGCAGTGTGTGTTGAGAACAGTGAAGTTTTAATGTATGCTGTTTGTCAATCATGGCTGGTTAGTTCCTAGTAGTTCACCAGCAGAGGAGAACCCTCAGAGGAGGCCTACTGATTTCCAGAAGTTCTGGTTATGAAAACAATTGGTAGTCTAACCAGTGTTGCGTTGTGGTGCATTGAACACTCTGTCATGCAACTACATCAGATGAGAAGGCCATTCTTGGCGTCCTTTTTCAAAGCCTGATTAAAAATGCTAGAACCAACTGTGTGCACTGCCTTTTTAGTAGGGAGGGGCTTATATACGCCTTACTGCTGATTGGCTAACACCTCTCACATGCCCATCAAACCAGAGAAAACGTACCTCAAAGCTACTGTACACTGTTTTGTACAATTTTGATGAAGCATTCAGCTTTGAAGCCCTAGCAACACACTGACCAATGTTTAGGAGATTGAACGTATCAGTCAATCAACAGCAGTAGCTGCTACGTACGAACACAATCATGCTTCACATCAGTGGCATGACATGGTTGAACCAGGATCGGGCTAGGATCTGAACACATGGCTTTGTCTTTTGGCCCGAAAATGGCCCAAAACCCATCAGATTGTCTTGCCCCATCAGGCTCGGTTTAGGTAGCAGACCACTACTGTACATATGCAGCACCACACTGCCCCCTAGTGCACATATTAAGTTTATAAGGTATGTGGATGGACGCCTTGCGATATGCTAACGTCAGCACGGGAGTGAGACTTGTCTCTTACTCTTATTTATATGCCACGCTGATAAAATGGAGATCATTAGCAAGTGATGACAAGGAAGAAGCTCGGTGGCATATAAGTATGACAGTCAGCATTGTGGGGTCGGGCAGAAGAAGAAGCACTATGGCTGCATGAGCTGCTAGCTAAGTAAGTTATGGTCCGGCTTTTCACTGCTCACCACTTCATCCTCCCTAAGGAGCTTTTTCATCATTGTCTTCTCGGTGCCACCCTGGTTTTCTTGCCAGTGATGCCCATCTTCGCCCAGTTCAACCTGTTCAGTTGTCAACTTGTTCGTCACACTGTCGTGCTGCATTTGGTATTGGTGTCAGAGGTCACATTAGCTTTTCATTCAAACTGCTGTTCCACCTTAAAGAGTGCAGCAGCACCAAGCACATCTGAATTGAAGTGCTACATTGTGTGAGGTGTATTAGAAAAAAAGCAAAGCAAAGCTAACTCAAGCTTCAAATAACAAGCTCACCGGACAACAACCAGACAGAGACGTACCTAGCAGTGTGTAGTACCTCCATGAGCACCAATAACAGCTGTGACTGGACAAGTTTCTGGATGTAGGCCACATCAACGTTCAGACACTCTTACATCAAAGGATTGTGCAGTTGGTCCAGATTTGGTGGATGCCTTCCCTGGCACAATTCCGAGGGGAGAGCCCTGTAGACTGGGATTTTTGCCACTGGTAGACCCATATGACTTTATACTTCCATACACCTGCAGACTCAGATACTTATATCATTAGATGGAATCAGTGGACATAGGGCTGTACCACTTGAGGTGATGGCTGCTGAATTGATATACACTTGTATATAACATTCCTGGCCCATTGGGAATTCTCCAGACTATTTGCCTCCTGAGAGATACTCATTCCATCATTGACGATTGATGAAGTTTGGAATTTTGCAGAAATATAACTCAAGATTTAGAGGCACTATAGCGCCCCCTACAGACTTGGACTCTATAGGTGTGTATAAGGGCACAGCAGCCACAGTAACATACAGTAAATATACTTTGGCAGTGCGTTTACATCGCATTGGCCGGAAATTTGCATTTGTGTACTTGTGGGGATTACGCTTATAGGCTTAGGCCGTCCTGCAGTCACCGCAGCCCTGCTCTGGCCCTGGCCTCAGCGAAAACCCTTAGTGCCACCATCCAGGTCCCATCCCAGGGCCATTATCTAAAATCATCAGCAATTTCTTCCCTCGTCCACTCCTGATCTCAATCTGGTCCTGCATTCCCCCCCACCTCCCTGATCCCCTTCTCTTCCACCCTCGGACCGTAAGCGGTGGTTTATTTCACAGCGGCACCGCTGCCAGTCTTATCGGCCGAGGGAGGGGAGCGCATTTGGACTTTATCTGACGGTCCCTCACCGGGGTGCCCAGGCACGCGGCAGTCACAGCTGGTTACACAAAGATTCCCCACGCGAAGCCCCCGCTTTGGAGATAATGAAATTCGCTTCTGAGGATAAAGTCAGGAGGGAAAAAAAAAGGACTCGGCAATTACTTTAGACCTGTTATTTTGTTACATGTGGGTTGAAGACGTGAGGGCCCCCCCTCCTTTGCCCAGCTTTCTTTTTCATATGGACCTGCGGCCACCCACATACGTCGCTTTTTCCGCTCCTGATGCGATGACACAGTCCCATTTGATCTGTTGTTCAAGGGCTGTAGAGGCTTTTTTTGCCGTTTCGCACTCTCACATCGCCTGAAAGTACTTTTGTATGAAATTCCTTTCAAAAGATCTGCGGTGTGTTTTTTTAATGCGTTCGGAATACATTCTTTTACCCAGCCGCGGATGTGTGGGAAAGGTTAGGGAGGGGAATTAGGCACGTCCTGCGTTTTGCCATGCTTGGTCACAAGTAAAGCCCTCTGAGTGGGCTTGAGCCGCGGCATTGTGGGAAATATTCCGTAACTGCCACCTGGGGAGAGGAAACACATTTGCTTACGGCCTTCACTTTTGGCCCCTCTTTCTTCCTGTTTAGTCATAAAGCACCATAAAGCACTCGGAAAATCGGTCACAAATATTGATCTGCTGAACAACAAATTTAAAACACAAACAAATGAATTCTCCCAGAAGAAGGGCTTTGCGGGACCAGCGTGGCTGATGCCATTTAATAAGGCGCCGGGAAAAAAAAGAAGGAAAGAAAAGTCAATGCTTCTGAGAAAAAAAGCGTGCACACTAAAAACGAGTGGACGACTTTGTGTTCTTGAGATTGGTGGGAGTGTAGCTCCTTGTAGAAGCTGACTGACACAGTGTGGTTCCTATGGAAGGGACTCGCAATGTAACCACTGCCCTTTTAACAAACATTCATCCAGTTTGTTCAGGAACTCGAACATTTCTTGAACATTTCGATCTGTTAAAATGCAGGAATGTTTTGGTTAAGATCTTGGAGAGCCAAACCACTCCATAACTTCTTCTCCAGCACCCCTAAAAGCCTTCCAGTGGGGGCTATGGTCAGGATTCTGTGGTGACCAATTCATGTGACTCATCATTTTCCCTAAACCACTCTTCCACAATCTGATCCTGATGAACCTAGACACTGCCGTCCTGAAATATGACCACACCAGAACAAACCAATTGGTGGGTTAACCTGGTCATTCAACATAACATTGCCAAGCCTTGACCTGACCAACTGAAGCCCCTCCAGATCATAACCCTGCCTCCAGTGGGCACTATGCATCATTTCATGTGATTCCTTTCTTAACCTGAGGTTCCCATCGCTCAAGCTACACTCCTCAGACCACATGACCTTTTCCCATCACTCCAGAGTCCAGTCTTTATGCTGCCAAGCAAACTGAGACTGATTGGTCTTACAAACAAGTGGTCTTCTTATGTCAACAGAGTTGTTTACTCTCAATCCTGAGAGTTCTGGTCGTGTGGAAACACTCTTACTATCACTGTTAAACACAGTTGAGAGTTCTACTCTCCAATTCCTACCATCACCAAGCATTCATCTGATTTCCACATGCTCATTTAGGATATTTCCCACATTTCTTTTGTGAGGTTTATGGTACATGATTCTCCTTAGTTGTTTTTTGTCAATTTCTGATCTTCTGAAACACAGTAAGATCTATGTCTTCCCACATTGTAGTGTAAGGAATGAGAAGCTACTTAACTGCTGCCAACTGAAACCCATTAATCACTGCAACCTCTTTTGTGCAGACAGTGTATTTAGGTTTGAAATATGAAGTATTAATGGACTTTACTCTCCACGCTTCTTTTATTCTAGTAAAATTTCTGTATTTATTAAATGTTATATTTATTTAAGTATCTCTACTTTTAGTCAAATGCAGGATTGGTGTATCTTCTGCACTTACTGTACTTTGCACCCAGGAGGAAGTGTGGGATTGCAGGGCTATTGGGAAGGAAGATAAAGGTCACCAGGAACAATAAATGATGATACATTTAGACTGATATGGGGAATATTTATTGAGCTACACATACAGAAGTAGTGTCTCTCAGTATGCTGTCGGCCTAACCCAACATGCCAGACATCTCGGAATGAAGTTGTAGAGGTTCCTAATGGTGTCCTATAATAATCCATCCCATGCATCTTGAATATTCACACTCAGTTCCTGCAGATGGTGCTGTAGGTGTGGAGGTGGAGTGACACCTGGCCTACAAACTGTTTATCTTGGCACTGACCACGGAGCCTCCACACACGAATTCGTTGGTCATCTCTACCAAGTCAAAAGTGGGACTCATCACTGAAGTGCCATTCTGAGTTACTCCATGTCAGTCTGGAACGACACCATTACAGTCTTTGGTGTCGCTGACGTGGTGTTAAGGACAGTCGTCGTAACAGTCTGCATGCATGTAGTGCTGCATGGTGCAGCCGTCTGCCAATGGCGCTGGCACAAACAGGTAACTCATGGAGAGCATCACTGCTCACTGAATGTCCATAATCCTGGGCTATGTCAGACAATCCATCCATGGTCCCTCTCCAAAGTTTGGGTAGGTCTCCCAGATCCTTCATGTCGCTGGTGCATGCCCTGTTCTATCCACTGCTGCCAGCCAAGTTTCATGCCAGGTTGATCCCTTCTGGGTGCAGTTGTTACATAAAACGTTTTAAAGTAAACTGAAGACATGTTTATGCGATTCCTAATCCCCAGTTTGAACCACTTCTGTAGGACGACCCCTATATCACCAGCGTCGGTGAGTCCACTTTAGTTCTCGGTCTCCTGATGGACAAGCCTGTTTTTGTTCTACTGCAAGGTCCATTGACCTCATCTGTGGGACGGTCCAGACCTGATAAAACTCCAATTTGTTACCTCATTAAAAAAGCCCTCTGTCCGCTCTCATCGTCCTGGAACGTGAATTCCCTCCGGGCCTGCTCCTGGCCTTGGGAAGAGAAAGATCCTTTTGGGCACTGTTCTGAGGCGCAATAATGCTTTTGATTCATATTGCACTTATGTCAGCAGATTTATGGTCGGAATATGGCTCGACCCCCCTGAACCGGCCCGTCAGTGCTCATACACGCGCCCGGAGGAGAGGACAGAGCCGGGCCGTGATTTATTTATTTAGATTATTTCCTCTGCCTGCTGAAAGTCATTTTGATTTAACAGTGATAAAAAGGGAGCAGATATGGAGTTATGGATCGCTCCTGTAATAAAGTCCCGTCTGAGCGGTATTACTCTTTCCTGGAGATGTGTGTGTCTGTGTGTGGGTGTGTGGGAGCGCTTTTGGAAAAGACAATACAGTTCTAGACTACGCAGGTTATAGATATACAGTTATTAAAGGAGGAGGAGAAAGCCTAATGACTGATTTATTCAAATCATCGTGCAGTATTTCATCACAGTACAGTGGCATGCAGACGTTTGGGCACCGCACCCGCTCGATATTACTGTCACTGTGAATAGTGAGATAGTAGGAGACCACCTGATCTCCAAAAGGTATAATGTTACCAATGATTCATTGCCTTTTAAGCCAGATTATTATTGTAGCAACACGATATTTGGAGTGGACCTTTGTTGATGATTAATATAGTCTTAATGGAGTATCAGAAACGCATCAACAGCATATCGGTGGAGTAGCAGTAGTGAAGCATCTGAATACACTGAACACCTTGAAGATGCATTGTCGATGCACTGCACACATTAAGTACAGGTATTGTTGGTAGGATGACTCAAAAGAGCCACAGGGATGAGGGATCCGTTAAACGACTATAAAAGATCAAAAGTCTTATTGTGATAAAGAGGTCAAAATACTGGTAACTTCTGTCTCAACAAGTTTCAATCCCAAACCTAATCTTACCCCTAACCTCTGCCCAAATCTAATCTTAAACTTAACCTCAACTCCAAACCTAATCTTAAACCTAACATCTGCCCAAATCTAATCTTAAACCTAACCTCAACTCAAAACCTAATCTTACCCCTAACCTCTGCCCAAATCTAATCTTAAACCTAACCTCAACTCCAAACCTAATCATACCCCTAACCTCTGCCCAAATCTGATCTTAAACCTAACCTCAACTCCAAACCTGCTCTTACCCTTAACCTCTGCCCAAATATAATCTTAAACCTAACCTCAACTCAAAACTAATTTTACCCCTAAGCTATGCCCAAATATAATCTTAAACCTAACCTCAACTCCAAACCTAATCTTACCCCTAAAATCTGCCCAAATCTAATCTTAAACCTAACCTCAACTCCAAACCTAATCTTACCCCTAACCTCTGCCCAAATCTAATCTTAAACCTAACCTCAACTCCAAACCTAATCTTACTCCTAACCTCTGCCCAAATCTAATCTTAAACTTAACCTCAACTCTTAACCTAATCTTACCTTTAACCTCTGCCCAAATATAATCTTAAACCTAACCTCAGCTCCAAACCTAATCTTACCCCTAACCTCTGCCCAAATCTAATCTTAAACCTAACCTCAGCTCAAAACCTAATCTTACTCCTACCCTCTGCCCAAATCTAATCTTAAACCTAACCTCAACTCCAAACCTAATCTTAACCCTAACCTCTGCCCAAATCTAATCTTAAACCTAACCTCAACTCCAAACCTAATCTTACCCCTAACCTCTGCCCAAATATAATCTTAAACCTAACCTCAACTCCAAACTAATCTTATCCCTAAACTCTGCCCAAATCTAATCTTAACCCTAACCTCAACTCTAAACCTATTCTTACTCCTAACCTCTGCCCAAATCTAATCTTAAACCTAACCTCAACTCCAAACCTATTCTTATCCCTAACCTCTGCCCAAATATAATCTTAAACCTAACGTCAACTCCAAACCTAATCTTATCCTTAACCTCTGCCCAAATCTAATCTTTAACCTAATCTTACCTAATCTTACCCTTAACCTCTGCCCAAATCTAATCTTAAACCTAACCTCAACTCCTAACCTAATCTTAACCCTAACCTCTGCCCAAATATAATCTTAAACCTAACCTCAACTCCAAACCTAATCTTACCCCTAACCTCTGCCCAAATCTAATCTTAAACCTAACCTCAGCTCCAAACCTAATCTTACTCCTAAACTCTGCCCAAATATAATCTTAAACCTAACCTCAGCTCCAAACCTAATCTTACCCCTAACCTCTGCCCAAATCTAATCTTAAACCTAACCTCAGCTCCAAACCTAATCTTACTCCTACCCTCTGCCCAAATCTAATCTTAAACCTAACCTCAACTCAAAACTAATTTTACCCCTAAGCTATGCCCAAATATAATCTTAAACCTAACCTCAACTCCAAACCTAATCTTACCCCTAAGATCTGTCCAAATCTAATCTTAAACCTAACCTCAACTCCAAACCTAATCTTACCCCTAACCTCTGCCCAAATCTAATCTTAAACCTAACCTCAACTCCAAACCTAATCTTACTCCTAACCTCTGCCCAAATCTAATCTTAAACTTAACCTCAACTCTTAACCTAATCTTACCTTTAACCTCTGCCCAAATATAATCTTAAACCTAACCTCAACTCCAAACCTAATCTTACCCCTAACCTCTGCCCAAATATAATCTTAAACCTAACCTCAGCTCCAAACCTAATCTTACTCCTACCCTCTGCCCAAATCTAATCTTAAACCTAACCTCAACTCCAAACTAATCTTATCCCTAACCTCTGCCCAAATCTAATCTTAAACCTAACCTCAACTCCAAACCTAATCTTATCCCTAACCTCTGCCCAAATCTAATCTTTAACCTAATCTTACCTAATCTTACCCTTAACCTCTGCCCAAATCTAATCTTAAACCTAACCTCAACTCCAAACCTAATCTTTAACCCTACCCCCCTCTGCCCAAATCTAATCTTAAACCTAACCTCAACTCCAAACCTAATCTTACCCCTAACCTCTGCCCAAATATAATCTTAAACCTAACCTCAACTCCAAACTAGTCTTATCCCTAAACTCTGCCCAAATCTAATCTTAAACCTAACCTCAACTCTAAACCTATTCTTAATCCTAACCTCTGGCCAAATCTAATCTTAAACCTAACTTCAACTCCAAACCTAATCTTATCCCTAACCTCTGCCCAAATCTAATCTTAAACCTAACCTCAACTCCAAACCTAATCTTATCCTTAACCTCTGCCCAAATCTAATCTTTAACCTAATCTTACCTAATATTACCCTTAACCTCTGCCCAAATCTAATCTTAAACCTAACCTCAACTCGAAAACCTAATTCTTAACTCCTAACCCTAACCTCTGCCCAAATCTAATCTTAAACCTCAACCTCAACTCCAAGACCTAATCTTATCCCTTAACCTCTCATCTGCCCAAATCTAATCTAAAACCTAACCTTCAACGTCAAACCTAATCTTACTCGTAACCCTGCCCCCAAATATTAATCTTAAAAAACCTAGACCTCAACCTCCCAAACTAATCTTATCCTTAAACTCTGCCCAAATCTAATCTTAAACCTAACCTCAACTCTAAACCTAATCTTATCCCTAACCTCTGCCCAAATATAATCTTAAACCTAACCTCAACTCCAAACCTAATCTGACCTTTAACCTTAGCCCAAATTTAATCTTAAACCTAACTTCAACCCCAAACCTAACCTTAACCCTACTGTCAGCTCCAAACCTATTCTTACTCCTAACCTCTACCCAAATCTAATCTTCAACCTAACCTCTGCCCCAAACCTAATCTTAACCATAACCTCAACTCCAAACCTATTCTTACCCCTAACCTCTGCCCAAATATAATCTTAAACCTATCCTCAACTCCAAACTAATCTTATCCCTATCCGCTGCCCAAATCTAATCTTAAACCTAACCTCAACTCTAAACCTAATCTTATCCCTAACCTCTGCCCACATATAATCTTAGACCTAACCTCAACTCCAAACCTAATCTTACCTTTAACCTCTGCCCAAATCTAATCTTAAACCTAACTTTCAACCCCAAAACACCTGAACCTTAACCCATACCTTAGCTCCAAACTATTCTCCTCCTAACCTCTTTGCCCCCGCCCCCCCCCCCCCCCCCCCCCCCGCCCCAAAAAAAAAAAATATAATCCTAAACCTAACCTCTGCCCCAAACCTAAACTTAACCATAACCTCAACTCCAAACCTGTTCTTACCCCTAACCTCTGCCCAAATCTAATCTTAAACCTAACCTCAACTCCATACCTAATCTTACCCCAAACCTCTGCCCAAAAATCTAATCTTAAACCTAACCTCAACTCCAAACTAATCTTAACCCTAACTTAACCGCAGACTTAATATTAACCCTAACCCTAACCCAAATCTAATCTTAAACCTAACCTCAACTCCAAACCTAATCTTACTCTTAACCTCTGCCCAAATCTAATCTTAAACTTAACCTCAACTCTAAACCTAATCTTACCTTTAACCTCTGCCCAAATATAATCTTAAACCTAACCTTAGCTCCAAACCTAATCTTACCCCTAACCTCTGCCCAAATCTAATCTTAAACCTAACCTCAGCTCCAAACCTAATCTTACTCCTACCCTCTGCCCAAATCTAATCTTAAACCTAACCTCAACTCCAAACTAATCTTATCCCTAACCTCTGCCCAAATCTAATCTTAAACCTAACCTCAACTCCAAACCTAATCTTATCCCTAACCTCTGCCCAAATCTAATCTTAAACCTAACCTCAACTCCAAACCTAATCTTATCCCTAACCTCTGCCCAAATCTAATCTTTAACCTAATCTTACCTAATCTTACCCTTAACCTCTGCCCAAATCTAATCTTAAACCTAACCTCAACTCCAAACCTAATCTTAACCCTAAACTCTGCCCAAATCTAATCTTAAACCTAACCTCAACTCTAAACCTATTCTTACTCCTAACCTCTGCCCAAATCTAATCTTAAACCTAACCTCAACTCAAAACCTAATCTTATCCCTAAACTCTGCCCAAATCTAATCTTAAACCTAACCTCAACTCCAAACTAATCTTATCCCTAAACTCTGCCCAAATCTAATCTTAAACCTAACCTCAACTCTAAACCTAATCTTATCCCTAACCTCTGCCCAAATATAATCTTAAACCTAACCTCAACTCCAAACCTAATCTTACCTTTAACCTTAGCCCAAATCTAATCTTAAACCTAACTTCAACCCCAAACCTAACCTTAACCCTACCCTCAGCTCCAAACCTATTCTTACTCCTAACCTCTGCCCAAATCTAATCTTCAACCTAACCTCTGCCCCAAACCTAACCTTAACCATAACCTCAACTCCAAACCTATTCTTACCCCTAACCTCTGCCCAAATCTAATCTTAAACCTATCCTCAACTCCAAACTAATCTTATCTCTATCCTCTGCCCAAATCTAATCTTAAACCTAACCTCAACTCTAAACCTAATCTTATCCCTAACCTCTGCCCACATATAATCTTAGACCTAACCTCAACTCCAAACCTAATCTTACCTTTAACCTCTGCCCAAATCTAATCTTAAACCTAACTTCAACCCCAAACCTAACCTTAACCCTACCCTCAGCTCCAAACCTATTCTTACTCCTAACCTCTGCCCAAATATAATCCTAAACCTAACCTCTGCCCCAAACCTAACCTTAACCCTAACCTCAACTCCAAACCTGTTCTTACCCCTAACCTCTGCCCAAATCTAATCTTAAACCTAACCTCAACTCCATACCTAATCTTACCCCTAACCTCTGCCCAAAAATCTAATCTTAAACCTAACCTCAACTCCAAACTAATCTTAACCCTAACCTCTGCCCAAATCTAATCTTAAACTTAACCTCAACTCTAAACCTAATTTTACCTTTAACTTCTGCCCAAATCTAATCTTAAACCTAACCTCAACCCCAAACCTAACCATAACCCTAACCTCAACTCCAAACCTATTCTTACTCCTAACCTCTGTGCAAATCTAATCTTAAACCTAACCTCAACTCCAAACCTAATCTTAACACTAACCTCCACCGCAGACTTAATATTAACCCTAACCCTAACCCAAATCTAATTTTAACACTAACCTCAACTCCAAACCTAATCTTAACCCTAACCTCAGCCCCAGACTTAATATTAACCCTAAACTCAACCCAAACCTAACCGTAAACCTATCCTCAACCCCAAACCTTAATTTAACTCTTACCTCAATCCCAGACCTAATCTTAACCCTAACCCCAACTCTAAACCTTATCCTATCCCTTAACTCAACCCAAACCTTTTACCTTATTCTAATCCTAACATTAATTTTGAAATGAAACCTAATTCTAACCTTAATTTTAATGTCAATGCCTAAGCCTCATCTTAATATCAGACTTAATTTTGAAATGAAACCAAATCATAACCCAACCCTGGCCCTAATCCTAATTTTAGCCTAAACCCTAAACCTTATTCTAATCTTAACCTTAATCTTAACCTAAACCACAAACCTTATCCTAATCCTAACCTTAATTTTGAAATTAAACCAAATCATAACCTAACCCTGGCCCTAATCCTAACTCTAAAATAATCCAGTTAAACTCCAGGTACAGGACGGTGTCAGCAGCATCTCTGCTATTCATTGCCGCTACAGCCACGAGACAGCGATAAGCGCTTGTGCATCTGCTGGACAGAGTGCAGTATGGGACGCCATGTGCATCTTATATGCAGTGATATGACACATAGGCGTGCACATACATGGGAGTGGCTCTAGAACTGTTTCTGCTGGAGGAAAGGAATGGGTTAACCTGTACGGACTGATGCAGCCTTGGCATCTTTTAGCCTGCACACTTGCTGGTTTGTTTGTTTGTTAATTGTTGCCAGGGTTTCTGTAAGTCATTTTATCGGCATGCTTTAATCCACAAGCTCCCGGTTCTCGGTATCGAGGTTAATTAATTTCGATGATCTCCCGCGAAGGCGCGTCGATGAATCTTTTGAAGCGTATCAAACACTGAACAGGTCCCTCCGGGGTGGACGTTTGAATAGGTAGAGGCGCGAGGGGCGAGACGAGAGGTGACAGCCGGCTCTTAGCTGCCCAGGGCATAGCGCCCAGTGCCGAATGCCTGAGCGAATGGAGGACGTGTGTCTGCGAGGCACAGACAGAGATGTGCGGAGAGGAACAATGAAATGCTAATGCGGCGAGGCCCCCGTGGTGCTCCGGCGTACCACATCCACACAGATGGTCAGGGAGTACGGACAGCCCTCAGGGTAGCGGGGAGAATGTCAACAGGTAGGGAGCTGTCAAAAGATCAGCGCTTTTTCCCTGCCTCCGCCAAATCACAGACAGGTCTCTGACATTTGTTCTGCCGGATCTGCACCTCTGCTGCTCAGGTAGAACAGCTTTTGCTGGGTCTGAAGCACCGTGTGTTTTTTAACCACCGTCTGCTGCTGGTACAGACGAATTAGGGCTGGATTAGGTCCCACTAGACGCGTTTATTTGAAGGCTACCTACATGCAGACTTTAGAACACATGAATAAGCATGTAATAGCATGTTTATAAAGCAGTATTTATTGTTTATTCTAGTAATATGATTGTGAATCATATTATTTTTCGTGTATACCACTGTTATGAAGCATTATAACCACCTAATAGACCTAAAAGCCTTGCTAATAACAAGCTAAGCTCCCCAGACAACATCTGAGCCCCCTCTGAGATGTTCTGGGGTGTTTTAATTATGTGGAAATGGGCTCTTTGATTGACGTGACAGGAGATTTGAACCACAGTGCCTACACTGAGCTACTGGACAACCAAGATTTGCCGTTTGGTCATCATCTTACTAAGGAAGATAACAATCCTATCCCTGTACTCCAACATGACAGTTCTGGTCTTCACAGGGCTGCAAATCGGACTAATTTGCATGATGAACATTCAGGAGCATTCAAACATCTGGACTGGCCGACAAAATCCCCAGATTTGAATCCTCTTTAGAATTTGTGGGAACTACCTGGAATGAGTTCTCAGGTGATGGAGAACTGATGAGTTAGTTTTGATTTGTGGGTTGAGACATATATACACTCAACATCAAAAGAACAGTTGCACAAGTAGCTGAAACCAGAAGGAACCGACCGACAACAATAAAACTTGGTGGGACATGGGTGGGTGTTTGTCTTGGTGTAGATGACCAATGGTTACATGTGTCGAGGCATTGTGGTCAGCAACAAGACAGTTGGCTGGTTTGTTGTCAGGCGTCAGATGTCCAGAAGGCCTGGTGTCACTCCACCTCCACCCTCACTGCACCATCTGCAGGAGTTTGAGAATAGTCATGTTGCATGGGATGGATTATCAGGGGACACAATTAGATAATTAGACAATTAGATATATTAAAGATAGATGATAGATGATATCAGTGATAGATGGATATGATTCATAGATAATCCATAGATAGATGATAGATAGATAGTCTAGATATGTGATCTCTTCTAATAGATAGATAGAGGAGTGGAGTGTCCAGGAGTTCAGATATACAGTATATACAGTAAAGTGTCTGTTTATTAGAAGCCTCTAGAACTTCATGTCGAGATGTCTGGTTGGGTTAGCAAACATGGTGGCCTGCCACCATACTAAGAGCCACTACTTCTGTATGTGTAGCTCTATAAATATTGATTATATCAGTCTAAATTTATCATCATTTATTGTTTCTGGTAAGGTTTATCTTCCTTCCCAATACTTCCTTATTATCTTTTTATCCATTCTCCCTCTACTACAGTTCAATGTGTGGCTTTCCCTAGCTGCATCCAGAAACCCTAAAACCAGTCCTTATCCTCCTCCTCTGTGATGGGGCAAACTAGTCTTTCAAATCCATCTTAACTGGCTTGTCTGGAAAACCAATCGACAACAAGAGAAACAGCCTTCAATGTTTTTGGGGGGGACACCACAAATGGCTTCCAACGAAGGGTACATACCCAGATTTTAAAGTGAGCTCAGTACAGTGATGCCTAGAGAGAATGGAGAAACATGGAGCAATTCTATGCTGCTTTAAATTCTGTATTACATGTGGGTTTATCTAATTGTCCATTTTTCTTTTTGCTGTAAGATACAAAGATTATGGGTTATGAAGCCAAACAAATGTGAATAGGTGGCCTGTGATTGGTTTACTTCATCACTAGTTGACATCCTACTTCATGACATGAAAGGAATCAGTTGTCCCAATGGCCCAGCTTGCTTCCATTCTTCTCCCCTCTGTGTGGTATGCGTTAAACGACATCGTAGACAGTCGATAATATTGAAGGAGAGGTTGCCACCCAATGGATAATATTAGCAGATAGTGGATTTGATATCCATATAGAAAAGTGACACAGGTTTCTATGATTGAGGGCTGAGAAGGATTCCAGAAGCAGAAAGCTTTTCCAGCTTCTTACTTGGATGGTTCAGTCCACCTTAAATGTTATAGCTTGTCCAGGGACCATAATGTAGCTGCAGCACCATTTAAGGTGGAATGACACTTTCGCAAAAACAACCGTCCAGAACTCATTCTCCACACACTCCCATAGTCTTTAAAAGAATCAGACAACCTTTAATTGCCCACAGTCTTCACATTGTCATTTCCTGGACAGTTGGTTTCCAAACTTATGGTGACAGTATAGGTAGTCAGCTCTGTCTCAGTGTTACATAAGGGGAGATAGGAGCAGGCTCCACCTTTATATAGCAGCACAACACACACACCACCTGCATATAGGGCAGGGGGTGGGGAGGCATGAAATAACATGAATCCAGAAACATGGATTAGTAGTCGACATCATATAACTTCATACATTCTCTCTACTCCTCCTGTTCCTGCTCCTCTCCTCTGTTCTTCCGAGGTAGGAAAGGAGTGGTAGGTAAGGAGGACTGGCCAGTAGAGCAGCTACCCCTTGTGCACTTTGTCCGATGTTATTGATTCTAAGGGGGATGTTGAATTACATGACCGGTCGTGTGTGGAGTATTCCCAATGCGTTTCTCCTTGATTCTCCCATACCAAGTCACGGGTATTATCAGACTATGTATGTGTTTGGGTAGCAAAAACCTGGACCCCCCCTGGGATGGGGCAAGAGGAAGCACTTAGGACCCTCACTCTGTTAGCAGACATCTTTATGAACATCTGTGCACAATGCCTGCACATGTTTGCAGATGCAGAGGAAGTGTCTACACTGTGGAGCCTAAAAAGTCGGAATGGTGAGTATAAGTGTGACACATTAAGTTTTTGATGACGTTCCAGTTTTTTGCCCCCTAATTCCAAAACCTAGCGCGTCTATTTCTGTACCGTCATGTCTGGAATGAATGAAATTTCATTTAAATGGATTGGATGGCTTATCAGCTGGGCCCAGTTGCCGCGAACGTGGCATACTTATCACGTGCTCCTCACATGAGCTCTGATAAAGTGTTGTAGCGGTCGCTTGAGTGTATTCTGATGACCAGTTGTGACTTAACGTTCTGCGCGGAAAGCTCTCGATCTGCGCCGTACTGATTTAGGGACGTGTGCAGGTGAGCGCTATATTTGGGTATCCTTGGTCGGAGTGATCTCCGCTGTGTGCTTTCATTCGATGTCCGGTGCGTACCTTATGACTATTCGCCTATCCTTCTACTGTGCGGCTGCATTTACTCTGCCAGCTACCCTCTACGTGGAGTCTGGCGTTTGAGACAAAGCGTTGTCTGCCACCCTTTATCTCTCTCTCTCTCTCGGAGGCTTCGGGGTATTCTCCCCTCTTATGGGCAGCTGGTACTCTGTATCACAGCTCGACGGGTGCAGTTCAACACCTTCTCGGCAGACAGTGCCTACGTGGCGCAAGGAGCAGACGCTGCTGTGTAGCCCCTCGGTGGTCAAACGAGCTTCTTCTTCTCACCGTACGATTGCCCATCGTGTTCCAGACGGTAGACAGAATTTCAGAATGCATTGTGCCGAGAGTTGTGTGCGGGATGGGAATGGAGGGTGAGTGGGGTTGGTTAAAGGAGTAGACGAGAGTGTTGGACTCGAAGTGGGGTCGCGTGTGCGTCGCGCGGGTTGCTGGTCTTAGCAGATAGTGGGTGACTAGGGGTCGTGTGCGTCGAGCTCGGAGAGAGAGGCGTTTAGGGGGGCGTGGGGTGCTGGAAGCGCTGATAGACCAGGCTGCCAGTCAGAGAAGACACTGCGCGGAGTCCTGGGAGAGCGAAGGTGAATCGTAATACCATCCAACCAACGTAGAGACCTAGCTGAATTGTGACGCTACTACCGGAACTCCGAGATTTGGTTTAGATAGCAGGCGTAGTCATTAGGCTACCTGTATTTAGAGTCATTCGTAGAAGAGCTGTGGACCGTATGGATGCAAGTAGAGGAGATAGTTTAGATGAGTCGTTACATTACGTCCTGAAGGTTGCGCCTAGGAATATCCAAAATTTTGCCAAAGATATCAGGACCAGGAGAAACAAGCCGACGAGGAAGATTGGTACGAATCCTAATCTGTTACAGAGCAGACTTATTAATACCTATAACGCACACTTTTACGTCCAACCACCATGGAGCTACAGAACCACAACGGCGGTCTATGTGGAGAAATCTAGCGGTCCAGGCTGGGAATGGGATGTCCGCCATTTTATTCCCTTCCCAAGAGACCCAACTGTCAGCAGTACATGATTGCCGTTCATCTTTGAACCAGTTGCTTCCCATTGACCAGCTTGTTAATCCTATGTTCTGTTCCACCTTAAATGCTGCAGCTTGTATGGGAGCCGGAATGTAACTGAAGCATCATTTAAGGTGGAACATAAAATTCCCAAAACAAGCTGGAGAACAGGAACTTCAGCTCCCACATCTTTAACAGGATCCTGTAACAATTTTAATCCTGCCGTCTGCACACAATTCCTTTTTCTGATGATGGAGTTCTGGTGGTTTTGTTTGTTGTTCATGATGCACAAAGGTCATTAGCACCAAGCTATTGATTAGAATTTGCCATGCTGGTAATTTCAGGACTCAGGTCTGTTCACATATCATTCCTGTATCTCCTATTGTGTTGATTTATACTTTTACAGTATGCCTCATTTCATCACATGAGTGGCTATCTACACCGTGTGGAAGTTTTATGAAGAATGGACCCACAGAAATGGTCCAAAACTGCTTGGACAGATGGCTGGTTCTATTGACTTCCATTTAAACCGAGTTTTTTGGCCTCTCCTGTAAAGTTGGCATTTTGGAGATACATGTTTCTCTTCACAGCAATGATTATCAAAAGAACAGCAGCACCCACAAGTAAGTATGGGATTGCAGTGCTACCAGGAACAATAAATTATGATACAATTTTAAGATTGATATGGAGAGTATTTATTGAGCCACACATACAGAAGTAGTGTCTCTCAGTATGGCTAACCCAGCATGACAGATGTCTCAGTATGGAGTTGTAGAGGTTCCTAATGGTGCCCTGTGATAATCCATCCCATGCAGCTTGAATATTCGCGCACAGTTCCTGAAGATGGTGCGGTAGGGGTGGAAGTGGAGTGACACCAGGCCTTCTGGACGTGTGACGTGTAACAACAAACCATTCACCTTGGCCCTGACCACGGTGCCTCCACACACAGATTCGTTGATGGTGTCCACCAAGACAAAAGGACAGTGTGGTGGACAGGTGGTGTTAAGGATAGTCGTTGTAATGGTCAGTGTGCATGTAGTCCTATGTTGTGAAGCGGTCTGCCAATGGTGCTGGCACTAACAGGATGACTCATTGAGGGCATCACTGCTCACTTGAATGTCTGCAATAGTGCTTGTTGAGTCAGTCAGGTACAATGATAAGTCTCGTCCCAGCGTGAAACTTGAATCATTGGCAGGTCTCATGATGTCAAACCTACCCACCAAGTTTCATTCCGGACAGTTGATTCCTTTCGGGTGCAGCTATTCTTATGATGATAACTGTATGTTAGCACAGTAGTCTACACTGCGAAGTAGCACAGTCCACTGCAACATCCAATAATAACTGATTGGAGCTTTGATGGTCACTTTATTTAAAATGAATCAAAAGCACAAGGACGAAACAACCGGGCACCAATGTGTGCAATAAGAATTTCATTTTTTAACATTTTTATCTGCATCAGAAAACTTTTCTTCCTAAGTAGTCAGAAATCTGAGGGGGAGCTGGCTTCCTAGTGAAAGACCTAGCCCTCCACCCAGGCACCCTCATAAGCTATGCCCCTATTTCACACATAGCTCCCATGCGTAGACACACTCTCCTACCTTGACTGACGATAAGGCTATGAGCAATATTCCCACTGTTCTATGAATTATGAATTATAACACTGTATTTCACACATTCAAGATATTGCAAATGATCCAAACCTAAAAATAAACATTTCTCCCGGAAGGTGAGATAAGATAAAGTACACATACACAAGACATATGACTGATATACACGCACTGCCTAGGTTCATAGGGATGCAAGGCCACTCTAATGTTGGGTAGGACCTCGTTTGTTTTCAGGGCAGACTGAATCTTTCATGGCATTGATTGACTGAGGTGCTCCAGACGTTCTTTTGAGGTTTTGATTGATGTTGACACGATTGCATCATGTAATTGCTGTAGATTTATCAGCTGCACTTCCGTGCTGTAACTCTCCCATTCTACCACATCCCAAAGATGCTTTATCCATGGATTCGGAGCAGTTGCCCGGGGAGGCTACTATGGTGCACTGAAGTCATTGTCACATTCATGGAACCGGATGATCATGCTGGAAACAGCTGTTAGATGCCGAGTGGATTGTTAACACGATGCATAGACTTAGCAGCTATGCTCAGACGGGTGTGATGTGGTGATGCTCTGTCAAACCCAGTATGAGCCAAGAAGACATTCCCAACATGATAACATTGACAAAGTAGCTAGGGTACATGGGTTTTATGTAGTGTCTGAAACACCCCTCTGTTATTCAGGGGTCCCAAGTTGGGTGGCTACTCAAGTGTTGGTTGGCTCCTTGCTCACGTCTCTCAATGGCAACATAAAGTGTTCTTGTAAGGGTGCAGTCCTGGGTTAGAGGTTAGGGAACGAGCATTGTGTAGGAAGGTTGCTGGTTCATAGCACCAGAACCAAAAGGGCATGATAGAAGTACTCTTGAGCAAGGCATCTAACCCCAATGGATCCCCGGGTCCCCCTCTCTGCGGGCAAGTGTGTTCAATGTTGCCTAGTGTGGGTTCCCCACTGTGGGGGTGTTTCACTGCACAGATGGATTAAATCTGGAGACAGTGGATGTTTCAGGGTTACAGGTTCTAGGTTATGAAAGACTAATTGAGTATACCAATGCATCTCTGGTTAGTTAAGAAAGACTGAAGCTTGCATAACATCATAATACGGTTATTTTCCAGGACCCAACAGAACTCTGATTTTGAGACATTCCAGGGGTTCACAAACCACCTAGAACCCTGCCGGACCACCCTCTAGTTTACATTCTGCAGATTCCATAGACATGCAACATATCCCGGAGTCAGAAATGATCAACTATGCTCTTAAAAGTCAAGGAAGCAAACTACAGCCAGGAATTATTCTGGGCTGCGAGGTTCTTCCAAAGAACAGGAGGTACAATCTCAATGATAGTAAGTTAGAAGAAGCAACTGAAGCAAAACTGAAACAAATCAAATCTACAATACAAAATGCTTGTCTGTTGCGTTCGCCTTGAAGTGATAATGTGTAACATAACATCATGATAACATTACATTTTGTACATCTGTAAAATAAAATAAGTAGAAATTTCCATTAACACCAGAAATACCTTCACAAAACACACATATTTTATTATATATATTTATATTTATTTTTATATATTATATAACTCTTAACTTTGATTCTAAGACATTTAGGAGGTCCAAGTAGTTAATTGGGGGTCACTGAGACCACCTGTATTTCAAACCTTGGATTAATCATCCTTATGCCAAATTCTGGCCCTCACTATTGAGGTTCATCAGGTCAGGTGATGTTTCTCCATTTCAGTTTCAGGGAGCCTGTGGACCATTGTAGTCTTAGCTTGTGGAACCTGATGGGGTCTTCTGCTGTTGCAGCCCATCCTCCTCAACCTTCTGATCACTACTGTTGTATAGAGTGGTTACTCAAGATACTGCCTGTGGCCTACTGTAGCCTCATCTTCCTGCTCTTGGTTATCAGGAGTGGAACCTGATGGGGCCTTCTGCTGTTGTAGCCCATCCTCCTCAACCTTCTGATCACCGCTGTTGTAAAGAATGCCCACAGGACGTGGAGACGGGATGCAAATGCAAGTTTTAATGACAAAACAAACAAGAAGAAACTAAAGCAAACAACTCTTGGCCAAACAATACCAAATAGGCAAAAAACTAAGAAACATTAAACCAGCTTACACAAATAACTAACATGGGGACAAACGACCAGGAGGGAGACGACAGACCAGAAGGAATACAAAGCCTCCGGACAAGGAGACAAAATGATGGGCATGGAAACACGACACCAGCAGTGGAACAAATGCCAAGCACGAACAAAGGGCACAACATTGAGTTTAAAACAACAAGGGCTAACGAGAGACACCTGGGAAGGGGCGGAGCTAGAAACAGGTGAGGGGCCTGACAAGCGGGCGGAGACAAGAGGAGCAAGAAACCAAGACAAACAGAAGAACATGGACATGACAAGACAGAATCAGAAAGCCAGATAAGACAGACAAACACGAACAGGACAGGGCAGGATGTGACACCTCTCTCATTAATAAGACTGGATGTTTCCCAAGTCTCAGTTCTGATGTTGGAAGGTTTTGACTGATGTCTGGATTGCTCTGGTGCCACATGATTGGTGCCACACTGGATAATCACTGGTAGTTCTATTCAATATAACATATATCTGTTAATTCTTATCTTTATTATGTTGCCTTTGTGCCTGTATAGCTATCCGGTGTGGAACAGGGGACGAGGGCTCCCCCTTTGGTGTCTTGGTTCCTCTCAAGATTTCTTTCTATTGCTCTGATGAGGTTTTACCATGCTACTGTCACTCTTGACATACTTACTGGGGGCTCCGGACCCAGATTCTCAGTGCTCTGTGACAACATCTAGTCTAAGAGGCACATATAAATAAACCTTGACTGGACTTGAATGGCCTTAGACATGAATAGGTGAATAGGCGCCGCTAATGAAGTGTCTGTTGGGCGTATATCAGCTGGCTGGTACTAAACCTTTTAATAAGGCGCCAACATTTAATACGTTCGCTTAATATTACACGAGAATACCCAGAAAGCTCTAGTGTGATTGGAATCTCTAATTTCAGAGCTTGTCAAACAACCCAAAACAGCTTGCTTAATTGTCACCAACTGTTTACCTTTATTACAGCAACACGCGCAGAACTGCCTGGAACTTTGTTAAACAAAAACATGTCAAATACATCCAAATATTCCCCTCTGCAGGAGGATAATAGGACACACCAACGTTTATTGGAGGAAAACTGAAGGAAATAAAGAGAAATAAGCGCCAATTAACTACGAGTTCTGGTTGTTTATCTCTCAGAAACACAAATACTGGTTTCCCTGCAGCACTTTCTTCATTATCTATCTTCCTTTTAAGAGGACACTCACCACACAAATATGATCTTTCTTCATTTTTGGATCTGGGATTTGTGAAAACTGGTCCCAGGAAACTTAGAGTAAAACATTAGCGATGTTTGTATGATACTGAATAGAAGTGTGATATTAAGTACACAGCATGAATTACAATATACAACCATGGCTTATAAACCACACCTGATCAGACCTATCTGAGAGATGTGTGGGCGTGGTCAATGAGCAGCTTCATTGAAAGCTCTCTGTCCAACACTACTAGCTCCACCCCCGGACAGAACTAACATCATTATCCTGCTGTTGTGTGATGCTAACTAGATGTAAAAATCAAACACAAACAGATGGACAAACAGATGTGATAAAGGATGGATGGATGAATAAACGGATGGACAAAGCAAGATCCAAAGGAGCAGAGGAACAGTCATGTGTACAGATGGATGAACAAACAGATGGACAAACCAATGTGTGAAGGAATGGAGGACCAGCTGTGCAGACAGACAGACAGACAGGTGTGCAACAAACTGACAAACAGACAGATGATGAACAGGCATGCAGAATATGAATATGCAGATGTACGGACAGAACAATGCTGGCAGATGGATAAAGGAATGAACGGATGAAGGAACAATGTTGGTGATGGATAAAGGAATGTGCGAATGAAGGAACAATGTTGGGGTACGGATAAAGGAGTGGATGGATGAAGGAACATTGTTGGTGATGGATACAGAAATGAATAGAGGAAGGAGCAATGATGGTGATGGATAAAAGAATGAATGGATGAAGAAACAATGTTGGTGATGGATAAATAAATAAATGAATGAGTGTATGAAGGAACAATGGTGTATGGATGAAGGAATGAATGGATGAAGGAATAGTTTTGATGTAGAGGGTAAAGGAATATAGAGCTGAAGGAACAATTTTGGTGATGGATAAAGGAATGGACGGATGAAGGAACAGTGTTGGTGATGGATAAAGGAATGGACGGATAAAGGAACAGTGTTGGTGATGGATAAAGGAATGGACGGATGAAGGAACATTGTAGGTGATGGATAAAGGAATGGACAGATGAAGGAACAATGTTGGTGATGGATAAAGGAATGGATGGATGAAGGAACAATGTTGGTGTACAGGTAAAGGAATGAACGGATGAAGGAACAATGTTGGTGATGGATAAAGGAATGGATGGATGATGGAATAATGTTGGTGATGGATAAAGGAATGGACGGATGAAGGAACAATGTTGGTGATGGATAAAGGAATGGATGGATGAAGGAACAATGTTGGTGTATGGATAAAGAAATGGACGAATGAAGGAACAATGTCGGTGATGGATAAAGGAATGGACGGATGAAGGAACAGTGTTGGTGATGGATAAAGGAATGGACGGATGAAGGAACAATGTTGGTGATGGATAAAGGAATGGACGGATGAAGGAACAATGTTGGTGATGGATAAAGGAATGGACGGATGAAGGAACAATGTTGGTGATGGATAAAGGAATGGATGGATGAAGGAACAATGTTGGTGTATGGATAAAGGAATGGACGGATGAAGGAACAATGTTGGTGATGGATAAAGAAATGGATGGATGAAGGAACAATGATGTATGGATGAAGGAGTGAATGGAGAGGAATGTGGTGAAATATGTCGGTCAGTTTTCGGTCTTTTGGAAGACATTCATGTGGCTCAGAGGAACTTCATTAGAAAGAAAGCTCAGATTTGGGGTCCCTGGGGGTTTCATGGTTATGGAATGTTGACGCATTCCCTGCCCCTGGAACACCTGAAGGGCATGCTAATCACCTGGTGTGTTGGTGGGAAACAGTCGACACAGTGTGGAGCAGGGGATCCCAAAATATAGAAGGGAAAGGGGGATAGTGCTTTTAACTGTTGACTGCTGAAACGTATGGCTCCATTTTCAAATTCATGCTTGTATATTTGTTTATATTTGTTTTTCAATAATCAATAAACATGTTAAGAATGTAGAAATGTATCTAGGGTCACACGCTTAGCTGGAAGATTGTCAGATTTTCCTGAGAGCTCAGTAATGATGTCAATAAGGAGCAGACATGATGTTTGATGTTGTTTTCGGAATACTGCAAGACTCGGAATACTAATTTTTGCTCACCACAAATGATGCTATGAGTGTGGATGGCTAGAACATGGTAGTATATAATTAAATAACCGAGAAGAAGTATAAATAGAGTTTATTAGACACTGGTTACCGCAACAGAGGGTCTCAGCGGGTTTATGTAATAATGTAATTATTAAGAGCCCACAGTTGTGTTTGATAACTAACAATCATATCAGTCAGAAAAGCACTGTTTAACTAAACTCAGTCACAGCAAAAGACAGGCCAGAGAACCAGCTTCCTTTAAAGCCAACTCAGTTTATTCAATTTCCATTCGAAGAAAATTTTAAAAAATATAAAAGGACCTGACAAAAGACCTGGTAGACCACCAAAACTCATTATAAATAGATAAATAAATCTTAATAAGAATTAAATATTATAAAAACAAGGTTCCTAACACCCACATGCTAGACCCACAAGGCTGTCCCCATCAGAAAAACAGCACCTAAATCTTCAAGAGAGAGAGGAGAACATCAAGCTGATTCCGATCTGAGAACTCTTTCCACTGGGAGAAAATACCTCAACACTATGGAGGTCTGAAAGGTGGTGTAGCTGCTCACTGAGAACAGGACACACACATACAACAAAGAAGCTGCTGATGTTCAGAACAATGGACTGACCACCCCAGAGTCCAGACCACAACACCACTGAATGTGTGTTGGGTTAAGTATCTGGATGTTCCTAGCTCACTGTCTGTGTTGGTCTGATGCTGAACTACTGCCCATCTTGTGTGGTCTGATGCTGAACTAATGCCCATCCTGTGTGGTCTGATTCTGAACTATTGCCCATCCTGTGTGGTCTGATGCTGAACTAATGCCCATCCTGTGTTTGTCTAGTGCTAAACAACTGCCCGCTCTGTGTGGTCTGATGCTGAACTACTGCCCATCGTGTGTGGTCTAATGCTGAACTACTGCCCATCTTGTGTGGTCTGATGCTAAACTACTGCCCATCCTGTGTGGTCTGATGCCAAACTACTGCCCATCCTGTGTGGTCTGATACTGAACTACTGCCCATCGTGTGTGGTCTGATACTGAACTACTGCCCATCCTATGTGGTCTGATGCTAAACTACTGCCCATCCTGTGTGGTCTAATGCTAAACTACTGCACATCCTGTGTGGTCTGATACTGAACTACTGCCCATCCTGTGTGGTCTGATGCTGAACTACTGCCCATCCTGTGTGGTCTGATACTGAACTACTGCCCATCCTGTGTGGTCTGATGCTGAACTACTGCCCATCCTGTGTGGTCTGATGCTGAACTACTGCCCATCCTGTGTGGTCTGATACTGAACTACTGCCCATCCTGTGTGGTCTGATACTGAACTACTGCCCATCCTGTGTGGTCTGATGCTAAACTGCTGCCCATCCTGTGTGGTCTGATGCTGAACTGCTGCCCATCCTGTGTGGTCTGATACTGAACTACTGCCCATCCTGTGTGGTCTGATACTGAACTACTGCCCATTCTGTGTGGTCTGATGCTGAACTACTGCCCATCCTGTGTGGTCTGATACTGAACTACTGCCCATCCTGTGCGGTCTGATGCTGAACTACTGCCCATCCTGTGCGGTCTGATGCTGAAATACTGCCCATCTTATGCAGCCTGTGGTCTTTTAGCAGCAGTTATTGATGTTAAAGATTTTTTACTGTGATAAACTCCTTACAGTGATCACTGGTTCCACTGGTAACAGTGCCTGAGGTTATATATATATATACACATACTGGAGATCAAAATTAGTGAAAAACTTTCTCTGAAATTCTCTGACTTTTTCAGAAAGAATGTCATCATTGTTAAAAATCTGAGGGGTTTTGTTTTGACTGTACCACGCTACGAGAACAGGGTTTTACAAAATACCCAAGGCACTTCAACACAAAACCTATTATTTTGCAAAAACAAAATGATAAAAATTTTAATGACATTTTTTGAAGGTTACAGCAGTGAGCAATTATTAGGAAGTGTAAAGGCCGTTGCTTTGACTGGCTTCAGCACATTTGTGGCCACAACAGGACGTCACTAGTCTCTCACACTGCTCTGGTGTGATTTCGGTCCACTCTTCTCCCAGTCTCTTCCACAGTTCAGTGACTGAAGTTGCCAGAGTTCAGTTTCCTGGCCAGTTTTTCCACATCAATAATTTCCAGAGGTTTCTTTTGGGTTTATATCAAGACTCCGGTTTGGCCGCCAATTCATCATTTCCAATTTTCTATTTCAAGGAACTGCTTTACTCGGTTTGATGTGTGACAGAGGGTATTGTCCTGCATGAAAATGGCTGGCTGATTGGGTGATGGCACTTCCTCCTCCACCTTTAACTGGCTCCTTTACACACTTTGGGTTTCACAGCAATGTTTCCTATCTGACCCAAATAAAGTGAGCTTTGGACCACTTCTCCTCTGTCCATACAACAAGCTCCTCAGCAGGTTAGTCTAATGAGAGGTTTGGTCACTGCAGAGTGGACTTTTAGTTCAAATGCTCTTAGCCCATATGCTGCTAGGATCATCCCTTTGGTCTTCATATGGACAACCTACTGCCAGAGAGTTTCAGTCAATTTAGACATGCTTAACATCTTGCCGTAAACTCAACATCTTGCCTGTCGTAATATATATATATATATATATATATATATATATATATATATATTATATATGTGGTAAAAAAATAAAATCAAATTTAAGAACTCTTTCTGTATACATATATGTATATAATAATATATATGATTTGACTTGAAAAGCAGAAAATGCAACCAACTCCTAAACCTGAACTTCATACTGAAACACATGGTATTGTAATTAGTTGTTGAAGCTTCTGTGTAACTGTCTGCTTTATATGTGTTTCCACTTTTTCCAGACGCGAATGAATTAAAAGCTTGCTGTTATGACCCAGTCTAGAGTTAGGCCATAACTTGAAAGGAAAGAGAAAGAGAGAGAGAGAGAGAGAGAGAGAGATAGAGAGAGAGAGAGAGAGAGAGAGAGAGAGAGAGAGAGAGAGAGACAGAGAACAGAGATAGAGAGAGCAAGAGAGAGAGAGAAAGAGAGAGAGAAAGAGAGAGATAGAGAGAGACAGAGAGAGAGAGAAGGAGAAAGAGAGACAGAGCAAGAGAGAGAGAGAGAGAGAGAGAGAGAGAGAGAGAGAGAGAGAGAGAGAGAGAGAGAGAGAGAGAGAGAGAGAGAGAGAGAGAGAGAGAAAGAGAGAGATAGAGAGAGCAAGAGAGAGATAGAGAGAGCAAGAGAGAGATAGAGAGAGCAAGAGAGAGAGAGAGAGAGAGAGAGAGAGGAGAAAGAGAGAGAGAGAGATAGACAGAGAACAGAGATAGAGAGAGCAAGAGAGAAAGAGAGAGAGAGAGAGAGAAAGAGAGAGAGAGAGAGAGAGGAGAAAAAGAGAGAGAGAGAGAGAGAGAGAGAGAGAGAGCAAGAGAGAGAGAGAAAGAGAGAGAGAGAGAGAAAGAGAGGGAGAGAGAGAGAGAGTGAGAGAAAGAGAGAGAGAGAGAGAGATTCCCTTTGACTCCCATGACCACACGTATTACATCCAGCTTCACGATGATAAAGATTTATTGAATCTTGAACATAAATGAGAAAACTGAACCAAAACCACATAACAAGAAATAAAGATCAGGAGAAAATGTCAAACATGACAAAGCTAGCAATATGAACTTAACTAACCTAACCACTAACTAAACCCAACCAACAAAAATAAAACCCATCAAATTAAACCTGACTCCTTAATAAAGCAATAACAGAAAACAGAGAAACAAAAATGTCCTTCCTCCCTAAACTGAGGAGCATACTACAGCGTCTAGGAGAATATACAAACTTCAGAGGTAGCCTTCACACCACATGAGCTAGAGCATATTCAGGTATTAACGAGGAAAATCCTTAACCCCTTGTAAACTAGTAGTTCCTCTAATGAAGCATGCGTTTCTCTAGTAGGTGTTCAAGGAACTAGGAAGCAACCGTGTGTAACTCTCTCTCCCGCCTCACACTTCCACCTGGGTGAAATCCAGCCTTTATAGGATGAGCCCCCTGCTGGCCTGGGGTCATGATGACACAGTAATACATAAAAAGGAAATAAAAACAAAGAAAACTACAAAGAGCACAACAACATGCCCCCTAGGGTCGGAACACTCTACTAAATGGCCCTTACGACCAGGAATGAAATAAACGATTGGTGGTCTCCGACTGTATAGGCCAATATGATCAAGTATCAGATCAGACCCTGCATTCTCAAGCTCTTATAAACACATCTGCTCCATGCGCTTCGTATGCCAGTGAAGACTTTCCATGACAAGCGATTCAGTTCACACCCTTCATCTTCAGCCTTCAGTGAACAAGTCAGCGTCCACTCCAGTATATGCCACTGAAGGACCTTCACACGAGAAACTCATCTGGAAGAAAAGGTCCTCCTCTTTCCTGAAGGCTTCGTGCTTTAGAGCCCAGACGTTCTAAACGGCTCGCCTTTATTAGAAAGACATGAGCGCGGTTCGCCCAGATAAGCCTCTCCAGGGCTGCCAATTTACGGAGTGATCCCGACAATGCCTCATTGTGCCGGGTGGAGTACGGAGGTAGTGAATGGTGTCCTTTCACTGGGCCTCATTTTGCGATGTGTAAAAAGATAAGTGGCCCGCTGCTCACAAAAGTGACGACTCGAGAAATCCAACAGAAAAACAGTGCGGCTCCACCGCCAAGCTGCTTACGCTTTGATTTCACAGCTCCGTTCGACTTAATAGATCAGAGACAATGGGCCTTTGTGGAGCCGCTGTAGAAGCCGTGGCTACACTCGCTCAGTGTTGTAGATGGCGCTGATATTCGCGCCTGGTGTTGGATCTAATTGGTATGCGTGCGGTTAGGGGGGTCCCCCACTAAACGGCAGGCGAGCTAAGCCAGACATGGAGAAACTCAAAACACTCAACAGTCTTAATTTCTTCCAATTTTTAAAAAAATATTTGTCTTTATATGATGAATGTTGTAAAGTGTGTGGTCATAACCATCATTAGCATCTTTGGGTTATACAAAAATGCTATACAACTTATTTATTATTATATTTCTCTAATATATATTTAGTGGTGTGAAAACTTTGATCTCTTTTTCCGCACAGTGTAAAAGCTCTAGTTCTCCTTTCAGTTTAGTGAATATTAATGATGGACAGACCAATGGAATTTCTCCGAACCTGCTATGAGGAGCTGTGTCTTCTTAATCTCAAAATATGAAATATGCAAAAACATGCATTATGTAATAATGCCTTTTACATCCATTATATTGTATATGGAATATATACATATATACACAGGCTGCCAGTCCATTACATGGCGGGGCACCATGCCCTTATAAACAGGCCCCCTCTCCAGTGTAAAGATAGGAGGACATGTGGCTTTCACGCCACACATGGGTACGAGCCAGAGAGAGGGACTGAGATATGAAGTATGGAGAGGGCTGAGAGGACCTCCGTTACCTTCATCACTTCGTCCTATAGAAACTAATCCCAGTGCTCCTTGTTTCTGGAGTGCTGCGCTCACTCACCTGTCCTGCAATTCCTGTTATTTGAGACAATACTGAATGTCAGGCTTTAGCTCAGCTCTGTGGG
>JAMWET010006573.1:82500-530000 GCA_024036415.1 Prochilodus magdalenae
GTCAGCATCGGTATAGTGAGGGAAGTATAAATACCTCTACACACATTGTCCACTTTATCAGCTCCACTGACCATATAGGAGCCCTCTGTAGTTCTACAGTCCCAGACTGTAGTCCATCTGTTTCTCCCTGTGCTTTATTGCCCTGTTCTTCCATGGCCCCCACAGGACCACCAGAGAGCAGGTATTATGTGGGTGGTGGATCATTCTCAGCACTGCAGTGACACTAACATGGTGGTGGTGTGTTAGTGTGTGTTGTGCTGGTGTGAGTGGATCATGCACAGCAGTGCTGCTGGTGTGTTTAAACACTGTGTCCACTCACTGTCCACTCTATTAGACACTCATACTTTGATGGTCCACCTTGTAGATGTACAGTCAGACACAGGACGATGCCCACAGGACGATGCCCACAGGACGATGCCCACAGGACGGTACCCACAGGACGCTGCCCTAAGGGTGCAGTATAGTTTTGGTTGGTGGATGGTTCTCAGTCCAACAGTGACACTGAGGCAGCACTGCTGTGTCTGACCCACTCACACCAGCACACACACACACTAACACACCACCACCATGTCAGTGTCACTTCAGTGCTGCTCTGTGGTGGTCCTGTGGGGGTCCTGACCATTTCGGAACAGGGTAATACAGTATACAGAGAAACATATGGACTACAGTCTTAATATGGACCTATGGTCGTCAGTGAGTATAGATACAAATCCTTTCAGACCCATCATGTGATGCTGTCTTCTCACAGTGGAAGGATGGGTATGCCACTGTGGTCAGCACAAAGATGAATGGTTTGTTGTCACATGTCACCAGGCCTGCTGTCACTCCACCTCCAGCCCTACCGCACCATCTGCAGGAACTGTGTGAGAATATTCAAGCTGCATGGGATGGATTATCACAGGACACCTTTAGGAACCTCTACACCTCCATGCTGAGACACCTGGCATGTTGGGTTAGCAAAAGGTGCCCGATGCCATACTGAGAGACACTACTGCTCTATGTGTAGCTTAATAAATATAACCTACATCAGTCTAAATGTATCATCATTTATTGTTCCTGGTCAGCTTTATCTGCCTTTCCAATAGCACTGCAATCCCACACCTCCTTCTGGGTGCAGCTATTCTTTTGATTTATATATATATATTTATATACGGGTGCATTTAAAAGCAGATGTAAATCCGACGGCCCTCTAGACACCATCTTCCCCAACATTTATGAGGGTCTCTCTATTCAGCTCACTCTCTAATTTAATGGATGCAAAGATTAATCGCTTTCCAGAGTGTTAACCACTCCAAACCTGCCCTGGAGGAGTAGGTGAAGGGTCTATTCACCAAATCTCTATTAAGGGGTGGAATATGTGCTGTGGACCAATTAAGAGTGCATGCGGTTTGCGGAGATCATTAGGCGGGTTGGAGTGTGGGGCTCAGGGGCTCTTCACAGTGAGGACCAGCCCTCGAGGGCCAGTCAGAGAAGGGATGTTTGGGTGAGAGGGCCTGCTGCCTCCCCCTCCCCCCCCGACAGTAGGCACGCACATGCTCCAGATGAGCTTCAGTATCTCCGCCTGGAGAAGAATGTGAGACTGTTTCATTTGGAGCCATTAGTGAGTTATTGGGCCATTAGCGAGTTTGAAGTTACTGCTCTCCTGGAAGAGAACATTAGCACCCAATCTCCTTTTACTGGCTATCTGGGAAAACAAATGAAAGTCGACGGCGGGAGAGAAAGTTCAGAGCGTCAGAGAAAGAGAAAACATGTGCACACCGGTCAGTACAGGTCAAGATATCCTTGTCATCGGTACCAAACGGTGGCAAATGGGATAAATCAAAAATGCACAATGCAGCTCCCGGTCATAAGGAATGATCTACGGCTTGCGGGCTTGGCTGCCTTCCCTTTATCAGCGGGCCGGGTGAGGAATTACAAGGACCACGTTGTGCTCGTTAGTCATAATTCCTGAACAAAGCCATCCTTCCTATCTTCTGGTCTGTGCGTTCTCAACCGACCATTATTCTTAAGCGTTAACAGTGAGATGTCACATTTTGTAGTACACTTCCATTATACAGGCTCGCCGAGGAGAACGGGGGGGAGTAATGTGGGCTGCCTAGAGCCCCGAGCCTCTCCGGAGGCTTCCGTTCTTTATCTACATGAATGGATTTCATGGCTACAGACGGTGTGAGGAGCTGGTGATGGTCACGTTAAATGACCCATGTCCTCATCTTTTATACATTTTGACCTTCCCTCCACTCCCGGGCTCTGCCTACCTGCCTCCGGAGCTGAGTGGGATATGATAAGATATGGAGATATGGGCTTGTCCCGTCCCTTCCCATGGGTCGCCTAAGAGGCAGCATGTCCAGAAGGGGGATACCGTAGGAAATAGATTTATTTATGCCCCATGCTGAGCGCCGTGCTTTAGCGCCAGGGTTTAAAAATAGATTGTGGCATTTGGACTGATGTGTGAAGGCGATATTATATAAGCGATGTAAACAGAGAATGAATCCTGTTTTGAATGCGCTGTCTGGGACGACAAGGTTCTCAGAAGGAGTCCATTGTCCCCACCGTAGTGTAGCCTACATCTATCTGGCAGGTGCATGGGCATGTAATATAAATGATACGGTGTCCCACTGAAATCCTGTTCACAGGCACAGGTATACCTACAGGCCTGGGGGTATAAAGGAGCACTAAACCCTAATCCCTATGTTTACACTAAACCCTAACCCCTACATTTACACTAAACCCCTAACTACATTTACAGTAAACCCTAACCCCTACACTTACACTAACCCCTTAACCCCTAAATTTACACAAAACCCCCTAACCCCTACATTTACACAAAACCCCCTAACCCCTACATTTATCACTAAACCCCTAACTACATTTACACTAAACCCCCTAACTACATTTACAGTAAAAACTAACCCCTACGTTTACACAAAACCCACTAACCCCGACATTTACACTAAACCCCTAACTACATTTACAGTAAACCCTAACCCCTACAATTACACTAAACCCCTAACTACATTTACAGTAAACCCTAACCCCTACACTTACACTAAAACCTAACCCCGACATTAACACTAAACCCTAACCCCTACATTTACACTAAAACCTAACCCCTACATTTACACTAAACCCCTAACCCCTACATTTACATTAAACCCCCTACCCCCTATATTTACACTAAAACCCTAACCCCTACATTTACACGTAACCCCTAACTACATTTACAGTAAACCCTAGCCCCTACATTTACACTAAACCCTAACCCCTACATTTACACTAAACCCCTAACTACCTTTACACTAAACTCCCTAACTACATTTACAATAAACCCTAACCCCGACATTAACACTAAAACCCTAACCCCTACATTAACACTAAACCCTAACCCCTACATTTACACTAAACCCTAAGCCCTACATTTACACTAAAACCTAACCCCTACATTTACACTAAACCCCAAACCCCTACATTTACATTAAACCCCCTACCCCCCATATTTACACTAAACCCCTAACCCCTACATTTACACGTAACCCCTTACTACATTTACATTAAACCCTAGCCCCTACATTTACACTAAACCCTAACCCCTACATTTACACTAAACCCCTAACTACCTTTACACTAAGCCCTAACCCCATCATTAACACTAAACCCTAACCCCTACATTTACACTAAACCCTAAGCCCTACATTTACACTAAAACCTAACCCTGACATTAACACTAAACCCTAACCACTACATTTACACTAAACCCTAACCCCTACATTTACAATAAACCCCTAACTACATTTACATTAAACCCCCTACCCCCTACATTTACAATAAACCCCTAACTACATTTACATTAAACCCCCTACTCCCTAAATTCACACTAAACCCCTAACCCCTACATTTACACGTAACCCCTAATTACATTTACACTAAACCCCCTAGCCCCTTAATTTTTATTGAGCCCTAACACCACCTAATACATTTACTCTTTTAGATTTCTTATCCAATCACCATGTATTAGGTTTTTGGAGTATGCTGACAATTTATTGCATACTGCAACTTCTCTTTCTCATCACATTCCAAATTATGGCTAACCAAACTAATACAATCTAACAAGATCCCCCGAAGGTCACTCAAAAACCATCATATTTGAGCGGACATGTTTTGCTGCCTTTCTGAATGTTACATGATCGGACTTCAAAAACCTTGCAAGGGAAATTCTCTATCCTATACCCATGTGACTCCACGATGCCTCCCACTGCTGAGTATTCACACAGTCTGGTGTCCTTTAAACAGTCCAGATGGATGGCTAACCCCTTAATGACAAGTTTACAAGCTGAGCGGTACCTGCAGGGCCCCATGGGCCAAGGCCGCATCGCGTACAAATAAAACAGGTCGCCTTTGGACTCTGTCAAGGCGAGTCAGGGTGCATACAGAGGTGTGTCAAATGGGCGCTGGGGCGCAAGTCCCTCTCAGAGAATATACTGTCAAAGCTTATTCCGCCACGAGCAGGAGAAACGGACTCGGGCAATTAGGCTGATGATCTCTGGTGGCGCAGGGGTCAAGCAAATAAAACACCGGTCAGATTCACAATCAGGCCGTGGCTGGGGTACAAGGCACTGATTCATGTCAGCTTTCAGCTGCTCTATTGAGAAGATGTGGCGAGATGCCAGAGCAGAGTATATTCCAGAGTGTTCCAGAGGTCTAAAATTAGATTTGAATATGAAATGGAACGAGACGGGATAACAGACAAATGGGAGTTCATTTGAGAGGCGGAGCCAAATTGAACAAAAGGTGCACATATATACAAACACCAGCATACTCCTTATGCCTGGAGTCTCCTCCTGTCACTGCTGATGAGCAAACCCAAGAAGATGGTTAGTCCTAGCCTAGCCTCTTTCTGGTTCTCCGACAGAAAGTGGAAATCCTTAACACTGAAAGCCATCACACATTTGATAAAGATGTGCTTGTGCACCCAGAATTCCAATCAGCGCTGGAGATATATACTACTCTGGCCTTTGGCGCTGACACTTCCAATATGACCACAGAATGCTAAGGACTGGGCACCGTGTTAGCAGGAGCATTCTAATGGGTTTGCACCTAGTCCTGTAATACATACACAAAACCTGGTATAAATAACACAATCAAAATGATCAACATGGCTCGCCTGTGGTCAGAAGTCGAATGAGCATATGTAAACCTTAACAAGGAGCACAGCCAATGAGCCAGCATTCTGGCCTGCTGATACCCTGTTACACTGAGCTGCTAAAATCAGATACTTATATGCTACAGTGTTTAAAGTGTTGAGCAGTACCTTAATAAGTGTAATGTGTTAGTGTACTGTAAGTAGTGTGTTGGTGTGCAGTAACTCTGTAAGTGTAATGCGTTAGTGTACTGTAAGTAGTGTGTTGGTGTGCAGTAACTCAGTAAGTGTAATGCGTTAGTGTGCTGTACGTAGTGTGTTGGTGTGCAGTAACTCAGTAAGTGTAATGCGTTAGTGTGCTGTACGTAGTGTGTTGGTGTACAGTAACTCAGTAAGTGTAATGCGTTAGAGTACTGTAAGTAGAGTGTTGGTCTACAGTAACTCAGTAAGTGTAATGCGTTAGTGTACTGTAAGTAGAGTGTTGGTGTGCAGTAACTCAGTAAGTGTAATGTGTTAGTGTACTGTAAGTAGTGTGTTGGTGTACAGTAACTCAGTAAGTGTAATGCGTTAGAGTACTGTAAGTAGAGTGTTGGTCTACAGTAACTCAGTAAGTGTAATGCGTTAGTGTACTGTAAGTAGAGTGTTGGTGTGCAGTAACTCTGTAAGTGTAATGCGTTAGTGTACTGTAAGTAGTGTGTTGGTGTGCAGTAACTCAGTAAGTGTAATGTGTTAGTGTGCTGTAAGTACTGTGTTGGTGTGCAGTAACTCAGTAAGTGTAATGCGTTAGTGTGCTGTAGGTAGTGTGTTGTGTACAGTAACTCAGTGTTATGTGTTAGTGTACTGTAAGTAGTGTGTTGGTGTACAGTAACTCAGTAAGCGTAATGCGTTAGTGTGCTGTAAGTAGTGTGTTGGTGTACAGTAACTCAGTAAGTGTAATGCGTTAGTGTGCTGTAAGTAGTGTGTTGGTGTGCAGTAACTCAGCAAGTGTAATGCGTTAGTGTGCTGTAAGTAGTGTGTTGGTGTACAGTAACTAAGTAAGTGTAATGCGTTAGTGTACCGTAAGTAGTGTGTTGGTGTACAGTAACCCAATAAGTGTAATGTGTTAGTGTACCGTAAGTAGTGTGTTGGTGTACAGTAACTCAGTAAGTGTAATGTGTTAGTGTGCTGTAAGTAGTGTGTTGGTGTACAGTAGCTCAGTAAGTGTACAGTGTTAGTGTGCTGTAAGTAGTGTGTTGGTGTACAGTAACTCAGTAAGTGTAATGTGTTAGTATACTGTAAGTAGTGTGTTGTGTACAGTAACTCAGTGTTATGTGTTAGTGTGCTGTAAGTAGTGTGTTGCTGTACAGTAACTCAGTAAGTGTAATGCGTTAGTGTGCTGTAAGTAGTGTGTTGGTGTACAGTAACTCAGTAAGTGTAATGCGTTAGTGTACTTTAAGGAGTGTGTTGGTGTACAGTAACTCAGTAAGTGTAATGTGTTAGTGTGCTGTAAGTAGTGTGTTGGTGTACAGTAACTCAGTAAGTGTAATGCGTTAGTGTGCTGTAAGTAGTGTGTTGGTGTACAGTAACTCAGTAAGTGTAATGTGTTAGTGTACTGTAAGTAGTGTGTTGGTGTACAGTAACTCAGTGACTAATTTGTTAGTGTACTGTAAGTAGTGTCTTGGTGTACAGTAACTCAGCAGGTGTAATGCGTTAGTGTATTGTAAGTAGTGTGTTGGCGTACAGTAACTCAGTAAGTGTAATGCGTTAGTGTACTGTAAGTAGTGTGTTGGTGTACAGAAACTCAGTAAGTGTAATGCGTTAGTGTGCTGTAAGCAGTGTGTTGGTGTACAGTAACTCAGTAAGTGTTATGCGTTAGTGTGCTGTAAGTAGTGTGTTGGTGTACAGTAACTCAGTAAGTGTAATGCGTTAGTGTGCTGTAAGTAGTGTGTTGGTGTACAGTAACTCAGTAAGTGTTATGCGTTAGTGTGCTGTAAGTAGTGTGTTGGTGTACAGTAAGTCAGTAAGTGTACTGCATTAGTGTGCTGTAAGTAGTGTGTTGGTGTACAGTGACTCAGTGAGCAAACAGTGCAAGTAGTGTTCAGGTGTATTTTTATCTCCACCAAATTTAAAGTTTAATATTTTACTTTGTACTCCACCTCATTATGTCCAAATCTGTCCTTCCTAAGTGGTGGTGTGTTAGTGTGTGTTGTGCTGGTGTGAGCAGATCAGATACAGTAGTTTTGCTGGACACCTCAGATCATCCACCAACCAAAGCTATCCAGCTAACAGCATCATTTGGGCAGCGTCTTTTAGTGTTTCTGTGTTGTTTGGCCAAATGTAAATGAAATGCACATGGAAGTCAGCAAGACTGTCGTTTTCACCCGCAGTTCTCTTCAATATATGGCTCCACAGTATGAGCAGAAGTGCACCCAAACAGCAAGTTTCACTCTGTCCACGCTTACGGGGCGGGGGGAGTTGATTGCTATGCTTGATAGACCTGCGCTGTTCACAGTTAAATAGATAGATGGAAGTGTGTTGACACAGTGCGCCGAAATTAACCACGTTATTCTGAATTATAAACAATAATCATTTGTGCGATCAGATACAGTTCAGGAAAATGGTGTTCTGCAATGAGTTTGCACACCATTGGCTCGGAATTGCTATTGATTTTCAAACAACGTCGTGAGAAGTGGTCACGTTGGCCGAAAGAATAATTGAGTGTTGTGTACAGGCTGGAGTTGTATTAAATGGAATGCATTGTCTTGATTATGTTGCGATTACATCCTTGTATGAGAGAAGATTTAATGAAAGTCCTTTTTTTCCTCAACCACTTCATGTGATTGAATTCCCCTGGCAGTTTCGTGCCAGATGAAAGCAATTTAAATGGCTTTACTTCTGAAATTCCACGCACACACACAAGACAAGGTATTGTCCTTTGGCATGTTCCAACCGTGGAAGATGATTTAGTAGCTCTGAAAAGCCCATGAAAGCCGTGTTATGTAGTCGGTGCTGGATGTCTGTATTGATTGTTTTTCCTTCCTCGTGGTGGAAGTCAGCTATGGAGTTTAATCGTGAAGTTGGGGAGGCCTCCGCTTCGCTTTACACTTAAAGCCACAAGACATTTAGATATCCGTCAAATGAACAGCCTTATACGTGTTGCCGGTTTGATGTTCGCCAGTTTCTGGGCGGAGATTGACGTGAGCACGCAGTTCATTCGAACATGAAAGCATGTAAGGGAAAACGGCTGGCTGGCAGCTGGATTTGTTTTTCATAAAGAAGGAGTGAAACAGAAGCCCGTGAGCAGCATTGTGTGGGACGTGAGCTGTGAATAAATACAGCGGCAGGCAAAAGTTTGGGGACCCCCGGGCACCGTTTCTTATTACTGATAACAGATGAGCGTGTAAATGATGGCCTGATTTCCAAATAGCCAGGAGCTGCTTATCAATCAGGGTCACGGTGTGGTGGGGGTGTGGGCTGAAGGCAGGACAGGAAGCACCCTGGACAGGCCACCAGTCCATTACAGGACAGACATGCACATTCGTTCACACCTAGGGGCCACAATTTAGCATCTCCAGTTCAGCCGACGGCATGTCTTTGCACTGTGGGTGGAGAACGGAGAACCTGGAGGAGGAAAGCCACACAGACATGGGGAGAACATGCAAACTCCATACAGGAAGGGTCCAGGTAATAGTACTAGCCTGGGCACCCTGCATAGTCATTACATAGTCACTATGACCCTTTGGACACTATGACAGCTTACGAATGTTTTGTGCAGCAGCTAAAAGTATTTTAATTCCTGTTTGGTAGATTTCCGTCCATTCTTCTTCCTAGAAGCTTCTAGTTCTGTGAGATCCTTGAGCCGTCCTGGGTGCTGTAACGGTCACTTTAAGGCAGGTGTAGTGCGCATGTGCACGGTGGAGAGCCGGAGCGAATAATGGAGAGTGTGGAGGAAAACGCGGGAGATAATGTGCGTGTGGTGAACTGTACTAGGTTGTAGCCTGGGTTCTCCAACTGGTGTTATCTGGGAACTTGTGACGAGTGAAGTCTTGGTGCTGTCATTATTCATTAAACTGGCTCCGAAAACCCCTTCACGACGTGTTCCCTACGTGTCTCTTCATGGAAGCTAAGTATCCACCTCTCTATGAGAGCACCCACCTAACACCCTACTTCCATTCGTTACAGTGCACTTTAGGGGGTCTATCCACAGATCTTTGATGATGTTTAGGTCAGGGGGACTATGAGGACCAAAGCAAAACCTTCAGTCTGCTGGTTTTGAGGTGGTCCATTGTGGATTTGGTGTGTTTAGGATCATTATCCTCTTTTCATCTTCAGCTTTTTTACAGACCGTCTGATGTTTGCTTCCGGAATTTGCTGGTGTTTATCTGAATCCATTTTTCCCTCCTCTGCTGACATGTTCCCAGTACCTCTGGTGGCAGCTTGAGCCAAAAGCATGATGGGTCCAACCCTCTCCTCAGGACTTTGTTTAGATGTTCCATTGCAAACTTTTGATACTGAGTTTTGTGGTCAGGGTGCAGGAAAAGGTTTCTTCTGATTACTCTTCCATTGAAGTCATATTTGTATAGGTGTCTCTGCAGAGTAGGTCAGTGCTCCACAACTCCAGAGTCTGCTGAACCTTCCTTAAGGTCTTCCGCAGTCAAACAGGGGTTCTGATTTGCCCCTTTCTGTCACTCCTTTTAGCAGCTCTCCCTGAAAGTGTTCTTGGCTGTCCAGACCCTCAATCACTCCTGCTAACTGCAGTTTCTTAATGACTTTAGGAACTGAGGAATCAGCTCCCCGAGAATGTTCTGCTATCTTATTACAGCTTCTCCTCCTTTGTGGTCATCACTTAGCTGCATAGAGGAGCCCATGGCTGCTGATTGTTGGGACGAGGTTTGAGGAGTCAGAGTGTTCTTAAAGCTGTGGAATCTGCATCACCTGGTCTTTCCTAATGATGACTCTGAACAAGTCACACAGTGCTAACAAGCTAATTAAGGTCTGAGATCTGGGTACAAGTGATCTGAGAGCTCAAATCTCCTGGGGCGCCCAAACTTTGGCGTGGTGCTCTTTTCTTTTTGTTCATAATAAGAAATGTTTTATCTTTTAACTTTATGCCTCTTGGAGAACAGTACATCTTCTACTCACATAACTAGCCAGCGGCTGTCAGGTGACATTGACTTCTTGGGTTGTAGTGACACTTCTCAGGGTGAAATGAGAATTTACACAATTGAGTAACATTATTATGATGGCGATATCGAAGGCGGCAGTGAATAGCTCATGAAGGAAGTCACGTGTCGTAGCTGGTTTGGTGTGCAGTAACTCAGCAAGTGTAATGCATTAGTGTGCTGTAAGTAGTGTGTTGGTGTGCAGTAACTCAGTAAGTGTAATGCGTTAGTGTGCTGTAAGTAGTGTATATAAGGCAAGCAATAGGCACTCTCAACTGATTGGGGTATGAATCCATCCTTGCAGATCACGTACACCCATACATGCTGATTGGTTTGGCATGCATGATCAAGACTTCCAAGTGCTACCCTGGCCCCCTAATTCCCCAGACTTAAAGCCAACTGAGCATCCATGGGATGACCTCGGTCCTCACCCTTCTCCCCATGTACCCTCCAGCAGGAGTGGGATGTGCTGTGGTGACCATGACTCCAGATACATGTGGTAACCCACCAGGACCTTACTGGGCCACTCTCAGCAAGTCTAGCTGCTCTTCGTACTGCAGTACTGTGTGTCTACTCTGTGTGTTTACAGAATGCATATTTAATATTTAGGGTCTTACTGATAGATATATGTAGTTGCTAGTTAGGTTTTGGACATTGTAGGCATAATACATGTGACCAGGCTTTGAGGACATAAATGCACAAGCAGTATAACATCAAACAGCTATGACCCAGTTTGTTAATGTCGTATACTGCATACGGCAGTTACTCTGGATATTAGCTGGTGGTCATAATAATGTGACTTTACTGTATAATATTGTGCTCGCTCATTACATCCAAAGCAGCATGTGTAACAGACCATACCTGTAGAATAAGCCTTGCTGAAATGTTTGTGTAGGTTTGACTCAATAGCCATGGTGGTCTCATAGTGGCCTTTTGAACACTACCCTGCATTACTGTTGCCAAAATTGGTGGAATTGGTGGAAATGACCTTTAAAGTGTTTTGCACTAAGGAACCATTGAGATCTTAACATTAATCGCTCGTTCCACGGCAAAAAGGCATGTGGATTCCAAAGCGTCTCAGACATATGCACGTTTTGGAAGTTTGCAGATGTCACGTCTCACAGTTTAGGTGTGAACATCAATGTGTCAGGCTCAAGAACACACACTGCGAGCTCCAGCAGCTCTGCTGCCACACAACACCATCAATAGGATCTGCGGTTTGAAATGTTTGGCACAGATGACAAATTCAATAATAAATGCAGATTTCCTGTTTGTGTGTTTTCTCACAGACGTCTCCGACCTGACATCGACCGCTGAGAATTCACAGGCGCGTTCCTATACATAAACCATTCCGAGGGTTTGTTAATGTAGGGTGACGTTCCTCTTTGCGAGAAATGGCGGCGAGCAAGAGGCATTGTGCCTTCTTGCCCCGCTATATTTAGTGAAGTGCCTGGCATCATTTCAATTAGTCACACGGATGTACTTTTTCCAAAAGCTGACACGTCCGCTCCAGCACACTGGAATGAAATAGTATTGGTGTTAATTTCAATTATTTCGAAGGGTGCACATTCAAAGGCATCTCAGGAGAAGAACATGCCTGTAATAAAATATGCTCGGAATGAACCCAGGCAGTCGGTAATCTCCCCAGAGTTTCCCCCGAGCTATCTAAAGCAATCAGAGAGGAACGCTTACATCAGTGCACGGTTTATAAAAATGTGCTTTCATTATACATTTACAGCAAAAACTGAACAAATAAGATTAACTATACTGGGAGCTCACAGACGGGCCCTATGAGGGCTGCCGTAATGTAGTACCCTCAATTTCCCCAGACCAAATAACTGCTCACATATATTGAACATTTCATCAGAAGCACGTTTGCATTTTGTGGGTTCACAGTTACCTACGCTTCAGGTGATGAATGGAGATGGCCACCGTAGGACCACCACTGACCAGATATTACTGTAGTACTGGACCATTGTCAGCCCAGCATGCTAAAGAGGCTAACACTGGCTGTATTTGAAATGGCAGACGACTATACTGCATACTACAGTAGTATGTGCTGGGTACTGTATACTGCCCAGTGTGTGCACTATACAAGTACAGTCATATGACTGTTACCTCAGAGCTGTTATTACTGTATCTCCTCTTTAGAGCTAGCTGGTGCTAACGCTGCTCAGTTCACCTGAACTATGTTTAGCCTAGCTGTTAGCTACGCTCGGCTATTTCACTCTAAAACTGATCCTCTAAAAAGAGTTCATTTTTTATTCATCTTCAGAGCTGTACATTTTGACTTTCTGAGACTTCTCATTCTGATGAAAGCATACCCCACTACACCCGCAATTATACCCAGAGTGATCTGGAGTGAGCTGCAATTTCCACATTGTGGTTGTTGGCACATTTTTGGCAGGAATGGGACGAATTACAGCAAGATGGGAGTGGTATTGAAACATCAACATTGTAGGTGGGAGTGGGACAAATTTTTCCTAGATGAATTTGCAGGGGCAGTGTCAATTATAGTGGGATCGAGTAGGAGTGGGCTGAAATATCCATGCTGATCATGGAAGCAGGACAATGGTTGGTCAGGATGTTTTGGAGGGCGTGGGATGAATGCTAGCGGGGCAGGTGGGTGGTAGAGGGGCGAAAGTTGTTGGCATCTTTTGGTGATAATGCACCTTGGTACTGTTGCTGACATTGATGTCATACCGTTTGATGTTCTTGGGTTCCATTAAAAACCAGTGCAAATGCAGATTGGTTCCCTGAAATTGTTGGCGTAGATTTCCTATCTCTCCCAGATGAAAGCTTTGAGGTTTGAAATACCTCCTGATAAATGAATAACCTTGTGCTGTTTTGACTGATCCTGGACTTTCGGGCAGTACTGTGTGTCTACTCTGTGTGTTTACAGAATGCATATTTAATATTTAGGGTCTGTTATTGATAGATATATGTAGTTGCTAGTTAGGTTTTGGACATTGTAGGCATTGTTCCTATGTGCACATAAAAGCTGACCAGCCTTTGAGGACATAAATGCACAAGCAGTATAACATCAAACAGCTATGACCCAGTTTGTTAATGTCGTATATTTATTTCATTTTAATTTGCCAAAATAATTACTTCTGAACTATGTGTGTACTCTTTGTTCTAGTTCCATTAGCAAATTCCCTTTGTAGCAGAGATTGGAGGAGCCAAGCTAAATTTTTTACTCCCTTTGGCAGCATTTAAGACAGCATCCCGTATGAAAATGCATGCATGCATAAGTTAGGAGTGCTGGAGTCTGACTAAAAAAAATCTGAAAAAAAAAATCAAACAAATATGGAGACACTGAGATGATATCTACATTGATGATCGCATTATAGGAGTCAATTATTTATTGATTTAGTATTGAGTTATTTATTTGCTGTTGTTGTTTAACCCTGGAATTAACTCATGTTTATGTGTTTATGTAGCAAAAATTTAGGATTTAATTCCATCTCTTTATTCTATAGAATGTAACAGGCTGCCTTTGAGATTCATATACAGTTGTTTGCAAAAGTTTTCCAATCAATTAATCAATCAATCAATCAATCAATCAACCAATCAATCAGTCAGTCAATCAATCAATCAATCAATCAATCAATCAATCAGTCAGTCAATCAGTCAGTCAATCAATCAGTCGGTCAATCAGTCTGTCAGTTAGTCAGTCAATCAGTCAATCAGTCAGTCACTTAGTCAATCAATCAAACAATCAATCAATCAATCAGTCAGTCAATCAGTCAGTCAGTCAATCAATCAGTCGGTCAGTCAGTCTGTCAGTTAGTCAGTCAATCAGTCAATCAGTCAATCAGTCAATCAGTCAGTCAGTCAGTCACTTAGTCAATCAGTCAGTCAATCAATCAGTCAATCAAACAATCAATCAGTCAGTCAATCAATCAGTCGGTCAGTCAGTCAGTCAGTCAGTCAGTCTGTCAGTTAGTCAGTCAGTCAGTCAGTCAGTCAGTTAGTTAGTCAATCAATCAATCAATCAATCAATCAATCAATCAATCAATCAGTCAGTCAAACAATCAATCAATCAGTCGGTCAGTCAGTCAGTTAGACAATCAATCAATCAGTCAATCAATCAGTCAGTCAGTTAGTCAGTCAGTTAGTCAATCAATCAGTCAATCAAACAATCAATCAATCAGTCAGTCAATCAATCAGTCGTCAGTCAGTCAGTCAGTCTGTCAGTTAGTCAGTCAATCAGTCAGTCAGTCAGTCAGTCAGTCAGTCAGTCAGTTAGTCAATCAATCAATCAGTCAGTCAGTCAGTCAGTCAGTCAGTCTTTCAGTCAGTCAATCAACCAGCATGTTTTTTTCACTCAGATGTACATAGCTAAGCATTTACAGTTTAAGAGACTAAAAAACTAATTTTAAATTGATTTTAATCCAGAAAACTAAAATTATGTAGAACAAATTGACAATTTAACAACACCAAAAAAAGCTTTTAAAAAATTCAGATTTAATTTTTATTCTATTTTAAATTGTATTTCTTTTTAAAACTATTACAAAAGATTTATAACAAGTAGTTAAATAAAAAAGAACATGATACAAAAATAATTTGGGGGAAAATAAACATAATATTAAATAGTAAATTTGCTTCTAATTAAAAATAAGTGCTCAGAACACATTTCTGTTTCTAAAGCTTTCTTACTGGATGTTGTGACATCACAACAACAGAGAACTGAAAACAGGCTTCTGTTGCAGCTTCAATTCTGTATGGGCTGTTCTACCAAACTGAGGTATACATGTAATATTCAGGCCTCAGATATTTAGAAGGATGATGGGTCCAAGACATTAACAGTCCAAACTCAATCACGAAATTTAAAATTGTGCAAATTATATTTATGTATTTATCAAATTTTAAGTTATAAAATTTAGGTTAATTATAATGTCATATAAAATAAAAATATTTCATGCCACTACTGAAACACAAAGCATTGTGGTCTTTAGGTGGGGTCTTATTTTAGCCACGCCTCTGCCTCTGCAACAGGAAGCGAGATTGATCTCTATCCCTGGTGGCCACATGTTATTAAGGTATGAAGAAGCGTCACTACCGACACAGATCTTTTGTAATTATGATTATTTTTTGGGTTTAATTAAAAAATATGATGATTTTATGTGTGTATGCTTCACAGCTGTGTTTGACAGTGATTTACTGGCTAGCATTTTTTAAATTCCACTCAAAATGAGCTTAAAGCGTCACTACTGACATACAGCTTTTCTCAGATCATAATACATAATAAAGAATGACTTGTAGTTTAATAAAAATGGTGATTATGATGATTTAATGTGTATAACTGCGCAAAGCTGTGTTTTCTAGTCATGTACTGCTTTCAGGTTTTGCTTAAAATGAGCTTAAACTGACAGTACCAAAACATAAATAATAATGTGTGTATTAATAAAAAATATCACTATTTTATGTGAACAAAAGTGAAAAGCTGTGCTTTCTAGTCATGTACTGGCTATTGTTTATTCAGTTCAGCCTAAAATTGGTTAAACTAGTAATACTAGTATATATGTATAGTAAATTATATTCTATTTTATACACCACCCCCTTATCTCACATTCTGTCTACATTCTATATATTTATTTATATACCACCACACGTACAATAATCTCAAATTGTTAGTCATTCTGTTTTGTACTTTATGTAAATAATAATATATTTTGCACTTCTGGTTGGATGCTAACTGCATTTCATTGGCTTTGTACCTGTACTCTGCACAATGACAATAAAGTTGAATCTAATCTAATCTAATCTAATCTAATTACCTAATTACAGATTGTTTAGTTAATAATAAAAACATATATATGTTTTTGTTTTATGAAAAATATGAGGATTTTAGATGTGCTTATGGGTTCAAAGCTGTGTTTGCTAGCCATGTCCTGGCTGGTGTTTTTGATTTTTTCTCCAAATAAAGCTTACATTGTCACTAGGGAAACACAGATTTTCTGCAGATAATAATAATAATTATTTTTTGTAGTTATGAAAAATATGAGCTTGTGTGTGTGAATGACTGCTCTGCTCAAAGCTGGTTTTGCTAGTCATGTACCTGCTAGCATTTCTGAGTTGTGCTCAAAATATGATAAAACTGTCACTACCGAAACCTTTGATGTTAGTTAGTGTTCTGATGGTTTTGGTACTGATGAAATGGAACGTCATTCATTTGTTTTGATAACATAAACATAATTAAGATATAGAGTCCATCAAAGCATACTAGTTTCTAGTCTCTAGTCCAAGATGAACAAGACATCTGAAGGAGCAGCGTGGCAGCTTCTGTTAAAGTGAGAATCGTGGAAACTCGGGAAATCTCATAATTACCTGATCTGGCAACCCATCACAACATATTTTCATTAGGCCGATAATAGCAGGCTAAAGATAGCTCCTTATAACAGAGCTCTATGTTTATGTTTGTTTTGCTGCTGAACTGAAACATGATGGTGACTGTAAACGTGCCGTGGCAGATAGTCGGTGAAGTCCTGGATGAAGTGAATCCTCAGAGGAACCCCTCCCCCCCATGTGGCCTGGGCAGTATTAGAATGTGGACCATGGTGAGGTCAGCTTGTGAAGCTGAACACTCTGCTAGGTGTGTGCTTTTCTTCTGGGCAGAGGCGAGACGACCGAGCTGTGGGGGAAGGAGCTGAGTGAACGCTCGCAGAAGCTCAGTGAACTCACTTTTATGGGGCAACAGTCAAACAGGCTTCAGCCTCGGAAGACAAGAAGCATTTATCACGGAGCTTTTAGGGCTTTAAAACCGGCTGATCATTTATTTATCCATTCCACAGCCCTGACTGATACACCTCTCAGACAATTATCTGCTCATTAATAATCCATTATTAAAGAGCAGTCTTTTTCATAAGACCTCACTCGTTTACTGTTTCTCTTCTTTTGGTCTAAAACTGCTTCTCTTATAGGTTCTCTTTACTTTGAAAGTTTAAGATTTTTGACTAATTAAGATCTTTGTTCATTGTAAAAGATCGGTCTTTTGAAGATTCACTTCATGTTAATTATGAAAGTTTGTTGTTTTGATGATTCAAGATGTTCATTCTAAAAGGTCGAAAATTCATTCTAATTTTTGTAAAAGTGTTTTTGTTTTTTATTTTTTTGCAGTTCACTTCACTTTAAGTTTTTTTTTTACTTTTACTTTTTGCTCTTCTTTATTTTGGAAGTTCATTGTTTCAGCGATTACTTTTTTTTTTTCATCTATTGAAGATTCTTCCTCCTGCCTGTGAAAATATGGTTTATTCTTCTTTTTCTTTAAAAGCAAACTCTTCATAATTCTTTTGAAGGTTCAATGTACATTTATGTTTAATGATGATTTTGTCTATTTGCAATGTTAAGTTTTAAAAGGTCATTCCTCAAAGGGTTATGGTTCATTCTAACTTTATTTGTAAAGTTTATTATTATTTTATTTTTAATTAAACAGCTACTTACTTTTGACTGTCCACTACACTTTTATTTTAAAAGTTAATTATTTTAAAGAATCGTTCTTCTGTTTCAGTGCTTTCTTTCAGGTCGTTTTTTCAGGTTGAATGCTTTAAGTGCTTCCAGTACATTGTTTTACTGTTACCTTTTTTATTTTAAAGGTCGATTATATTAAAACATATTTCCTTTCAAAAGTCGAATCTCTATCCAAGATTTTTTGCCTTTGATGCCTTTGGTATTTTAAAAGTTTTAAAAGTAAATTTGTTTTAATTAATTTATATTTGTAGTTTAGATTTTATTCATCTTGTATTTTTATATCTTTAGTTTTAAAAGTGTACTGTTTTGACTACTCATGATATTTTTCATTTTAAAAGTTACTTATTTTGGAGATTCACTGTTTTTATTTAAAATTATTTTTAATTTAAAAGAATAAAATAGTAAATTCCTTCTTTTGAAAAATCAATTGAGTTTGATTTTAAAAGTTCAATGGTTTAATTATTAATGGATTTATTCATTTATTAATTTTAATGTATAAGCATATGGCCAAAAAATCTGTATTTATAAATAATTAGTCTCTTTTTATTTTACCAGTTTATTATTTTGAAGGTTTTACTTATGTCTGTAATTTTTAATTCTTTTAAAGATTTACTCTAATTTTACTCTTAGTTTTGCTCTAGAAAACATATTTTAAGGAGTCACTCTCTTTTTTTATTTTGGCTTTTTTTATTTTAAAAGTTAATTTTGTTGATTATTTTACGAGTGCTTCCAGTACTTTCACAATTTTTACAAGTTTCATGTAACTCTGTTTATCTTTGGTGATATGCCTTGGTTGCACATTTGTAGATTTCTTAAAAGTTTACTATTTTGAATAGTTTTTATTTAATTTCAATAGTGAATTATTTTGAAGATTTACTGTTTTTGTTATAAATGTTTACTGTTTTATCTCTGCCTTCTTTTTTATTTAAAAGAATGAGGAAATCGTTCTTATTAGAAATATAAAAAAAAAAGTTTTAATTATTCATGTATTTATTTATTTTATCTCTCTTTATTTTACCTGTTTATTATTTTTGACAGTCTCTCTTTATTTTACCTGTTTATTATTTTTGACAGTCTCTCTCTTTATTTTACTTGTTTATTATTTTTGACAGTCTCGCTTTATTTTACCAGGTTATTATTTTTGACAGTCTCTCTCTTTATTTTACCTGTTTATTATTTTTGACAGTATCTCTTTATTTTTTTCAGTTTCTTTCAGGTTTAATTCTTTTAGAGATTTACTCCACTTGTATTGGACTAGAAAAGTTCTTTTGATGAGTGACTCTCTTTTTTTTCTTTTGGCTCTTCACTTTTTATTTGGATAGAATACATATTTCAATTAATTCCATGTGTGCTTCCAGTACTTTCTAAATTCTGTTTAAACTACATGTGACTCACTTCATCTTCACTGATGCACCTCAGACACTCGTTTTAACAGTCCCTGTGTTTTTCTTTAATCTGCCCAGACAGGTTGTAGCAGACTAATGTGGGGTTCAGGGAAAGCAGTCCGTTTCCTCCTGCAGTTGGAGGGGGAGTCCAGACGGCAAACATTTGGTCCAGGAAATGTGCATGTTATGATCCTCTTATCTGATGGTTTGTCAAACCAAGGACACAGAACAGACACATCCACGTGAAGCCCTGGAGACTGGAAAAGTTTAAACAAACTCCGTTCCTGCTGGCACTGCAGGGCTTTAGGGTCTTCTGACAATACCTCACCCACATCTGCACAGCCCACCTAATAAACAATAAACAGCTCTTTCACCAAAATCCCCTCTACAGTCTTTAAAAGGGCTCATAAAGGAGCATTACGCGGCGTTAGCCTTCAGAAGGCTTCCTCCTGACTCACCCCAACGCAGCGTTCACAACAGCATGAGAAGAATTCCCAAAGCTTTGTTCACATGTTGTGGAACTGATGTACAGTGAAGGATGTAGCCTCAGGGCTTTTACTGGTGCACCAAAGACAAAACATGGTTCCTCATGAAATGTACATGAACTCCTCTTCTTCTTCATCTTCTTCTTCTTTTTCTTCTTCTTCCTCTCTGTGTTATAATAGACACTAAGAAGGAAAGACACAAACCCCTCACCTCTTGGAAGCACTGTGCACTGTTTCTGGGTTAAACAGCACGTTTTGTTGTGGAGAATCTAGAACTTTGTTGGAGCCCAATAGACAACAATACACAGTTGCCCCTCCATCCAGCGTTCATCACCCCCAACACAATGTAATAAATAATCACCCCTGTAACTGAAACTGTACCTAACAGTTAAGGGCAGTCACCATAACGCTCTGCATGCATGTAGTCCTGGTGATGCAGCCGTCTACCAAGTGTGCTGACAGTATGACTCACAGAGGGCATCACTGCTCCCTGAATGCCTGCCGTCGTGGCTGTTGGGTCAGTCTGGTACAGTGATAAGATCCATGCTTGCTCACGTCACAGGCCGAGCATGAAACTTGAATCATGAGCATGTCTCACGATCTCAAACCTTCCCACCAAGTTTCATTCCTTCGGGTTGATTCCTTCTGGGTGCAGCTGTTTGTGCAGCTATTCTTTTGATGATGAGTGTGAATGCTCTTGAGCAACAAGCTGAGGAATAAGAATCTGACCTCAGCTTTACTGAGATGAGGTGGGCAAGGGTGTGGATATGTGGAGAACCTTTCCCTGTTTCTGCTGTTTCACAGATCCAGCAGGTCAGTGCTGTAATGTCCGGTTGCTACAATTGCTGCTATGATGCTAATCAGTTACTAGCACTAAAACTAGCAAACCGGACATTACAGCACTGACCTGCTGGACAGCAGAAACAGGGAAAGGTGGGCAAGGGTGTGGATATGTGGAGAACCTGGGCAAGGGTGTGGATATGTGGAGAACCTGGGCAAGGGTGTGGATATGTGGAGAACCTTTCCCTGTTTCTGCTGCTTCACAGATCCAGCAGGTCAGTGCTGTAATGTCCGGTTGCTACAACTGCTGCTATGATGCTAATCAGTTACTAGCACTAACACTAGCAAACCGGACATTACAGCACTGACCTGCTGCACCCTTGCCCAGGTTCTCCACATATCCACACCCTTGCCCAGGTTCTCCACATATCCACACCCTTGCCCACCTTTCCCTGTTTCTGCTGTCCAGCAGGTCAGTGCTGTAATGTCCGGTTTGCTAGTGTTAGTGCTAGTAACTGATTAGCATCATAGCAGCAATTGTAGCAACAGTTTGCTAACCCACAACCTAGCCACCTAGCGTTTCATGACCTGCTGCGTCATATTTAATGTTTTAATGTTATGTCATGTCATGCTATTTGTGTGCACAACATTTTAGAGACTTATGGGCATAAAGGTCGTTCTCCAAACTCAAATCCTGGAGTCTTATGTGGTCACAAATCAGACATGATACGATGAATCAGGCTCTGTATGAGCATGTACGAGGGAAATGAACTGACAGGATAAGAAGGTCAGTTTTTGATTGGAGTTTGACTTTAATGGTGCGGACTGAGGCACTCTAAAGTGGACCTGCCTGGAGCGTTTCTCTTGTACGCGTCTGCAGTAATGGTTCCACTTGTTGTAAGTAACCGTTGTGCCTTGTAATTTTCCCTTCTGCCGCTTTCTGCTAATCCATTAAGACCGCCGTGCGGCTCTGCCACACAACAGTTCTTTTGGAGCTGAACGTGAACGCCAACCACAATGCTGCTGCTGGGAGAATAGTCAGTAGAGCTAGAGCTTCATTAGCCATCCATGAGGTCAAGCGCAGTGCAGTCAAACGACAATGTGCCTCATTCTACAATGTAGGTGGATTTTATGGACACTAGGTGGTGGTGGTGGTGGGGGTGGTCTTTGTTGTAGAATATCACCATAATTATAGAAGCTACAGAAGAAAGGAAAAAGCAATTCTGAGTTCTTGAATTTACATCAATGGAAGAACGTATAATTCCATGTGCAGTTCTTTGGACAATTCTTCATGAAGTGTTGGCACAATGTGAAAGGCACACATACACGCAAAGGAAGCCCAAAGCTGTATTCCACAACACTAACTCCAGAATGTTCCGCCTAGTCAGGAATGATGTACTTGTATACAGATTCCTGATCCGACTTCTCCCATTACAAATAAATGGGCTGCAAAAGTACATGCCCATCTACTGAACTTCTGCTTGACCGACAGACAGTTTGACCTACACCATCTCAGGGCTCTGGCTCGCACTCATCTGTATGTCGTTTTCCCATCCCATGTTCCGCCCATAGAGTCCCATTCATTTTCATCTGCATTCAAACTCTATTGTTTCCTTTAACCTACAGCCACCAAACTGCATGTACTCACTCAGAGCATATCCCCAAACTCTAATCCACAGGCATACTGACCCACACTCCTCTGTGTCACTTATTCATCCCTTGTTCCTCCCATAGACTCCCATTCATTTTTAACAACCGGCAAGCAACAAGCATATCCCCAAACTCTAATCCACAGGCATACTGACCCACACTCCTCTGTGTCATGTATTCATCCCTTGTTCCTCCCATAGACTCCCATTCATTTTTAACAACCGGCAAGCAACAAGCACAATCACTCATTTACTTCAGGAAATGCAATTTTCTAGCTTGTCTTCTTCTTCTTAGTACACTTATTATAGCACAAATTCAATGTTGATCTGACCCGCACTCATCTATTTGTCTTTTTCCTCATCACTCGTTCCTCATTAATTTTTGCCCCCATTCAAACTCTATTGTTTCCTTTAACCTACAGCCACCAAACTGCGTATACTAACTCAGGGCAGATCCCCAAACTCTATTTCACAGGCATACTGACCTGCACTCCTCTATGTGTCACTTATTCATCCCTCGTTACTGCCAAACACTACCATTGCAACCGACTCTGCTCTTTATTTAGGAAAAACACTTTTCTAGTTCATCCCTAAAACCCCAGAAAACGTCCTCATGTACAACCAAACAATGCGCCATATCCATGTGTATGAATACGTCCATGCTGACCTTGGTGAGATAACAGTCAGAGGACAAACTCATTTTATTTCGCTTCCTAATCAGGCCTGAATATGTTGGATATGAGTTCATTCTTTTGTAATTTCGGCCACAATCAGTAACATCTGGCTTCTTCCACGGTGACGCCAGATGAGTCAGTGTACAGAATACGGCCGCCCACTGATTCACGGTAACTAAAAATGTGATGCAATGTGCCCGTACATTGTCAAGCTGGATGCTCTATGACTGGCCATTATCCCTGGAGAAAGCTGTGTCCTCTGACGGCGTCTGCTCTGCAGTCATTGCCAAAGGGAGCTGGCTCCGAGTTTTTAGAACACAAAAGGTGGGCACTGACAGATATAGGGGTCACAGCTGGGCCTGTTGTGGATAGTCAGCACACAGCGCTTCCTCTGGTGTCGCTCGCTGAGCCCTGGCTGTGGCACATCCTGCACAGAGGCTCGGAAAAACACGTCTGCTTCCTGTCACCTTGCTGCCGCCTTGCCGCTTTAGAAACGAATGTGGCCGGACAGCCAGATAGGTCTGCTCTAGAGAGAGAGGGGGAAGCCAAAAAGGAGCTGTGTGCCTTCCATCTGAAGGTTCTTTATTTACTTCTTTATTTACCGACTTTAGGAGTCGCTTGTCATGTGTTATATGACAGTCAAATAATCAGATGTATTCAGTATATTGTGGGGAACAGGAAACATAAGGATGCATGTACTGTAATAACACTGTAATAACATGTGTAAATAATAGCACTTAAGTTTTTGTACTGTTTAAAAGAAAATGCAGAAAGTACAGACTTAAATACAGTGTCATCATGTTATTAAATAGGTTTTGGGAAAACTATCAAGCTATTAAAGTATTAATGTACTGTGTACTGTTATAATATGTGTGCTATATATTAAATTAGCCCTGTAACATATTATGTATAATGACAACTGTTCCTTATATACTTAAATATTAATCTCATGCATTTCAAATCACTTGTCATGTGCAAGTTGGATAAAATATAATATACAATTAAATACTGAAACAATAAATATACCATATAGAATATGTAAATAATCTGTGATGATAATTAAATATTAGTCAATATTATTCAATGCTATTTCAAACTGAAAACGTGTCTTCAGTACTGGTTCCACTTGTCATATACTACATAGTAATAACTTGTATACTACATACTAATAACTGCATTATTATATATACAGATGTGTGCTGTAATTTAACTTGTGTATCACATAGCACATAGCACACACCTGTCTGCTATTTTTTGTAATCATATATATATAATATCATATATCCCATACATCTTGTGAAATAGCATATTGTGTATTGTGGTGCATCTATCTAATTGTTCTGTATTAGCTTTATTTACTGATGTCTCATAGAATATATATATATATATATATGAAGCTGAAACTGAAAACACCTGTCATTTTAGTGTGGGAGGTCTCATGGCTAAATTGGACCAGCCTGGTGGCCAATCTTCGTTAATTGCACATTGCACCAGTAAGAGCAGAGTGTGAAGGTTCAGTTAGCAGGTAAGAGCACAGTTCTGCTCAAAATATTGCAATGCACACAACATTATGGGTGACATACCAGAGTTCAAAAGAGGACAAATTGTTGGTGCACGTCTTGCTGGCGCATCTGTGACCAAGACAGCGAGTCTTTGTGATGTATCAAGAGCCACGGTATCCAGGGTAATGTCAGCATACCACCAAGAAGGACGAACCTCCACCAGCATCACGTAGTGACCTGGCCACTATCCTGCAAGAAGAATGGCTTAAAATCTCTCTGACCACTGTGCAGGACGCAGTATATGTCATTCCCAAGATGAACTGACGCTGTATTGGCCGCAAAAGGAGGCCCTACACCATACTAATAAATGATTGTGGTCTAAAACCAGGTGTTTCAGTTTCATTGTCCAAGCCCTGTATATACTGTATATATATATATATATATATATGTGTGTGTGTGTGTGTGTGTGTTTGCGTAAAAATGTCAATGCCATTTAAAGCTATTTCAAATTGAAAATACACTGTAACATGTTGTATACTACAATATATAAATACAATAACTGTTTAGTATATATTGCAGCTGTAGGAAAAAACTTGCAAATCCATTTTTTTACTTTTAAACTAAGTTTAAAAATGATGATAGATGGACCAAAAACAATGGCCCAGATGGCGCTGCACAAGGACAGGGCTAAAACCCCTGCGGGGTGGGAGTGACGGGATCCATAGATGGAGAAAAGGTGGTACAGTGCAGTGAATGTCTCGCTCCATGTGTGGAAGATGGCTTCAAAGCAGATGTTAATGATTGGCTATTAGATATAAACTTGTTGTATGGTGTATCACAAAGCACCCACCTGCTATTTTGTGTACTTCAGTATTAAAAAAAACAGTAATGTTTTACTTCCAAATACAAACTTGAACACAGTCTCAATTAATATTATAAAAAAAGTGTTTTGGGAACAACATCTAGTTATTCAATAATTCATATACTGTAATAATATGTATACTATACTGAAATGGCCTTGTAGCATATTATGGTGCATCTAATTGTTTTACATTTACGTTACTTATATGTTTATCCATTATTTTGGAATAATCTACTGCTCTGTTCATCATTCTAGACACTTCTAAAATGTTGCAACTCCACCCCTGGGGCCACACCCTCCTACCGTGAAGCACTGAAGCAGGGGAAGGCAGAGAGACTAAGCACTGTGTCCTCCTCCCCACTTTGGTGGCACCTCTTGAAGGAAGACTGGTATGGTGTGTTGCAAGTGCAACCCACCTCCTCTGGCAGCAGTGTACCCAGGAGGAGCCCTGTGCCAACTTAGCTTGGCTTGGTCTTTTTTTTTTCACTGCACGTTTTTGAATTTGTAGCAATGCCATAGCTTAGAAGACCACTAGGGGGTGCTCCCACTTCTGACACCAAATGTAGATGTGCAAAACATAGCACTTAAATAAAGGGTCTTTTACTGAACCAGCAGCAGTAGAGAACCGCTGCCCAGTGTTGGCTGAAGCAGCTGGGAATCAGGCAGGGCAGTTCCAATCAACCTCTCTGACCTGCAAACTTAACTGTTTTCAAGAATTACAGTCGGCCTTACTGTGAGTCTGGCCCTGCCTGTGAACTCCCACAGAGTCGGCAGCAGGACACCATAATAAGATGTAACATAAAATGATAGAATGAGGTGTTTTTATTATGCGCCTATCTCTTCAGTGTTAGCAGTTGCCAGTTGTTTCCCCTCACTGTGGATCTCACCTATCACACAATAGCTGCCAACCTTGGAGGACGATGACTAGAACATGCTTCTTTGGCAGCCAATTACTGTGCCTTTTCAAGCTGATGCTCGCTCAATGCTGTAGTCGATGTGCTTGGAGGGAAGCGGGCAGCGCTCAGGTCTGTACACCTGACCCGACAGATGACCACAATCGGCAAACATCATTCTGTATCAACAAGAAGAGAGAGAACAAGCCATCTGTTCCCTCCATCGAGAATAGCTTGGGCGGATGAGCATTCATGGACTCTTAAACATGGACAGCTGTGACTTCCAGCTCCAGCCCCAACAACGGGACAGTCCTCTGAGCCAGTTTCACCTCTAGAGAAGCTGTGGTGGATCACCTGTAATGGCTATGCTGTCAATGGTTAATGGTGTCTACGAACTTTTGTTCTGTTCTGTTCTCTGGTGTTATCTAGTGAACCAAGCAGCTACACAGGAACCCCAGTACTTGGGCTACATGCAACCCCCACCATTCCAAAGGCAAGCTTTGGTAAAACAGAAAGCCTTGCTATGCTGTCACTTCTAAAGATGAAAGTGAGGAAAACCTCCATATTTGCCATGTATTACCATGTATGGACAAAAGCATACCATTGTGCAGGAAAGAATGTGGCCAGTGTTCTTTAACCAAACCTTTGATCGGGACTTCAGATATGATTTGTGGGAAAGTGCAAGCTGCCCTACGACCCGGGCCCCCAACAAACGGCTGTTTCATTTCAGAGGAAGCCAAGGTTAAGGGTCTTAGTGCCATAAAGTCTGGGGAGTAACCTATATTCTAAAAGGGGACTGAGTAAATGCCCCCCACTCTGGAGTTTCATGGGGAAAGAAAGTTCCTGACACTGGGGCGAGATTGCTCATAGTAAAATGCATTGCAGAAGAGCAAGGGGATCTAGAGATCCCATATATACGGTCTATCAGATGTCAGGGGCAGCTAGTTTTGCAAGGTCTCAGTAATATAAATGATGTCAGTTTGCAGTAACTTATGGACTCTTAGAAGACAATGTGTCTGTTGGGAAATGACAAGATGTATGATATGACATGATTACTACACTGTAATAACTTATATACTACACTGTAATAACAGTATATTATATATATATATATATATATATATATATATATATATATAAAATATATATATATGCCATTATTACAGTGTAGTATACAAGTTCTTACACTCTCTCTCGCTCTCTTTCTCTCTCTCTCTCTCTCTCTCTCTCTCTCTATATATATATATATATATATATATATATATATATATATATATATATATATATATATATATATAAATTATTCAATCTGTCTATTTTGTGTACTTTATATTTTATAGTCTAGCAAATGTCGGGGGCAGCTAGTTTCTCAAGGTCTTTCTAATATAAACTATGTCAGTTTGCAGTAACTTATGGATGTTGGGAAATGATAAAACTTTGATATTTATATTAATGATATTTTTCTTGCTGCTGAACAAGCCTCACTGTAAAACCTAATAAGTTCACATATCTTACAAAATGTAGGGAAGCCTTTCCATAATAGGCATCAGTGAATAAGCCAGAATATTTAAACTCAATGTACAATATTGGAATAGCTAGTTTTTGTGTTGAATTAACATAAATGCTTAGTTGTGTAAATCAGAATTTGGAAATACTTTATCTTCTTGAGTTAAATTTTTAAATTTTTTTAAATAATTTAAATTTTTTAAAAAATAGTTATTTAAGCCTAAATTCCCAAATTATACATTTTGATAATAGTAATTAAGGAGATTTTTGTCACAGAAGGGGGGGTTGATGAGGAGGCAGGACGTAAATGCAAGTGGGTTTTAATTAAACAAGAAACACAAAGTAACAAAACAGAACTAAAGACAGAAACAAACCAAAAAACAAGGATAGAAACATACAAGAAACCAAACAAACATCCAACATGAAACCAAACGTATTCCATTAAAGTCAAACATACTACTTGAACACAAAACGCCAAGCAAACACACAGGGGACAACAGGCCATATAAAAGAACAAAGACTAACTCAGAACACCTGGGAAGGGGCGGGGCTACAAACACAGGACCTAGAAGGTGGAGACAGGAGGGGCACATGACCAAAACAGACAGATGCACATGGGGCAAGACAACAAGGATCACATGACCAAAACAAAAGCACATGGATGGGGACAGACAGACAGACAGACAGACAGACAGACATAACAATTTTCTTCTGATTAAATAACTTTGATGACTTTTACAACAACCTAAACTAAAAAGTGAAACCTACATGCCAATGGTTCATGCTGTGCATTGAAAAGTTTTCTTCCACGAAACAATACTAAATAAAAATTACTACATAAAAATCTTTCACAGTTAATTCAGTATACTTTTTGTAGGTTGAATAAGTTTATTTCAATTAAATTCAGCTCATAACAGCATGAAGTAAAGCATTTTTACTGTGTAGATTGACAAATCTGGTCCAGACATTTACATGCTCCTGAATATTCGTCATACCATTTGCATTTGCAATGCCAGAATTCCCATCTTGGGAATACAGGGATAGGAATATATGTTTTTCAGTAAGATGATGACCAAAAGGCAGAACCTTCTGGTTCGCCAGCCAGTTGTCTGCCAGTGGTAGATGACTTATGGAGGCACCACCGCCTACTGAATGTCTGCAATCATGGCTGTTGGGTCAGTCAGATACAGTGATGAAGCCCATCCTTGCTTAAGTCTTGTGCGACTGAGCGTGAAACTTGAATGATTGGCTGATGTCTCACGATGTCAAACCTACCCACCAAGTTTCATTCCCGTCGGTTGTTCCTTCTGGGTGCCATTAATGTTTTGATGATGATCCTAGGTTGAGGTGCAATTAGCCAGAGTAATGAATGAATGACTTCCTGGCAGAACTTGCGCTAAAGCGTTCAGGACAACACTCATGTAACACTGTTACAGTGTAATGTTAGGTCATTTACAAAACCTATACAACTGATTGTTATTAGCAGTGTAGGCATCTATGGCTTAACTCTAGGAGCAGTGGGCTACTCTTCTTTCACCTCCATTAAGTCATGCTATATTTAGGCTTCCATTAACGTCCCCTCGCGTCATGTGTTTAAGCTGAGTAATGACGTCCGTGCCACCCGTGTGGTAAATTGATGCATGTGAAAGCCCGTAACATACGACTTATTAATTTTGCATCTGCGTCCACATTTACGAGAATATTGCCTCAACCAGGTGTCCCTCAAGGGGGAAAATTGCTATTCATTACACCCTTATTATGCTATACGTCATGTCTGGAGAGAATTATCTTCGATAATGGGGTTGTTGAAAGCTGTGCTTGCAGTCGGGCAAAGTTTTGGAATGCTGACAACGGAGCGTTTCAGACACTTGAACACATCAGGTGCGAACGCAGCTCTCGGAAAGGCAGTGGACTCTGCGCTTTGTCGTGCTTTGAATATATTACCATTGGAAATAGAGATGATGCTGACATCTCAGAGAAGAAGGAATATAAGACAGAGGCAGGTAGAGCCACTGATGGTCAGCGTGACGGACGTGGCCTTGATCAGTCAGGAGGAAGTTTGTTTAGCTCTGAAATGCCCAGATTGAAGGTTTATTGTATTTACCTACATGAGTGCACTATTGATTGAGCTTGATCGCATAATCTAAAACTGCTAAATTTGCTTTTCTGTTTTCTTTCTGTTTGTTTTAATAACAACAGGGTGGCTTCGGCATGCTGCGTTCCCCAGGGTTCAGTTCTTGGGTCACTTCTCTTCAATCTCTGGGTGTATCTCAACATCCAATGTGCTGTCTAACTAGGCAATATCTACATAGGCAGCTGTCTAAGTATGGAATGTTCAAACAGTCTTTGAAGCTTATAAGACAAATAAGAAAAACGAGTATAGTGGTATAGTGCTTGTTGGGGTTGCCACCTTTTGGAAATGAAAATATAGGACGGGGGGGCATGGTCATGTGTGAGTGACATGTGTTCGAAATCGCGTCCCGTATTTGAGGGGTGGGGTGCGATTGTTTGGGGGAAACTGTGATCATTCATGTGTGTGTGACAGACGTGTATATCGGACATTTACCGAAATACGGAACAAATTTACGGACATTTACGGAAATACACACCAAATTGCGTCACGTATTTGGCAACCCTAGTGATTGTATATGCTCTGTAGAAACAGCTGCAGAGACAGGAGTCTTGCTGTGCTTTGCTCAGACCGCTATTTGCTTGATAATCATTAAATAGATCTACCTCCTAAGTAACATTTGACAGAACCTACCACTAATTAAGCTACTTGGCTATTAGCCAGCAAGTTTGTTAGCCAGCTGGCTGTTCAAAACCCCCTTGCATACATGCTAATGCCTCAGTGTTTTGGTAACTGTAAAAAAAAGGTCACTAATGGCCCGAAACAACAAACTTTAGGTTGTTTTCTCCATCTTCATGATAATAAAACAATTAAAACACCACAGAAAATGAGAATAACTCAAATTTGGAAAAGGCATTGTCACTCGGCAGACTGCTAGCCGCACCACTAGCTACGTCGCGTCCATCCACCATATTTAAACAAAGCCTGACAGCGCTGCATTATGTCTTATTGCCTTGTTATCTGAGGAAACACAGTACTGTAATAATGCTCTAGGTTGAAACTATATGAACATATCCACAAACGATAATAACACCTGCACACTCTATGCTACTTATTCAGAATCAGAATCAGAATCAGAATCTCTTTATTTGACCAATTATGTTACACATACAAAGAATTTGTCTTATATATATATATATATATATATATATATATATATATATATATATATATTAAAAATCAAATCAAATCAAATAATGAAGTATATTTGACCTCAGTAGAACTTCAGTATACTTAGTATGTACTTTAATATGTATTTAAGTATGTGTAAGTGATCTTAGTGGTGTTTCAAAATAGTACAGAGCTATGTACAGTGAGTTCTTTGTTAATATATGTTTAACAGCACTAATAATCATATTTCGTGTACTAAGTACATAGTATATGAAAACAGCACACTTCCTGTACATCATGTTCCAGGTGTAGGTACATCAGGGTACTTTTATGTCCCTGGGAATAATTAACACATAGCATGAATAAATTGGATAAACACATGAACAAAAAGCCCCATCTTTGTCTGAACACCAGCCCTGACTTTTTTGAAGCACACAGTCTCCATGACAATGTGTGTATCACTATGTCACACTTCCAGGCACGGAACACCCCCCCACCCCACCGCATGCCCCTCACCAAAAGCCCCCCCCTGCTGGGCTGCCTGCTGGTCATCATGCTAACGCCCCCATCAGCTCAGCAGGACAGGAGCTGCAGCTAACACCCACTTAACACACACACACACACACCTGGATCTGTCAGCGCCTCCACACACAGCGCAAAACACTGCACACAGCAGGAGAATAAAGAAACACCGCTGTGGCCTTTGCCTTTCCATCACATTATTTATTTATTTCTATGACCATCAAGTAATAAAACCCAGATCTAGATAGAGAGGTTTACTTTACACATCGCTGAGGTCAGAAACATGGAAAAACATGGAAAAGTCAGAAAAAGTATATGCAGCTTTCCAAACTGGGTTTAAACGTTTGCTGCTGGTGTGGATGTTCTCAGACCTGAAGCAAGAGTGGAGCTTGATGTTCTTCTCTCTCCTTATGAAAGATGAATGTAGACGTTATCTGATGGGAACAGTGTTACTGGGTCCACTAGGTCTCCCAGGTGGTTGTTAGGAATGTAGACATCTTAGCAGTTCCAGTTCACATACTTTCCTTTGATGTTCTCCTTCCTTAATGACTGCTTTGAACAAAAGCAACTGGAACTCTGACATCTGCTGATCAGCTTCAACTCTTCCAGGAAGGCTTTCCACAAGGTTTAGGAATGTGTTTATGAAAATTCTTCCAGAAGCGCATTTGTGAGGTCAGACACAAATGTTGGACGGGAAGGCCTGGCTCGCAGCCTCCTATCTAATTCATCCCCAAGGTGTTCTGTTGGATAGAGGTCAGGACTCTGTGCAGGCCAGTCAAGTTCCTTCACACCAAACTCCCTCATCCATTTCTTTATGGACCTTGCTTTGTGCACTGGTGTGAACTCATGTAGGAACAGAAAGGGGCCATCCCCAAACGGTTCCCACAAAGCTGGGAGCATGAAACTGTGCAGAATCATTAAGAGTTCCTTTCATTTGAACTAAACCAACCAGCCCAACCCCTGAACAGCTACCCCACACCATAATCCCGCCTCCACCAAACTTTCAGTTTTAAGTGCAGTGGCGGCACTTACTCCACTGCATTCAATGCTTCAGCTGCTCAGGTATGGAAACCCATCCCTTTCAGTTTTAAGTGCAGTGGCGGCACTTACTCCACTGCATTCAATGCTTCAGCTGCTCAGGTATGGAAACCCATCCAATGAAGCGAACGCTGTCCTTCAACATCCGCTGACCTGCTCTGTCATTTTATGTGGCCTACCACTTTGGGGATGAGTTGCTGTCTTTCCCAATCGCTTCCACTTTGTTATAATCCCACTGACAGTTGACAGTGGAAAATTCTGAAGGTAGGAAATTTCACGGCTGGACTTATTACACAGGTGGCATCCTATCACGGTACCACGCTGGAATTCACTGAGCTACTGACAGCGACCCATTCTCTCACTAATGTCTGGAGGAGGAGTCTGCATGCCTAGGTGCTTTGTTTTATACACCTGTGGCCATGGAAGTGATTGGAACACCTGAATTCAATGAATTGGATGGAAAAGTGATTCTTTTGGCAATATAGTGCAGGTGTCAGTATGCTTTATTGACAGTACTGTATATCCACTCACGTTGCTCAGAAATGGGTCACTGTGCAAGACAGACCCACCCCCCCTAAAATTTCTGCTTTAACTACAGATCCTGATAGCCATGTGTTTTTAAAGGCCCATTGATCCTGCACATACGCAGAATGACTGGTCTAAAAGCCACCGGCAAAGTATAAATCAATGACACCTCCTTATAAATCTATTGATCCTCAGGGGAGAATGCAAGTGCTACAGTAGCAGATAACCACAGGCCATTATATGCATAGAATAAATAGACACAATTACCTGTACAGCACATCCAGAACAGCCACTAACATGACTCACAGTTGACTCACGGTTTTAAAACCCAGACGCTCTTGAACATATTTGATTTCTCATCCAAAAAAAAAAAAAACAGAAAACAAGGATTTAGATAACTATACAGAAGAACAACCTTAGATTACCTCGCATATTTAAGGTGGTGGTAGTAACTTCAAGCTCCTGCAGATGCCGCTGCACAAGAATGATGATGGGGCTATAAATCGTCTGGGTGTGAGTGAAAAGATAGTACAGTGCAGTGAATGTTTCATTGCCTATGTGGAAAATGGCCCCAATGCAGAGGTTAATGATTGGCTATTAGGAGTGACTGCATTTGGGCGTTCCAAAGACCATAGTGTGAAGGAAGTAGCTGTATCTGCAGGTGTATGGAAGCGTAGCAGTGGCTAAAACCCTAGTCTACAGGGATCCTCTGAATTGTGTCAGGGAAGGCATCCATCAATTTTGGCCCAACTGACCAATTCTTTGATGCAAGAGTGTCTGAGTGTCTGTCATTGATGTGGTCTACCTCCAGAAACTTGTCCAGTACATGCCACATCCAATCCCATCTGTTATTGGTGCTCGTGTAGGTACATTTCAGTCACAGGTGACTCATGTTTGGTCCATTGAGCTTACCTATCAGGTGTTTTACCTTCATCACAGTCTCCATTCTTTTCAGGAGACTCGCCTCCAGTTCCTCAATGAGCAGCAACTTCCCACAGTCACTGTGAGAAGTTGGTTGCACTTCCCATGACCCAATAAACCAAGATTCAGACTCTGGGGTGGTCAGTCCTTTGTTCTGAGAACACCAGCAGACCCTTTATTGGATTGGCCTGTCTTCTTTTCTCGTGTGAGGAGCTTCTTGAACAGCTGCACCTCCTTTTAGACCTCCAGAGCGTTGAGATGTCTTCTCACAGTGGAAGAAAGATGGAAACACCTGTGGATGTTCTCGGATCTCAAGCAAGAGTGGTTTGGGCTTGATGTACTCCTTTCTCCCTTGGAAAGATGAATGTGGAGTTTAACTGATGGGGACAGTGTTGGTGGGTCTACCAGGTCTTCTAGCTGGTTGTTAGGAGTATGGAGAAAGCTTTGCAGTTCCAGTTCACTTGCTGTCCTTCCTAATGGATGTTTTGACCAACAGCAACTGCAACTTTGACATCTTCTTATGTGTGTCAGTAAATTATGTTGGTATATGATTATAAACAAGCATGTATATATGGCACAATGTCATTAGCTGCTACACAGGTAGGATTGGAGCATGCTGTATGTTTTAAAAGGCCTGATTTAAATAGGAATGTACATTAAAGAGTATAAATAGCAGCTTAGAGTTGGAATCTCTGGAGAAACCAACAGCAGAAAATGCCAATATGTCAGTCAGTGGGGAGCTGAGATAAACATCTTGCTGCATGTAAATAAAATCATAAATGACAAGCTGGCATAATGAGAAACAAAGATTGGCGACTGATGAAAACGCTACACTGATGTTTGTTTATCCAGTCTAAGTGATATTATGAATATAGTTTCTGTACCGCCAATTAAATAGTTCATTGCTTTTTGGTTATGACTTAGCTACATTTATCAAATCATCACTCAGCCTGAAAGCCCCCCACCACCATCACCACCACCCCCAACCCTAAAGTATGTTTTTCAGATGGTTCATTTTTGTTGGTGCCTAATTTTGATCATATAGATTGAAAACTGGGTCAAACTGAATGAATACTGAGTGCTTCCTCATAAAAGTGATCTATGGGTTGCGACATATCAGCTTGAACCTGTCATGGTCCAGCCGCGTCGAGCGGGGTGGGTTGGCACAGATTCCCTTCTCAGCTGTATGTTCCAAGCGTACCATCCATTATGATAACCCCATTAGCAGCTAATGGAAAAAAAAATAGCTTTATAAGAACACCAGTGCTAGAAGGTTGGCTAAATTCATGTTGTGCATGTTAGTCAAACATTGGCTGGAACAAATTTAAACAGCTCAAACAACCACTAGTAATCATTTGAGTTTTTATTTTAAAACAGGTGGCAAATGTGCTTTTCCTGAAGAAAAAGTTAACCTGAGCCAATTTCTTAATAAATATTTGTTTTGTTATCAGCCTATATGATATAATTTCCACCATCTATCTAGTATATTAATATAGCCTTGTTAAAATAAAATATCAGTTTATAAACCTAAACTTTTTTGTGAATGTTTAGAAAAAGTAACACTGTATAATCACTCTTCACAGTACAGATACGAGTTTTCAATTTACTGTAAACAGTGACTATACAGTGTTATTTACTATGTATAATGTATGTAGTCAGAAACAAGAAAAATACATAAAGTAATTCATAAAATAAAAACAATTCAACTGCAATACACAGATGGACTGGTTTTTAAGTTTGAGATCAACTTATTTGTTATAAAAAATCCCCTAAAAACTGTACAAATTGGTTCTTTGGCAAATTGTAGAAAATAAAATTTGTAAATGTTACAATTTTATAAAGTCTGTTAAAATTTAGGATTATAAAATTCTGTGGAAATTCTTTATAACATAGTATAGTAGCTGTTTATAATAAATGATAAATTCAGAATTCAATACAGTGTTATTTAGCAGGGTATTTAGCATGGTTTTATAAAGCAAATTTTTGAAATATTGAAAAAGTGTTAATTCTGTTGACTTTCTTTATAACACTGTATGATCACAATTCACAGTAAAATTACAATTTTTGAATTGTCATAGTACAGTACAGTGATAATACAGGGATATTTACCAGGCTATTTATTATGTATAATATATACATTAAAAATTAAAAATACATTGTAAAAATACAATACATTAAACAATTCATAAGATGTAAAAAAAAATTGTGTAATATACAAATAGGTAGTCTTTTATTTATTACAAAATAACTATTTGTTACAAATTATACACATTGCTACTCTAGTAAATTTTAATTCATAAATGAATTCTAAAAGACGTGAACATTTTGAATTGTATAATTCTGTTGAAATTCTGATCAACACTCAATAATCACTGTTTATACAACAATTTAAAATTAGAATTTTAAAATTAACACTGATTAATCACCGTATACAGTAAATTTACAATATGTGAATTTACAAATTGGGTCATTCATTCATTCATATTTTTGTGGGGGGCAGAAAAATCCAAAATTAAATCGATTGCCGTGTGTAGAGCTTTTGACAGAATGCAGGAAGATTGGTCAAGAGGCCAATTATCTTGGGGCCATTTTTCCAATTTGCATAATCATGCATATTCCTAAACAGGTACAATGAGTTCAGGCATAGAGTAGCTCGTAGCTCTCTGCTGGATGTGGTCTGCCCATAAACACTTAGTATATGGGCTCCCATGTAAAAGATGAATGGTTTAAATTGCGCTGGAGTTTTATCAGCTGATTCCTGTGACTACTGCTCTGTATTCCTTCTGCCTGTTTATATCGAGTCCATCAAACAAACACCAGCCCAATGATACATGATAGCCAGCTCCCAGTATTGGTGAGATTATGCAGCTGTGTCCCTTAAACACTCACTTCTTTGTGCAAGGTTCCTCTGTGTAGCCTCCTCTACAAGTGCTATGCATCATTCAGCTCAGACCCATCCATCTCAGTCTGGAATTTGCACTTATGTATGACTGCTCGCGCGCAGTCTGTGCGATATGACTCCTGCTGTCCATTCATTCCTGGTGCTGGCGCTGTCATTAGTATTGTCAGGAATGGCTGCAGGACACAGGGCTCCTCCAGGGAAACAGAGCCGTGCTGCACAACATTGCCCCCACGTGGCGGAGCAGGCCATTACAGGCCTGTCCGAGGGGAAATCAGCTGCTATTGACCCAGCTGTTTTTGTGGAACATTGACAACAGGTTAGACCTCAGCAGGCGCTCCGGTGATTACTCAGAAAATGGTCTGATTCTGCCTGCGCGAGAGTAAACACACTTAGCAGTCAGACAGACTCATTTAGGAGCCTTTCGTTTTGCATCCTATCAAGTTCGTCTAGCTTTCTTACCGCTGTGCCACACCAGTGCCGGTTTTATTGAGGCAGGAGCTAACCCCGATCCGGAGCAGTTAGTGACAAGCTAAAACCTACCACTGGGGCTCCAAGCAGCAGCGGGAAGGACCCTGCCTGGACCATGCAGAAATCCCTAGGCCTGAAAAAACCAAGCACTAAGTAGGATTTCCAAGATGCAGCAACAGCAGCGAATCACACAGGCGATGCTGACTTCATTACCCGGTGCTACTTTTGGCGGAAGGGAGTCGGCAGTGCTATCAAAGGCTGTTTAATTTAATTGAACCTTCGAGCTGCCTCGCAAATGTATGTGACTCTACTCAACCTACCTGCCCACCCAGGAGACACTGGGAAAATCTAATAACTCATTCAGACACAATATGTTAATTGACTTCTTTTGCAGCTGGCAGAGTTAATTAAGCTTCTGTTACACAGGAGAGGAGTGTGTGTGAGTGAGAGAGAGAGAGAGAGAGAGAGAGAGAGAGAGAGAGAAAGAGAGAGAGCTACTTGTCACTACAATCTGCCTCTGTGCGGAGTGAAGTTCTAGTGTGAGAGTCGAGAAAAGCAACAAGCGTGTTTCACCTCTGCCTCCATAAAACTACGACTGGAATTCATTACTGCCGAAGCATCCAGATCCTTATTACTGCCACTTCACCAACAGACGCACTGTAGATTCTGTATGTCCATATTAATCTACATGCAGTGCCCACTTTAATGGAAACACCTTGCTGGTATGCGGTCAGGGAGTCATCTTTTCACGCTTCATCGAAGCTCCTCATAGCTGGATATTTTTGGTGCTGATGGGTGTTGAGTATGATTTGCCAGGCAAATCTGGAAAGCAGAGGTCCTGTGGTCAAAACCTGACCAACGATAAACGGGAAAGATTAATGATCCATGAAACTGGAAGAGCTGCAGTCTGTTATTGTACACCCATATAGTGGATCTATAGGTTAGGTGTTTCTAATAAAGTGGCCACTGAGTGGAGGTACAAGGTAGGTGTTTCTAATAAGGTAGCCACTGAGTGGAGGTACAAGGTACAGTGAGGCAAATAAGTATTTGAACACCCTGTGACTTTGCAAGTTCTCCCACTTAGAAATCATAGAGGGGTCTGAAATTTTCATCTTAGGTGCATGTCCACTGTGAGAGATATAATCTAAAAAAAAATCTGGAAATCACAATGTACGATTTTTTAATAATTTATTTGTGTGTTACTGCTGCAAATATTTGAACACCTCCCAATCAGCAAAAATCCTGGCCCTCAAAGACCTGTTAGTCCGCCGCTAAAAACTCCACCTCCACTCCACTTATTATTCTAAATTAGAAGCACCTGTTTGAGGTCCTTAGCTGCATAAAGACACCTGTCCACCCCACACAATCAGTAAGACTCCAACTACTAACATGGTTAAGACCAAAGAGCTGTCCAAAGACACCAGAGACAAAATTGTTGACCTCCACAAGGCTAGAAAGGGCTACGGGGCAATTGCCAAGCAGCTTGGTGAAAAAAGATCAACTGTTGGATCAATTATTAGAAAATGGAAGAAGCTAAACATGACCGTCAATCTCCCTCGGACTGGGGCTCCACGCAAGATCTCACCTCGTGGCCTATCAATCATCCTAAGAAAGGTGAGGAATCAGCTTAGAACTACACGGGAGGAGCTGGTCAATGACCTGAAGAGAGCTGGCACCACTGTTTCCAAGGTTACTGTGGGTAATACACTAAGACGTCATAGTTTAAAGTCATGCATGGCACAGAAGGTTCCCCTGCTTAAATCAGCACACGTCCAGGCCCGGCTTTTTGGTCCTAATTCCACTCGCCGTGTTTGGACGACGAAGAATGATGAGTACCATCTCAAAAACACCATCCCTACTGTGAAGCATGGGGGTGGAAGCATCATGCTTTGGGTGGGGGGGGGGCAGGGGGGTTCTGCACATGGGACAGGACGACTGCACTGTATTAAGGACAGGATGACCGGGGACATGTATTGCAAGATTTTGGGGAACAACCTTCCCTCAGTTAGAGCATTGAAGATGGGTCGTGGCTGGGTCTTCCAACATGACAATGATCCAAAGCACACAGCCAGGATAACCAAGGAGTGGCTCTGTAAGAAGCATATCAAGGTTCTGGAGTGGCCTAGCCAGTCTCCAGACCTAAACCCTATAGAGGATCTTTGGCGGGAGCTCAAACTCTGTGTTTCTCAGCAACAGCACAGAAACCTGGCTGATCTGGAGAAGATCTGTGTGGAGGAATGGGCCAAAATCCCTGCTGCAGTGTGTGCACACCTGGTGAAAAACCACGGGAAACGTTTGACCTCTGTAATTGCAAACAAAGGCTACTGTACCAAATATTAACATTGATTTTCACAGGTGTTCAAATACGTATTTGCAGCAGTAACATACAAATAAATTATTAAAAAATCATACATTGTGATTTTTTTTTAGATTATGTCTCTCACAGTGGACATGCACCTAAGATTAAAATTTCAGACCCCTCCATGATTTCTAAGTGGGAGAACTTGTAAAGTCGCAGGGTGTTCAAATACTTATTTTCCTCACTGTAGGTGTTTCTAATAAAGTGGCCACTGAGTGGAGGTACAAGGTAGGTGTTTCTAATAAAATGGCCTGTGAGTGGATGTTGATGGTGAGTGTTTCTAATAAAGTGGCCACTGAGTGGAGGAACAAGGTAGGTGTTTCTAATAAAGTGGCCAGTGAGTTGATGTTAAAGGTGAGTGTTTCTAATAAAGTGGCCACTGAGTGGATGTTGAAGGTGAGTGTTTCTAATAAAGTGGCCAGTGAGTGGATATTCAAGGTGAGTGTTTCTAATAAAGTGGCCAGTGAACAGACATTCAAGGTAGCTGTTTCTAAATAATGAACAGTGAGTGGGAGTACAATGTGGATGTTTCTAATAAAATGGCCAGTTAGTAAAATCATAAGGTATCTGTTTCTAATAATACGGCCAGTGAGTGTATGTTAAGGATGAGTATTTCTAATACAGTGACTTGTTAATGAATGCACAATGTAGGTGTTTCTAATAAAGTGGCCAGGGAGCATACGTACAAGCCACGTGCTTCTAATAATCTCCGTGTTGTAATGTAACCCACTGCACTCACTGGATGAGCCAAAAGCCGAAAGCATGGTTTAGCCTGAGCCCCTGGCCAGCGGTCTGTCTCACAACAAACTTTGCCTTGCTCGGCTTACGAGAGTAGATCACGCACATGCTGCTGCAACTTCTGGCAATAAAGTCATCAGCGCTAATGCGCTTGATGCAATGACTCATGTTAATGGGTTCTTTTCTAATTAAGTACAAGTCTATACTCATTAAACTCTAAATGGATATGATGCCCTAACAAAGAAACAAGTTAATGCCACTGTATTCTCATATGAGCAGCACATCCACTCAGGAGAGCATCGCTTCTTCAGAGGCACACGCCGACGCTCGGTTGTCACTGAAGCACACCAAGGTCATTCTGAGCATCGTCTCGTAAAATAGTTTTGGCAATGGACTGAATCATAGCAGCGCGGGGCTTTGATAAGACTCCTCTGGGCACGCGGAGGTTGATTTAGTTGAGTGAATGGTGAAAGTCCATGGCGGTGGACAGGGGGAGAACATCTCACCGTCGAGGGCACTCTGATTTTTATGCTGATGGGATTTGTTTTCCTTGGGCTGTTTGTGTACAGTACCGCGCTGAGTGACACTTATTTGGACTGGCATGATGTTGGCTGCCTGAACCATCGCTGTTCCACTTCTGTAGCAGAATAGTGCCTGACTGAAATGCACCAGAGTCTGCACAAAGTCTGTGCTGGACAATGTTAAACTACCTTCGCTGCTGAGAGTTTCAGGTTTTGAGGTCGTATTTACAATTGGATATTACTGGCCAACTGTGAATTATCATCATCAGAAGAATATCTGCACCCCAAAGAAAGTGCGTTTGGGAATGCAGTGCTGTTGGGAAGGAGGATGAAGGTCACCAGGAACAATACATGATGATACATTTAGACTGATATGGATCATATATTTTTTGAGCTACACATGCAGAAGTAGTGTCTCTCAGTATGGCATCAGCTGCCATGTTTGCTAACCCAACATGCCAGACGTCTTGGCACAGACATGTAGAGGTTCCTATTGGTATCCTGTGATAATCCATCCCATGCAGCCTGAATATTTTCACAAACTTCATGCAGATGAAGTGTGGTACGAGTGCAGGTGGAGTGACACCAGGCCTTCTGGACATGTGCCAACAAACCGTTGGTGCTGACCACGGTGCCTCCACACACGGATTTCTTGGTCGTCTCCACCAAGACAAAAGCAGGACTTGTCACTGAAGATGACCCGCTGCCATCACTCCATGACAGTCTGCCCTGACGCCATTGCAGTCTTTGGTGATGTTGACGTGGTGTTAAGGACAACCGTTGTAATGGTCGGTGTGCATGTAGTCCTGCATTGCGCAGCCGTCTGCCAATGATGTTGTCACTAACAGGATGACTCATGGAGGACATCACTGCTCGCTGAATGCTCCCAGTTGTGGCTGTTGCGTCAGTCAGGTACAGTGATAAGGCCTGTTCTTGCTCGTGTCACTTGAATCATTAGCACGTCTCACATTGTCCAACCTACCCACCAAGTTTCATTCCTGTCGGTTTTTCCTTCTGGGTGCAGTGGGTGTGTATTTGTCCTACAGGACAGCCTAAATAAGGGAATATACAGCATACATGTTCCTGTTATCTTCCCACATGAGAAGGTACTTACTTAGAAACTGTCACATCTCAGGCTGCTGTTTCCCCTCCCTGCCCACAGAGGTCACCCTCACCGGAATTTTAGTCCTGAGTTTCCCACCGGATTGCAATCAGAGGCCATTTTGTATCTTTAAATCCTCCATGTTGTCCTTTGTTCTGTGTGAAGTCTTGTATTGGTGTAACCTACAATTCTGAGTTGTTCTTTGTATGTGTTTTGTTTTCTGGTTTGACCCCTGCTTTGTTCCTGGTTTGTGTTTATTGGATCTCGGTTTTTGGGCTGCATTCTTGCTTAATTATATTGGACGGATTCTCTGGTTTTGACCCTGGACTGTGTTTGGACTTTGGATTTCTTCTTATTAAAACCTGCACTTGACTCCTCACCCTGGTTGTGGATCCGGTTCCTGACAGAAACCCAGCAAAATGTGCCATCTCACCAGGTGGTGTTCAGACTTTTGCACATGGCTGTGCGTTTTGTAAAGCATAACTGAATTTGGTGGTACAACCATTTCCTAACAGTGGAAAAAACGGCAGATATGAAAACAAGGTTAATGGAACTTCCTTTGCAACTACCAAGCAAGACGTCCATCAACCACTAGATCAAATATCTTCCTCATATAATATTTTCTACTCGAGTGTCCAAAATGTCCAGTGCCCATTCCATTACTGCTTCATATATTTAGGTATCTAACGCAGAGGGAATGTCTGACATTAGTTAGCGTACTATCAATCACTACTTCCTCTGTACTGGCTGATGTACTTCATCACTTCATTTCTCCCATGCTCTAAAATGTCCAGTAAAGACTATCTGACACTGAAAATGACTAATTACATAGAGCAGACTAGACCTTCAAGGTATGAGGGAGCTAGAAAGTGAATGGCCATGTTTACTATTGATTGTACCGCCTTTACTGTTCATTCAGGTTGTTCCTACCGTCAAAGGCGGTACGCTGCATTTATACTGCTCCAGTGCATTGACGCACTGCAACCTGTTCCCTTCATTATCAAAGCGAAGCAGCAGTTCTATCAGATGTTCCCACATGGTGCTGGGCATGTGAGGGTCCGTGGCATTAAGTAGAGGGTTTGCAGGAGCGCCAAAAGCTGAGCCAAGACAAACTTTATGTACATGCACTGCATCCATCAGAAGACAGCTACAAACATGTGTTCTATATTTAAACATTCCCGTGGAGGATGGAGGAAATAGGATAGGGAGCCTCTTCTTATGATCCATGATAAATAAGAACAGCAGTTCAAAAGGTCCACATATTTACACTCAACAACATTCCCAAAATTCAAAATCCAACTGGGACAACATCTGGTTTGATGCAATTATCCTATAAAAGATTCAACACTGACCACTATCGCTTATCGCCTCCGGCATATCACCTCCGAAAACAAACGTTTTAAACCCTAACATTTTAAAATTTATATTAAATTTGTTTTTGGATTTTTGGAAAATCGACACCATTATTCATTAAACCTGGACTTTATGTCACTTGCATGATAAGAGAATGCATTTGTTAATGCCCCAATGACATCGCTGCACCTTTACATTGGCTTTCCGTTGGCTTTCCTTTGGCTTGATGAGCTTTGAATGTCATGTCTGCAACCAATTCCTCTTCACGCCACCAGGGGTCACTATCACCAGAACTCTAATGGGTGATTACATGTGTCAGCCATGTTGTAAGGTATATAAACCACAAGTTGAATTGGATTCTTTGTAAAGTCTTTTGTTGCATCCTGTAATTCCGAGTGCTGTAATTCCTGATTTTGCTGCTTTGGCACGCCCCTTGTGTTTCCAGATTTTGGCTGTTGGTATCTGGCTCATGTTCTGGTTGGTTTGCCTGCTTTCCTGGACTGATGTGACGGTTGGACCTAGCCTGTTCATGTTAACGTTTCTCAATGTCTGTTAACAAACCTACACCTGATTCCAATGAGCTGTCTTAAAGTCCATTCCTACTGTAGGTTGGAGCCAGAGTAGCCTTCAGTCTTGACTTTTACTCCTGGAATGGCGTTCCGACCCTTTTCCACTTCTAGCTGATTCTAATAAGCTGGAATCTGTCTAGATTGAGAATATTTTTGGCCCAGAGGAGGATAAATAAGATTTCCTGTGTCTTTTTTCATGTCAGTGGTCATTTATCAGAGTTGGATTGTACATTTCCAGCTTTCTAGTGAATGTTAGGGCGGATGTGATTCAAGCTGCCAAACATTATTGCAGCTGGTGACATAAACAACCTGTAACTAGATTGTCTCAATAAACTGCTTTGTTAACCCACCATTCTGGTTAAAACGCTGCCTACTGAGAACAACTGCCTATGTAACTCCGTGTAGATTGATTGTACCGCAATATGTCAGGAAAACGAGGAGAGAGAACAGAGAAGACCCTCACTTGTCTCTTCCTAGCAATTACACGCCTACTAAAGCAAGCCAACCAGCAGTGGTTCAGCAGTAGATGCTAAAGCTGCATTCATTATCCTCTTCCCACTGTTGTGCACGAACAACGGAGGAAGATCCTCTCCTCTCCTCTGGCAGCGGGACTGGGCAGTTGCTGGGTCAGGCGCTCTTCTCATAAGGAGGAGGCTAAAGGCTGATGGAGCTTAATGAGCTGTCGCCATCACCCAGCTAAGAAGCTCCAGGCCTGCACGCAAATGAAGGAGCCACCCTGCTCCTTACTCATCACCGGGGTCTAAGTCTCAGAGTTACTGATTCCATTTTAATCCAGTTCTTTAGGTTTTGATGCATCAAGAAATCTCAAATTTGGGGTATCTGAATACTGAAATGTACCGAATAGGATGTGATCAAGCACCAATAATACTACAGATAGGTACTATGCGTCTATAGATAGCTGGGGTAGTATAATGGTGAGCTAGCAGACCATTAGCATCAGTCCTTTTATCTAAAAGCTGTGATTTGATTGGGCATGGACTGGACAAGTTTCTGGATGTAGGCTGCATCAATACTCAGACACTCTTACATCAAAAAATTGGTCAGTTGGTCCAGATTTGGTGGATCCCTTCCCCAGCACAATTCCAAAGAGAATTCCCTATAGACTGGGATTTTAGCCACTGCGGACAGACCCCTAAAACCACTCGCTTCAATACACCATATTTATAGCCCCATCATCCTTGTGCAGCGCCATCTACAGGAGCATGAAGTTGCTACCACCTTAAACACACTAATTTTTAGTCTAGGCCAAGTTTATCTAGTCAGTCTAATTATATCTGAAAAAAAAAGCAAAAAAAAAAAAAACCTGAATGATTCACAGTACAAACTGGGCTAAAAAGCTTCAAAAGCTTTTTTATTCACAGAAGCCATCACACTTAATTTTCACCTGTTTTGGCAGTCACTCAGGTGAGCTCTCTTCTTTTATTTTAATAAAAAGCACTGATGGAATAGTTTTCAATGGGAACCTCTATGACATGGAAAAACGGAAGCAGGATTTTTTCTTCATAGGTGATCAAGCAAGTCAGTACTCATGAAAGTGTTCATAGAGCTGTTCTTCTCTTCAGGGTCAAACCCTGAGCGGAGCTGCTCCATACTGTCCAAGATTTTGGGAAACTGTCCGGAGTGTAATGTGCAGACTGCAGATTGTCCGGCATCCTGTTAAAGATGTGGGAGCTGAATTCCTGTTCTCCAGCTTGTTTTGCTAATTTTCTTTTCCACCTTAAATGGTGCTGCAGTTACATTCTGATGCCTGTACAAGCTGCAGCATTAAAGGTGGAACGCAGCTTTGGATTAAGAAGCTGGTGAAAAGGGGACAACTTGAGTCTGGTATAAAGATGAACATTAACCATGTACCGCTGACAGTTGGGATCATTGGGAAGGGAAGGAAAAGTGCTGACATCCCCCTTCCAACCAGTAATGCTAGATTTCTCCACCTAGTCCACCATTTTGGTTTTGTAGCTCCATTGTGGTTGCATGTAAATGTTGGGTGGTGTAAATATTAACGAGTCTGTTCCATAACAAAGTGTTTGAACTTCACGGTACGATAGTTCTATGTACCAAACTCTCCTTATCACACCATCGTAATGTATGTAAAGCATAACATTCTATGGCACATTAGGCTACCTAATGCTATATGTATATGAACCTTCTAAAGAAGGACCTCTCGCTGGACTCCTCCTTACATAGACTGTGCCTGAGTTTGCCAAAGTGAATTTTTTTAATATACTGTTCAGTATTTCAGTGAATTTTGTGCTAGCCTATTATAATTGATTCAAATGTCCCAACATCAGTCCAGAATTGATACCTACAGATTGGTTGGCTGGCTAACAACCACTCCATCTTCTGCCCCTTTGTTGTTTCCTTTGACATCCTCTAGCCCCATCTTCCAATCCTTGCAATCAAGTCATTCCCTAGTGGTTTGAGATTTGCAAGTGGGAGGAGACTAAATGAAGCCTGGATTGGTGTCATGACCTTTGCTGTCCAGAAAAAAACCCTACCCACTCTGTTTCAAGGACAAGAGGGAGATGCTTTATTGAAAAGTAGGTGATAAACGGACGTGCAGGGCATATGCTTGCGGTAGACTGCGACATTAATTTATTCTATGCTACTATATATTTAATAATAAGTATATGTAAGTATATAAGCCCACCTGACATAATTGAGTTCCCTTGCATGTTTAAGGTGGTAGTACCCTCAAGCTCCTGCAGATGACAGAGGATGATGGGGCGATAAACCCCTGTGGGGTGTGAGTGAAAGGATCCATAGACTGGGAAGAGGTAGTGAATGTCTCATGAATGACTTCGAAGATGGCTCCAGAGCAGATGATTTGCTGAATAGAGTGACTGCATTTGGGCATGTCAAAGACCATAGTGTGAAGGAAGTAGCTGAATCTGCAGGGGTATGGAAGCGTATGGTCATACAGGTCTACCAGCAGTGGCTAAAATCCCTCCTCCTTAGAATTGTGCCAGGGAAGGCATCCACCAAATCTGCACCAACTGCACAATTCTTTGATGTAAGAGTGTCTGAACATTGATGTGGCCTACATCCTGAAACCTGTCCAGTACATGCCAAATCCAACAATGGCTGTTAATGGTGCTCATGCACTCTATTAGGCATGTTTAGAATGCAGGTGTATATAAGTATATAAGAAGGAAATGATCAGATTTGTGGCTGAGTATATGTAGACCACCTTTTTGAAATGACCTCAAGCTCATCCTCCACTGCTGGGGGAAGAAACAATGAGTGAATACCTGATGCAGTGGGTCGAGCACAAAGGGTGATGTTGGGGAAGCTTTGCGAGATGGCACATTGTGTCAGGACACTTCCTGTCACCGCTTCTACAGCTCTTTGTTCCTCCTTCAAGGTTACTTGGCAATAGGTTGACGGGTTTACCGTCAAAGTCAGCGAGCACAACATGCTATAAACGTGAGAATGCCTTGTGTAAGCTGTCATTGTACAGGGAAGCTGTCTCCGGGCATCCTTAAATCCTAGGTATGTTGCTTCAGGGTGACACACTCATTTTCCTCACTTTACAGTTTGACAGTGACATTTATGTCCTGAGAATGAAAGGGTTAATAATGAAGAGTAGAGTTTGACTCAACTAGTAATAAGCGTGTGCTTTGGCAAACTCTTCTCTGGTAGACATTCAGAAAAGTTTTTCTGTTATGGTGTTTCTTGACACATTTCTGCTCCATACATCGCCAGAAAAGCTCATTTAAATCATTTTTCTCTATTCAAAAATCAACCTTCATTATTTTTCATAGTCAGCATTGTGTACATTGTTTTGATGATTAGATTTTAGAACTATTCAATATTCAAACTCAAAAAATGACTCATGATTGCATAACTCATGATATTTTATATGTTTTTTCCTTCCTTAAAAAAACATACCCTAATAAAGACCACCAAGTGCATATTTCTTTGTAACAATTGTTTTTAATTTTAATAATTATAGTAATTTTATGCCAGCAAATGTATTTAAACATTGAGTTGCATTCACCAAAACCTCATTTGGGCTTTGCCTACATTTGTTTTGAAAAGGATCCCAAGAAAAAGTCCTTAGTCCTTAGTCTTCTTAACCTGCAGAATTGCTCCTACATAAGAAAACAATGGTAAATATAAACCATAATAAACAATAATATAAAAGATGGGTTTCAAGAATTCCAGATTGGCTGGTGAACAAGGCCCAGTGTGTTTTTTCTCATAATGTGTACAATAGATGGGTAAAAGCAACCATTAATAAGATTCTAATGTATTTAAAATTTCAAAATTAATTCAAATTAATCAACAGGATGTGACGAAATAACAGATTAGGCATCAAAGACATCTAACTGCAGAGATATCTACTGAAGTTTGTATGCTAACCAGCTACCCCATCCCGCCCTGTCTCATAATACCATAATACCACTTTGTACCTGAAGAGGTGATAGTGAGCTGCTGTAGGAGTGTAGCAGTGAGAATCAGTCCAACATGAGAGGATGTTGAAGGTGCTGCTATCGGTTAGATCCTTTAAGGGCAGGTAGACAATGACAGGAGCAGGAAACACAACCATGGCTGAAGCTCTTGCAAAGTCACTCGCTCTCAGTAAGAAACTACTCTTAGCAGAGAGAAGAAGTAGAAGCAGAAGAAGAGTTAACACTTGAGCTGCTTTCCACCACCGGAGAGGAAAGTGAGGAAGTTTGATGCTGAACTTGGGACCTTTCTGGCTATATGGTGCCCCCTATTGTTTGGAGTATGGTCGCATCATCTTACAAATTAAAATGTTTAACTACACCAGGACCCCCGGCCTTTAACCCTTACCACCACAGGCTGCAGTCTGCACTACTTTTCCCTCTCAAGAAGTTAAGGCTAGTTTTGTTCTAGCCAACTCCAAGCCAATACCCTGACCTTTTGTTCAGCATAATCTCATATTTGATCATTTATAGTGTTTTACCACAACAATCCACTGCAGATCTCAGCTGGCTCCTCTGCAGGGATAGAGCTCAAGTGTTGGAATCACTGTTCTGTCTTTTCCTTTAGCTGAGTGACCTGTGCACTGTGGTGTCATGGACTAACAGCTCAGTTCCTAAGACTGTACTGTAACACCAGAAAAGTGTAAAATCCGTAAGGAATGTTCAGACAGCATTAGTTATAACAGGGAAGTAGAATAACGGATATATCACAAATATGCTGTAACCATAAACCACCAGTCCAAAGTTTAAACACGCCCATCTAAATGGATGTTGTTGGTGATCTTAAAGACTCTACAGTCTTACACATAACAGCTCCAACTGATGAGAGCCTGAAACAGTAACAGTGCATATGCTGATATACCACATACACTCTAGATGTACCACAGTATGATATTTCTCCATCTCTCCACCTCTAATATATATTTAGAGGTGTGAAAACTGTGATCTCTTTTTCTGCACAGTGTAAAAGCTCTAGTTCCTCTTTCAGGTTAGTGAATATTCATGATGGACCAACCAATAAAATCACTCTAAACCTGTTTAGTAATAAACCTTGTTCTATATCAGCTCCACTGCAGGTTAAGAAAACTGGTCCATCTTTCTGTAAAGCTCCATTTTGGAGGTTTTTAAGGTGGACCAAATAATTTCAAGAGTGCTATTTTAGAGTTTGGTGTCTTCATGTTTATTCCTCAGGAGGACCTGCAATGATAAGCCCTGTCTAAACCTTTGACTGGTATTGTATTTCAGAATGAGTGAAGCTTAATGCACAATGAGTAAAGCATTTATAAGATCAAATGTGAGCTGTAAGATGCCATCCTAAAGTCATGCTAATCTTAAATATTACTGCTACAATCAATTTCTACAGTACTGAACCTGATTAAATTGTACTTTAGACTGATTGACTAAGTAAAGTCTGGTTTGAGCTGGATGACGTATACCTGGGTGATCTTACCTGCTGGAATTGAAGTGATTAGCAAAAAAATCTGTGATTATAATCCAGTATGGATCTGCTATGACTGTAGCTCTTACAAGTCTGAAGCAAATTAGCTTTTATGACCGGGCTTCTCAACCTGTGGGCCATGAAGAATCTTCTAGAGGTCTTCGGCAGTGGTTTTGTAGTGGGCTGGTAAAGTCATATATAGCTATGTTAGTGTTGTTAATATATATATATATATATATATATATATATATAATATTATATTATAAATGTAATATGAAAATATATTCGTTTCTGGTGGGCCACTATGATTTCTAGTTATTTTCTGGTGGTCTTGAGGTGGATAGGGTTGGAAACCCTCTGCTGAACCTGGAGTTCCTCAGTAATAGTAGCATCACAGTAACCTAACATAAAAAAAAACAGAGCTCCACAGTTTATGCTAGACCTAGCTGTGTGTGGGTCTGGTGTGCTAATTCAAGTCAAAAAGTCAGGGCATGCATCGATGATGACCTCACCTTTCATGCTGGCCATGTCTGCCCAATTCGGTGATATTAGGTAATTTAGATGTCCATTTGATTCATTTTTTTCTGAGGAACAGTGAAAGAAAGTGGTGCAGTTGGTGAATGATCATCAGCCATCTTTGATTTCTAATGTTCCCACTAATGTCCTTAGCTATGACATCAATATGCAGGGACATCCACCCATCAACTCCGGCTGCTGCAGCTGAAAATTCTGCAAATTCCTGTTACTCCAGATCATTTTTCCAATACATGGTGATGCCTTTTGGACTACCGAATGCACCGTCCACCATCCCAAGATTATTGTGGAACGCCTTTGGTAATATGAACTACTGTGAGGCTTGAATGATGTGATGATGTGTCCACAGACTTGGGATGAAGATATGACAACACTCAGAAACGTCTATAACCATGTTAAGTAAGCCTCACTAAATGTGAGTGTGGTAAAGGTCACATACCGTATATGAGTTGGTGGTGGTGGTCTTTGTTGTCTTAGGTGAAGTACGCCCTGAATCTCCCGCTGGCTACAACTACACATGATCTTCAGTGTTTCTTAGGAATGGTCGGCTGTTATGGCAGGTCATGTTAAACCCTTGCCAGAGTTCTTGACAGGTCTGGTTAAAAAGGCAGGGCAGTGGTTCAGACTGAGGAATGTGATCATGCTCTTAACCCTGTTAAAGCCCTTTTATGTAGCACTCCTGTTTTAGTGACCCCCGGCTCTTCCAAACCCTTTGAGCTGGAGGCTGGTGCATACACATCTAAAGCTGAGAAGACCATATTGAGCAACCTGTTATTTGTTTTTTCAAGAAATCAGGAGCATCAAGACGAGTACAGTGACACAGAAAAATAAGCATTAGCTCTACTATTTGTCTTGCATCATTCTGAAGTAAATCTGGGGTCTATCAGTTTACCTGTGGTGGTCTAACTGACCATAACCCTTTTCTGCATGTTTTTCTCTCTTAAAGATTTTTTTTAACGTTTTTTATTAATACAAGATCCAGCGTGAGAAAAGAACTGGAAACACTGCAGCAGATACCCCATCAGGAGAGCAGAACAATGAACACTGTCTTCTTTTAGGTGTGGTGGTGTGAGGACCCTATGGGTTCAGTCTATAATAATAATAATAATAATAATAATAATAATAATAATAATCATCATCATCATCATCATCATCATAACATTCAGCACCATTCTAATCATCATTATACTAGTACTAGTACTAGTACTACTACTACTACTACTACTACTACTACTAATAATAATAATAATAATAATCATCATCATCATCATCATCATCATCATCATCATCATAACATTCAGCACCATTCTAATCATCATTATACTACTACTAGTACTACTACTACTAATACTACTAATAATAATAATCATCATCATCATCATCATAACATTCAGCACCACCACCACCACCACCACCACCATCATCGTTATCATCATTGTCATCATCATGATAGCCACCATCACAATAGCCACTTCCACTATAATAATAATAATAATAATAATAATAATAATAATAATAATAATCATCATCATCATCATCATCATCATCATCATCATAACATTCAGCACCATTCTAATCATCATGATACTCCTACTACTACTACTAATAATAATAATAATACTAACAATAATAATAATAATAATAATCATCATCATCATCATCATAATCATTATAGCATTCACCACCATCACCACCACTACCACCATCATCGTTATTATCATTGTCATCATCATGATAGCCACCATCACAATAGCCACTTCCACTATAATTAATAATAATAATAATAATAATAATAATAATAAATGAATAAAAATCATGGGAACAGTCATTTTTAATAATGTTAATTTAATATTTGAAATTGTTTAGTACAATTGGCCAATAAACACAATCACAGTGCATCGGTGTATACAGTAAAGACATTTTTCAGACCTTTATCTTCCACTAATCTAGTGTGTCTTTTTGGTACTTTATTATTATTTTATGTGTTTATTTATTCCACGATGCCTGAAATGTGTTATAATGTTATACTGGTACAGTCATCATTACCAGGTAGTAGCGGTAGTACTGAAGCGTCCTGTGGTGCTGAACAGTTGTGGTGATTTATGTTCCTTCAGCATGTTCCCACGTTGTTGCTAGGCAGCTTCTACAAGCAGTGCAGTAATTTGAACTGCATGCTGGAGATTTGTGTCATTAGGGCACCTGCACAGCGGGATAGAGTTCCTGCTATCCACCACATGAGAAGGCAAAAGGGCAGTCACATGACTGACCTCACCTGGATCTCTCTGGAGCAAGATAACCTGGATGAGTTCATATACCGTCAGTGCTCTTCTCCCATACTGATTTGCAGAGCATGTAGTCTTAACATTAAATACGGATCCGGATCCGGATACTCACGGAGCCTTCTGTCTGTCTTCTTCACTTATTTCCTCCATATTTGTGCACATTCCCTGAGCGCTTACGGATACAGACAGAACAGAGCAGTACCACTGGAAATCGTGGGGGCAGTGTAGCGAGTCAGACATGACAGTTGTCATATGGACACGATGAAGATGGACGTTGAATTTCGACCTAGTCTGGAATTTTAAACATCCTAATGATATTCCAGTGCCGGGGCACAGGGACAAACAGCTGCCACATAACAGCTGGGAGGATGTTGTATAGGAATGGCTGTTGTCAGAAACATGTGACAATGTTTAAAACAGATGTGTTCATTAACATACGTACAGTGAGCATACATGAGCCTTCACAGGTGGTGTAGTCTTTCTAGCATGCCTTGCTTCTGGCACGTTGTGCTACCGGTTCCCTGAATCAGTCTTTGAAAGAACGTTAGCTAGACAGCTATGTCTATGTAAGAGCTCAAGCTGTTAGTGTACAGCTTATTGGCGCTTTGTTGCTTGATTGAGTGGGGATGGGTGGGGTAACTGATGTAAATACATAAACATAAGACTAATGAAATCCATAACATGCGGTGCGAGTAATACGAGGAGAAGGAGAATAAAATCCATCATTCCATATATTCCACCCATATGGTATGCACCATCATGTCAAACTGCCATTGACAATGGGCGTCACCCCACACTGATATGACATATAAAGGCTCTTCTCTCGTCCAGTGTTGTCATTGGCTTGGTATGTGTTTGTTTGTTGGTTGTGCTGTCCGTTTTGGTCAGTGAAGCTACTGTGAAGTGTATGACTAGAAATGACCTGCCGGCTTTGCAGCCATTTTAACTAGCTCCTGGCAGAGGCTTCTCCAGTTCTGCTGCATTCCATAAAAACATTGCCCCAAGCACCATTTGTGCTGTGTCTCCTTCTTTGACCAAATTCTATACTGGTGTCAGGGATGGGCGAGTTCCCCAAGTGGACTGGAGAGGAATAGCACTACCAAAAACTCTGAGCCAAGCTGAGGACTGTCGGGAAGGAGCAATGCTCGGCAGAGGGAACTGCAGTGAGGCCCATGTGACAAGGCTTGTCACTGAAAACTGGCTTAAGGACAGTGGAAGAGAAGGCTGTCAAGGACACCTACATCCCGTAAGCCTTAGGGGAACAGTGTGCGCCTTTTACCACAAGATGATGGTCTGTGAAGACATGGTACTAACATGGACGCTGACCATTAAACAGGGGGCTGTGTAGCATCCTGATACTGGCTTGGCCTGGGCGTGCGGAAACTATGGGAATGCCGGACTCACAGTCAGAGAGACTTTAATCTTGTAAGTAATTGTGGTTGCACACTGCTTTTCATTGTTTCGGGAGAAGTGTTTAGCATTTAAAGAGGAGCGTTGAGTGTTATATCAGAAGTGTTAAGTGTTTTAGGAGACATGTCGAGTGTTTCAGAAGACGTGTCGTGTGTTGTTGGAGAAGTGTTGAGTGTGTTGTAGGAGAAGCGTTGAGTGTTTTAGGAGACATGTCAAGTGTTTCAGAAGACGTGTCATGTCTTGTTGGAGAAGTGTTGAGTGTGTTGTAGGAGAAGTATTGAGTGTGTTGTAGGAGAAGTGTTGAGTGTTTTAGGAGACATGTCGAGTTTCAGAAGACGTGTCGTGTCTAGTTGGAGAAGTGTTGAGTGTGTTGTAGGAGAAGTGTTGAGTGTTTTAGGAGACATGTCAAGTGTTTCAGAAGACGTGTCGTGTCTTGTTGGAGAAGTGTTGAGTGTGTTGTAGGAGAAGTGTTGAGTGTTTTAGGAGAAATGTTGAGTGTTTCAGAAGACGTGTCGTGTCTTGTTGGAGAAGTGTTGAGTGTGTTGTAGGAGAAGTATTGAGTGTGTTGTAGGAGAAGTGTTGAGTGTTTTAGGAGACATGTCGAGTTTCAGAAGACGTGTCGTGTTTTGTTGGAGAAGTGTTGAGTGTGTTGTAGGAGAAGTGTTGAGTGTTTTAGGAGACATGTCAAGTGTTTCAGAAGACGTGTCGTGCCTTGTTGGAGAAGTGTTGAGTGTGTTGTAGGAAAAGTATTGAGTGTGTTGTAGGAGAAGTGTTGAGTGTTTTAGGAGACATGTCGAGTTTCAGAAGACGTGTCGTGTCTTGTTGGAGAAGTGTTGAGTGTGTTGTAGGAGAAGTGTTGAGTGTTTTAGGAGACATGTCGAGTGTTTCAGAAGACGTGTCGTGTCTTGTAGGAGAAGTGTTGAGTGTGTTGTAGGAGAAGTGTTGAGTGTTTTAGGAGACATGTCGAGTGTTTTAGAAGACGTGTCGTGTCTTGTTGGAGAAGTGTTGAGTGAGTTTAGGAGAAGTGTTGAGTGAGTTTTGGACAAGTGTTGAGTGTTCTTGAGGCAGAGGAAGAGATATCTGATTAGTCTTTGATACCTGGATCGTCCGATGGGCATGTGGGACGCAGGTGAATCACAAGACAAGGAGAAGCCTAATGTTAGGCAGACTGGTCAGCGGGAAGGCAGTGCCACCTAACCGAGGCATCCAAGTGCACAGGATGGGCAGTAGCTCAACGTGTTTTTAAATGTGTTTTTGCCCTAAAAATATAGCTGTTTTTATTTATGGTTTTGATTATGCAATACAGGGATTTGGAAGATTATCATGCTGGCTAGCTCTGTTGCATTGGTCTATCGCTTTGAATGACTAACAAGCTAATGCTAGGTTGGTATGATAATTGCTGTCTAATATTAATGTACAGGATGTATAGAGCAAAAGAGCTTAGTAGGTACTGTAGGTCATCGTTTGCAATGTAGACCTTGACAACCCGACAGAGTGAAAACGGATCGATCCATTTTCTTGCCTTTTAAAAGCTTCACTGAAAAGCACCCCTTCACATTTCACCAAGTTATTTACTGGCTAAAGGCCTATATTGCGATATCGTCATCTAAAATAGAGAAATATTTTGACATTGAGGATATTAAGGGCATGAAGGAGGTGAGGCAGCAGCGAAATCAATTTTTTTCTCTCTCTCTCTCAAGATCATTAAATGAATTACACTGCTACGCTGACATTTTCGGAAACGGTTCTGTTGAGTTATTGGGGCTAAATTAACCCCAGGGGTGCAGCCAGTGTCCCTGCAGGTGCAGATTTGACTTGAATCAAACAAAGATTGCAATATACAGAATTAGCCACTCTGTCAAAGTTCAGCTGTGAGGCCTTTTCTTTCCGACAGCAGACTTTTCATCCAAGTGTCATGGCAGAAAAAAGTGATTCTGTGGCACTTTTAAACGTGCGGGGATGTCACAGTTCTTAATGAAGTGCACAGGCTCCGAGATCTGGGGGTTCACAGTGTCCCTGGGGGGGCAGAAGCTGTTCGTTTGCTTTAAAAAACTTTTAATGAAGCTTCAGAAGTCTTTCTATGAACTTATGTTCTGGCTCTGTGTGGGGAGATGTATCAAAGCAGCGGGTAGGAATAACTTGGAAGGTTTGATGACAGTAATATATCAATATTAGCTGTTTTGATGGCATCGCTTTCAGCATGACTTTGGTATGACTTAATCATCTTGGTGTAAATATACTAGTGATAATAATATAAACCTACCGAAATCACTTTGTCCACTATGGGTCCACTATTTAGGTGCCCAGTTACAGACTGTAGCCCATCTGTTGGTACACCATCTTTCAGCATCCACACCATTGTCTACAGTTTGTACCAGCTAGTCCAGTGTCAATATATTATATTACCAAAAGGATTCACTCACCAATCTAAATCATTCAATTCAGGTGTTCTAATCACTTCCATGGTCACAGGTGTATAAAAGCAAGCACCTAGGAAATTTCCTCACTAAACATTCCACAGTCAACTGTCAGTGGAATTATAACAAAGTGGAAGCGATTTGGAATGAGAGTAACTCAGCCACAAAGTGGTAGGTCATATAAAATGACAGAGTGGGGTCAGTGGATACTGAGGAGCACATTGCGCAGACGTCGCCAACTTTCTGCAGAGTCTATTGCTACAGACCTCCAAACTTCATGTGGTCTTCAGATTAGCTCAAGAAGAGAGTGTAGAGAGCTTCATGGAATGGGTTTCCATGGCAGAGCTGCTGTATTCAGGTCTTGCATCACCAAGCGTAATGCAAAGCGACGAATGAGTCTGGGTTTGGTGGTTGCCAGGAGAACGGTACTTGTCTGACCACATTGTGCTGAGTGTTAAGTTTGGTGGAAGGGGATTATGGTGTGGGGCAGACCAAGAGACTCTCGACAATTTCATGCTCCCAACTTTGTGGGAACTGTTTGGTAAAGGCCCCTTCCTGTAGGGGGCACTGCAGTACACCAAACGAAGATGTGCAGTGGAGATGAATGAGCCCAGCCAATGACTGCTGAGTAAGAGGTTGAATGGCGAAGACAGGCCAAAGGCAAGTCAGTGGCCCCGCCCTCTGCAGATTCTGCACAGACATGATGTGGGTACGAAGTGCATGCTCAAACAGGTCTACCAGCAGTGGTAAAATCCCAGTCTACAGGAAACTGTCCTCAGAAATCTGGCCCAACTGCACAATTCTTTGATGTGTGTCTAAACACTGATGTGGCCTACATCCAGAAATTTGTCCAGTACATCCCAAATCCAATCACAGCTGGTATTACACCCCATTCGGTAGTTTAGGGGACTCATTTTATGTCTGGCAAGTTTATTCAGTCAAAAAAATAACCCACAAAGATTAAGTAGTGAAGGTTTGAAAAGAGCTTGGAAATGAGAAATAGTGACTTTCAAAAGCACTCTCCAGCACAAGGTTGCACAAATCACTTTTTCACTTCGAGGTGCATCTTAAAAACAGCCTTTCTCCTCATGGATGTGCAAATGTAGTGCACTTCCTGCATTAAAAATAATAGGACATATGGCTGAAAATTCTGTTTTCCCTAAAACTTTAATTTTACCTTACATCAGAGCTGCTCCGACCTTAACCGAGAGAACAACAGCACTCGAGTTCTGCATCCTGCTAACAACTGCATGTTTGTCTGGTTACTGCAGATAAATCCGGTTTTCTATTCGGTCAAGGCTTTCAGGCATTCTCATTACTGCCCTTATTACGACTTTAATTCCCATTACGGCTTTGATTAAACACAAGGACTCTCCTCTAACGCAAACAGTTTATCTGCAACTTTAGCTATCTTAAACCTATTTAACTTTTAGGAGTGAATACTGATGATGCCGTGTCTGCAGGAGCATTTGTTGAGAACAGTCCTGAGAACAGAGAACAGAACCTGCCTCCTGGAATGTTTAGAGGTATCTCTATTCTTATGTGATCCAGACTGTTGAAAAGATTCAGTCTTCAGGGAGATTCAGTGAAGCACTCCGAATGTGATCAGACAGGCTTTAGCACTTTTGCTATTGTTAAATAAAAGGTGTGTACATGTTTTGCATGTGCTGAGTTGGGGGCTACATTTACATTTAAGGCATTAAGCAGAAACTCTGAAATCCTGCTTAGTGTTCCGTTGGATAATGTTTCCCAACTTGCCATGAGGTCCGACACTGCCCAAACAAGGGCCAGTGCTAATACCTAGAGAGAACAATACACAGACATATATAAGGCATAGATGCACTACCTAGCGATCCCAACCCAGTGCTTTGCCTAACATGTTACATTTCCCCATCTTCTTTCCCTACCTTGGTCCTGGAGACACCATGTCCTGCACATTTTGGAAGACTCCCTGTTTTATGGGAACTGGATTTACGGGGGAGTCATGTGCTGGAGGTTGGGGGCCAGTCTTGTAACCAGAGGGTTGCTGGCTTGACCCTGGCATGACAGTAATGACCCCAACTGCTACCTGGATGCCGTCGTTGTGTGCTGTGTGCAGCACAAAATGTCCCTAAACTCTCTACTCAGAGAACGACTGAATTTAATTTAACACAACCCTTTCCCACTATGAAAGTACTTGTTAATGAGGTGGTAAGTTCAGTTATCATGATAAGGTGTGTTGGGAGCAGGAACAGCGCTAAGGTGTGCAGGGCAGGGATCCTCCAGGACCAGGGTTGAGAAACACTGTTTACACCAATGCTACAGTGGTGTCAGAAGTGGGCTTATACCCCCATGTTGACTGCTGATGAATGGCACTTCCACAAACTCAAACGCGAAGGGAACAATGTCAGAAAGAAGACAGGCAGTGAGGGCAGCTGAGCCCGGCTGGAGGATGAAGGAGGAGGTGGAGCAGGTCTGGCCAGCAACAGTCACAAGGCCCTGCTGGCAGAGCAGCATGGTGATGTTAACACTTGAGGAGGTGCTAGTACCATGGTTGTAAGATTGCAGATAGTCCGGGATCTACAGTGCATGCGCAGCACCTTCGCTGGTGTTCCGTGGAGGAGGTGGAGAACGACTGTGGGAGCACCGCTGCAGTTGCCACCACTTCCCAGCAGAGCAAGAATTGACAACCCAAGTCGCAAGGTACTGTGCAGCACAGTACCCGGACAGTGGGTTTTTGGAAACCCCTGCTGTGGAGATACATTGGTTGGACGTTGTCAGGTCACTGGAGCTGCTACCTCTTGAGAAGCATGTTATGTAGCAGGTTTGTGTGGCTGAAAGAGACCTGCCTGTTATCTTGGCCATTTCAGCCAGCACTGGTGGATGGTGTGGTTTGGCGTAGTTTGGTGTGGTTTGGCAATGGCTAAGGCTGAGATTCTGGGGTCAAGCATGCATGCACAGTAGCCTTATTTGCGTCAGCGGCCCAACAGATGCCACTGCTATTGTCCCAGTAGCTTGAGAGCTGACTGCATAAGCCGTGAGGAGCTCCACTGCATGGTAAAGAGAGGGACGCAGCACCGTGTGACGGGACCTGCCTGTTGGCCGTTTAGCCAGCACTGGTGGATGGTGAGGTTTGGTGTAAAGTGGTGTGGTCCTGAGGAACTGCCACTGCTCTTGTCCCCACTCACAGTAGCTTGAGAGCTGACAACATGAGCTGTGGGGAATTCCACCGCATGGTAAAGAGAGGGACGCAGCACTGTGTGACGGGACCTGCCTGTTATCTTGGCCATTTCAGCCAACACTGGTGGATGGTGTGGTTTGGTGTAGTGTGGTCCTGAGGAACTGCCACTGCTCTTGTCCCCACCCACAGTAGCTTGAGAGCTGACAACATGAGCTGTGGGGAATTCCACCGCATGGTAAAGAGAGGGACACAGCACTGTGTCTATTTGCTTTGTGTGGCGGGAAGGGAATTGCCTGCTATCTTGGCCATTTCAGACAGTGCTAATGGGTGGTGTGGTTTGGCTTGGTTTGCCAAAGGACGGAAGTCAGGGGTCAAGCATGCATGCGCAGTAACCTCGTTTGCATCAGCGGCTTGATGCACAGCGGAGGACATGGATTTTGACGATGAATGTATGTTGTAGGTTGAACTAGAGGTGCATTTACTACACTATACTATATACGGTCTATAAATCTAATTAGCCAGAATGTTGTTTCATTGGAAGGCTGCTCCTGGAACTGGGTTCCGGGGCGTTCCAGCCCATTTTCTTACTTTCTGACCAGGGAATTCAGGACATATAATGAGTGAGATCATTTCTCCACCAGAAGGAGTATAAACTCTGCACATTTGAAACCTCGTCCACTGAAAAATGCTGTACTGCTTCGGCTGGTAATCATTTTGATGGCTACAATTATTAACCTTCTTCATATTCCATTAAGGGAAAAATTAAAATGACCCCATATTCTCCAGCTTTCACACCTATAACACGTTATCTGGATAGCGCTCCCCCGGCTGCCGCTGGAAGAGAATGAGCGTTGGAATATTTTTTTCCCCCGCTCTCTCCGGTCTCGTTAGCGGTGTGCGCCTGCAATGAGCTGGAAAATGGGCCCGATTCTCAGCCTCGGTGTGGAGACGACCCACCTCTCACTCACTCGCCCGCCACTGCTGCTCTTCACAGGTCAGTGACCACACGCCAGTCCAGCCGCACTCACTCTGGCTGGCTCACTCTCACGGAGGGAAGGAGAGCAAACCCTCAGAAAAGACCCTGCTATGATAGCAACTGAACAAAAGCATACATTACTGAACTTAAAACGAGCCGGTGCATTATCTCTGGTCCTAATAGAGGTTTGGTACAGAAAGAGCAGATGAAGATAATGCAGGATTATAGGCAGGATATTACATCTGATGGCAGCAGCAAGCGTGCAACATCAAAAAACACCCGGAAGGACCTTTGGATGATGTCAACGTAACAAAAGCATGCTTTGCATTACAGCCCCGATGTGTTACCTCATTCGAGACGTTCAGTACTGTAGCTGTACATTAACGGTAAGTAGATGCGTATGTGGATAACAATGATTCAGTAGCAGGTATCCGTATCAGGCTTATGACGGATATTACACCATAATACACAAAAACAGTTCATTATAAAGGAATGATGGACAGCCCTCCCTGTGATGGACTGGCGGACTGTCCAGAGTCCTGGACCTACTGAGCTGGGATAGGCTCCAGCATCCCATGACCAGGGAATGAGGATAGAAGGAGTTAATGAAGGAATTAATTAATTTATGAAGCAATGAAAGCTGAAAGGATTGAATGACTACATGAATGAGGGCAGGAAGGAATGAATAAGTGGCTGAATGAAAGGATGAATGAATGAATGAATAGCTAAATGGATAGCTAAATATTAAAATGAATGGCCAAATGAACAAATGCATGACTGAATGGCTGGTGGAATGAATAAATGGCTGAACAAACAAATAAATGGCTGAATGAATGAATGAATGAATGAATGACCAATGGACTAAATGAGTAAATACCTGGATGAATCCCTGAAGGAAGGATTGATTGATTGAATGAATGAATGAATGAATGAATGAATGAATAAATGAATAGCTGGATGAATGGCTGAATGAATCTCTGAATGAATGGATGAATGGATTAGTGAATGGCTAAATAAATGGTAGCATATCAAGTAAGTGAATGAATGGCTAAATTATGGCAGAATGATGAGTGAGTGAGTGAATGAATGAAGAATGAATGAAGGCAGGAAGGAATGAATAAATGGCTGAATGAAAGAATGAATGAATAAACAGATAAATTAATAAGTATCTAAATGAATGGCTGAATGAACAGATGAGTGGCTGAATGACTGGCTGAATTAAGGGTTGGACAAACCAATAAATGGCCAAATAGATAAATAAATGGCTAAAGGACTAAATGGCTAAAAAACTTGATGAATGAACAGCTGTATGAATGGCTAAATGAATCTCCGAAGAAATGAATGAATGAGTGAATGGCTAAATGAATGGTAGCATGATGAGTAAGTAAATGAATGGCTACATGTATGGCAGAATGATGAGTGAGTGAGTGAATAAATTAATAATTGGCAGAATGAATGAACGAACGAACGAACGAACGAATGAACGAATTAATAATTGGCAGAATAAATGAATAGCTGGATGAATGGATGAATGAATGGATGAATGAATGAGTGAATGGCTAAATGAATGGTAGCATGTCAAGTAAGTGAATGAATGGCTAAATTATGGCAGAATGATGAGTGAGTGAGTGAATGAATTAAGAATGAATGAAGGCAGGAAGGAATGAATAAATGGCTGAATGAAAGAATGAATGAATGAACAGATAAATTAATAACTAAATGTCTAAATGAATGGCTGAATGACCAGATGAATGGCTGAATGACTGGCTGAATGAAGGGTTGGACAAACCAACCAAATAGATAAATAAATGGCTAAAGGACTAAATGGCTAAATAGCTGGATGAATGAATAGCTGTATGAATGGCTAAATAAATCTCTGAAGGAATGAATGAATGAGTGAATGGCTAAATGAATGGCTACATGTATGGCAGAATGATGAGTGAGTGAGTGAGTGAATAAATGAATAATTGGCAGAATGAATGAATGAATGAATGAATGAATGATCACTACATTTCTAGCAGCCTGCTGTAGATATACTAGGTTGTAGTTGTATATGTAAGACATGACATTTCTGGACAGCAGCAAATCTGCAGTATGGAGTACGGTGTGATCTGACCTGTAATATTCCAGCTGTGCTTACACAGAGGCAAGGAAGAAGGATTTCATCTCCTCTGGCTGATTTACACGTCTCGTAACGCCAAATCAGAGCACTGAAAACTCAGATTAATGAGTCGGATTGCAGAGGCAAGTCTTCCATGGACTGCTTGACATTTTCACTATTACTGTATGCCCGTGTTTGCTTTCTGTTTCTCATATTGCGTCCTCCGAAGACCATTTCCACTACGAACAATTTGTCTTCCTGACCTCCGAAATCGATATGTAATTCAAATTAGTAGCTCTGAAAAAAGGCCACGGCAGCCAAGAGCTGGTCGGTGCGCGTGTTTTCTGAGCAGAGAAATGGCAGAGGAGTTTCAGAGGGGAATAGCGAGCGCTGTTTCAGGCGTACGAGTCATGAGTTGGAGTGTTCAGAGAAAGCTGAAGTGCTCTATCCAAGCCGGGGAAATGATGATTGTAGCAGCAATTGTTCCTAACAGTCTGTAAATGACAGTATGTAAGAGTTCTGTATTGTGCAATGTGTTGTTGAAGCTTTTCAGGTCCCTGTTATCAGTGGCAGTTAGTTTGAGATCTACTCCCTTAAATTGCCCTTTATATTTTTGGGGTGTTGTATTTGCCATTGGGGAAAGTTACGAATGGGTTAACTTTGCATCCTAATAATTACTCGCATCATTCACAGCATGTCATCCTTATCTTCTGGGCCACATATCTTCACGGTGCTGGAGCTTATCCTATCGCTCATTGGGTAAAAGGTAGGAAACGCCCTGAATAGACCTCCAGTTCCTCACAGAGCAGACCTAATGAAGCAATAGGTTGAGTCTCATTCTAAGCAAGTCCAGTCCCAACAGTGTTTTCCTGCAGCTTCTATAAAAATGTTCTACATTACATACACCCATATACTATATTACACATACCTATATACTATATTACACATACCCATATTCTATATTACACATACCCATATACTATATTACACATACCCATATACTATATTACACATACCCATATACTATATTACACATACCCATATTCTATATTACACATACCTATATTCTACATTACACATACCCATATTCTATATTATACATACCCATATTTTATATTACATATACCTATATTCTATATTACACATACCCATATTCTACATTACACATACCCCTATTCTATATTATACATACCCATATTCTATATTACACATACCCACATTCTATATTACATATACCCACATTCTATATTACACATACCCATATTCTATATTACATATACCCACATTCTATATTACACATACCTATATTCTATATTACGTATACCCATTCTGAAGCCATTTCTAGAACACCATGATGGAATACCAGTTATGAAATTGTGTTTGTTGTGACATATGCTAGCAGTATTATGATATCTATCTATATATCTATCTGTCTATCTATGAGCTGTAGGTACAGAATGCAGCTTCTCTTACCAGGGATAAAAGCCAAAAGTCATGAGTGTAATCTGTAGCCCCCATATACCTGTGACAGTAACAGCTTGGATTTGGCATGTACTGGACAAGTTACTTGTATAAATCAATGTCCAGACACTCTTGCCCTATCAAAGAACTGTGGAGTTATTCCAGATTTGGTGGATGCCTTCCTTGGCACAGTTCTGAGGAGAATTCTCTGTAGACTGGGATATTAGTTACTGCTATTAGATCCGTATGATCCGACGCTTCCATACATCTGCAGATTCAGCTACGTCCTTCACACTTTGGCACGCCCAAATACAGTCACTCCTTTTAGCCAATCATTAACATCTACTTTGAAGCCATTTTCCACACAGGGAATCTGGAAAAACTACAAAACCCTGTGGGACAGGGACAAGAATCAGGTTACAGCCTCAGGCGTTCATAAATAACACTGGCAGAGATGAACACTCTGCTGTCATTGTTGTCCCATTAGCTGTGAGAAAAAATTGAGATTTGCTGTTGTCTGGTCTCTTCCTCACCTACAATGTCTTCTTACATCTTTTCCCAGCCTCTGCCGTGATTTCCATGCTGGGAATACAGTGCTAGCTTCTGCTTAAGGCTAATGAAGACCCATAGTGGTTGGTGTTTGATGCGGTACCATTGAATGGTACTCACAAGAGGTTTCACGCCCACTATAGCAAGGTCCAGGGTGGGAACGCCAAAGATGCCGGATTGATTCCAAAGCTGTTGCAATTCGGGAAAAGTCATTGCATAGTGTTGCCCTATGGAATTACTGTTCAATTCTAAAAGTTTTGGGAAGAGTCAGCAATGCAAATCTTTACTTCACCTAATAAATATGTATATACCGCATAAACAAGCAACTCCATAAACTCTCGAACTCATTAGCATCTCGTTGGCTTTGTCAGGCAGACGCGATTGAACTATAATGTGACAATAATTGATTCAGAATCAGTGCACCCATCTCCCTACGAGCGGGCTCGGCATCTCGCACAAAAGAACAACAGGAAGTAATGAAGTGAAATCTCATCTGCTCAAGACAGCTGCGAATTCTTACAGCGCTCTGGAGTGGCATCTGACAAGCTTGTCAAAGGGAGCCATAATTCTAATCATTCGATCATGGTTGGCGGAGTGTGTCAGGTGAAAATTGCGGGACTCAATTGCTACATGAAGATGAGGCGCTGTCCACCAGCTGTGGCCGCTGGTTCCACGCACATTGAGATTGACAGCACTTACATTGTTTACAGGCCAGTGGAGCCAAAGGTGACCCATCTGCTCTCGGTGTACCAGAGCAGGATACAGATCCCCCACTAAGAGGTGTCACTCTACCATGCCAATTATGGGATATCCCAGATTTGTGCTGGGTTTAGACCTTTTGTCTGAAATCAGGAATATTCATTGCCAAAGCTCAGGAAAACAAAACCATGTAGAAGAAAAAACAGGTATAGGCCAATGTTTGGGCGCCCTTAGATAAATGACATAACATGGTAAACACAATGTCTACAGCTGATTTAACCCTGAGGAGTCTCGGGCTACTTCAGATTTTGCATTTTTACTGTCATCATCTAAAGAACAGCTGCACCCAGAAGGAAGTGTGGGATTGCAGTGCTATTGGGAAGGAAGGTAAAGGTTACCAGGAACAATAAATGATGATACATTTAGACTGATGTGGACAAATTGTATTATGCTACACATACAGAAGTAGTGTCTCTCAGAATGGCAACGCACTGCCATATTCATTGATGCAACATGCCAAACGTCTCAGCATTTTGTAGGAGTTGTAGAGCTTCCTGTTGACATCCTGTGATAATCCATGCCATGCAGCTTGAATATTCTTACACAGATCCTGCAGCTAGTGTGGTGGAGTGGAGGTGGAGTGACACCAGGCCTTCTGGATGTATGACGTGTGTCAACAAACTGTTCATCTCAGCTCTGACTACAGTGCCTGCACATATAGATTCGTTAGTCTCCAACAACTGAAGATGACCCGCTGTCATTCTGAGTCAATCCATGACAGTCTGGCAATCCAGGTGGATGTGAGAGGGAGTGTAGGGCAGTCCAGGTGGATGTTGAAAGGGGTCTAGAGCACTCAAGGTGAATGTTGGAGGGGGTCTAGATTAGTCCAAGTGGATGTTGGACGGGGGTCTAGAGAAGTCCAGGTGAATGTTATAGGAGGTCTAGATTAGTCTAGGTATATGGTGGAAGGGGGTCTAGAGAAGTCCCCTCCAACATTCACCTTGAGTGCTCTAGACCCCTTTCAACATCTAGACCCCCTCCAACATTCACCTTGAGTGCTCTAGACCCCTTCCAACATCTAGACCCCCTCCAACATTCACCTTGAGTGCTCTAGACCCCTTCCAACATGTTGAATATTGGAGGGAGTCTAGATTAGTCCAAGTGGATGTTGGAAGGGGGTCTAGAGAAGTCCAGGTGGATGTTATAGGAGGTCTAGATTAGTCTAGGTAAATGGTGGAAGGGGGTCTAGAGAAGTCCAGGTGGATGTTAAAAGAGGCCTAGATTAGTCAAGGTGGATGTTAGAGAGAGTCTGGAGAGAGTCTCCTCCCCACATGTTTGAATTTGAATGTAATCCTGCTGGTAACCACACATTTATAAAGTAATCTGGTTAGTGTTAGTGTTACATTAACACTACATTAAAACCAACCCTGGTCATGTGTGGCACCAAACCGTGCTGAGTAAAGATCTTGCTATGGAGATCCAGTGCATCTAGATGTTGGCCTTGGAGAACCATGACTTCCTACTATGAAAGCCCTGGAGTACATATGAAGCAGATTATAAACCACAGTTTCCCGCCGCCTCTGTTGACAGCACACACAGGTCTTCTGCTCTAGAAATAAGCCGAGATAAAATCAGACAATCATTCGATTCATTGTTTTCGTTCTTGGTGCTGTATTGACTCTAGCATATTGACTTGCTGTGCTCCGCTACATATTTCCGATCTTCACCTTCTGGTTTCTCCGAACATCAAGATCATTCGGGACGCTCGTTCCCTTTACTTGTATTTGAATCTCATTTTTGGGCTAAAATGGAATGCTTCTATAATGTGATCATGTCTGGGAGCCAAAACGTTCCCTGAAGAATATCCCAGTTCACCTTATCTGGCGTAGCTCACAATGCGGTCAAAGGCACCATTTACATAGAACGTAGGAGCATTACAATGACTCAGCTCGCTGTCAAAAGAAGGACACAGAGCTAACGGAGGCCACTCCGTCACACAGAGCCGTTCATAAGAGACGGATCATAATGGCTAACTGAGCACTAAATCGTAAGCGGAGATAAAACTCGGAGGGCCAACAGCACCGGGGAGAATAATTGTGTGATCAAGGCCATATGCAAAGAACAGTTCCCTCAAAGAAGCTAGCACTGATAATTTTGACATTGTAGATGCTAGCTAGCATATAGCAAAGTTTCTCATTAGCTTCAGTTCACTGTTATCAACATTAGTCCAATGTGTTTACTGCTTTTGCTTAATATAAATTGTATATATTGGAACTGCATGTCATTGTTCAGGCTCCATGGTGCATCACAGCAGCACATTATACAGGACTACAGAGAGTGCAGGACAGTGTGGGATAAACACAGAATAAACAATAAATACAGACAATACCAGACAATATATCGTCGCTGTCCAAAGAAAAACAGGTATCTCCAAAATGGCAACTTTACAGGAGAGGCCAAAAACCTAGTGTATTTTGAATAGAAGTCAATGGAACCAGATGTCTTTCCAAGCGGTTTTGGGCCGTTTCTGTTGGTCCATTCTTCATGAAATTCCCACACAGTGTAAAGAGTAGATTGTGTGATTAAATGATGCATAAACGTAAAAATTAACAAAAATGGAGATACATGTTTTTCTTCGGACAGCGACAATATACAAACAGGGAAATTAGGATTTAGCACAAGGTAGTGATCAAGGAAATTAAACTGGTACAGAACAGTCTCAAAGGAGAGTTAAGATCTTACAGTGTAGGTATGGAATGATGCTAAAGGGGGGCATGAACAGACTATGGTTCATGTTGGAAAGGTCATAATTAGTCCCGGTGGATATTGGAGAATGTCGAGATCTCTCCAGGTGGATATTGGAGAAGGTGTAGATTATTCCAGGTTAATGTCAGAGAGGATCTACATTAGTCCCAGTAGATGCTGGAGAGTGTCCAGACTACTCCAGGTGGATATTGGAGAAGGTGTAGATTAATCCAGGTTGATGTAGGAAGGGGTCTAGATTACTCAAAGTGGACATTGGAGAAGGTGTAGGTTAATCCAGGTTGATGTGGGAGGGGGTCTAGATTACTCAAGGTGGATATTGGAGATGGTGTAGGTTAATCCAGGTTGATGTGGGAGGGGGCTCTAGATTACTCAAGGTGGATATTGGAGAAGGTGTAGGTTAATCCAAGTTGATGTGGGAAGGTGACTAAAATAAACCAGGTGGTTGTTGGAGAGGATCTAGAATAGTCCAGATTGATGTGGGATGGGGTCTAGATTACTCCAGATGGGTATAAGAGAAGAGGTAGATTGCACCAGGCTGATGTCAGAGAAAATCCACATTAGTCCTGGTGGATGTTGGAAAATGTCCAGATTACTCCAGGTGAATATTGGAGAAGGTGCAAATTTCTCCAGGTTTATGTGGTAGAGGGTCTAGAAAAGTCTAGGTGCTTGTTGGAGGGGAACTGGAATAGTCCAGGTTGATGTGGGAGGGAGTCTAGATTAGTCCCTGTGGATGTTGGACAATGTCCAGATTACGCCAGGTGGTTGTTGGAAAAGATGTAGATACTCGAGGTGGATAAAGTAGGGATCTAGAACAGTTCAGGTGGACGTTGGAGCAGGCCTAATTAGTTCAGGTGGATGGTGGAGAAGGTGTAGGTTGAATGTTGAGCAGAATCTAGAGTAGTTCAGGGGGATATTGGAAATGTCCTTGAGAGGGGGTCTAGATTAGTCACAGAGGGTTGGAGAGGGCCTAAATTACTCCTGGTGGATGTTGGACAGGGTCTAGAGTAGTTCAATTGGATGTGGGAGGGGGGCTAACGTAGTCCAGGTGGACGTTGGAGGAGATCTAGGGGGATTTATCTTGGGGTTAAGTAATACACTGCCTGTCAGGCAAGAATACGTCATATTTCCAACAAATTAGTCAAATAATAAAAATGGAAAGAAGACACAAAGAAGAATGGATGGCCAAGAAAAAGAAGAAATCAGCAAAAAAAGTTAATAAGAAATTAAAACAAGGAAAATGAAAACAATGAAGGAGAGGAAGCAAAAACACCAAGAAAGAAGAGAAGCATAAACGAAAAAAAAAAAAAAAAGAAAGAAAGACAGATTGTAGGAAGGAAAAGGACCGACAGACAGATTGTAGGAAGTAAGAAGAAAGAATGAATGAGAAAAAAGGAATAAAGAATAAATGAAAGCCTGTCTGGGGATAAAAAGCGGGTCTAAAATGCTTCAGATGAGTTAAAGGTAAGAAATGATGAAATGAACAGAAATAAATGGGTTCAGATGTTCTGAAGAAAGGTAGAGCAAAGAGAAGAGAGAAGGTGGGGTAAGGACAGTCAATCAGCTTCAAGGCCAATGTGAGATCATCATTCAGAGAATTCTGTCCCAAGATTCCATCATACAGCTATGCTGGAAAACAATAACTATATACAGCACACCTCTGGAATTATCTACCAACCCCAATTTGGAATTTTGGGAGCATGAGGGTGGAGAGGGGTTATGGTTAGACTGCAATGGTGTGGTCATGGAGTGACTCAGGAGGGCAGCTGGTCATCTTCAGTGATGAGTCCCACTTTTGTCTTGGTAGAGACGACCAATGAATCTGTGTGTGGAGGCACCGTGGTCAGCACAGAGACGGTTTGTTGTCATGCGTCACATGTCTAAAAGGCCAGATGTTTCTCCACCTCCACCCCTACCGCACCATCTGCAGGAACTGTGTATTCAAGCTGCATGGGATGGATTACCACAGGACACCATTAGGACCCTCTACAACTCCATGCCGAGATGTAAGCCAAATGCAAGGACCACTGCTTCTTTCGTCCAGGCTGGATAGTCTTGCCGAATTGCCAACCAAATCTGGATCGCTATGGTTCTGTCACTCTTCAGATCAGCTGAAGAGTTGCTCCTGAGGCTCATCAGCTGTGCACCAACTAGATGATTCAGTCATTCATGATTTGTGGTTTTGTCTGGACAGCATTCGTCTGACGTTGAGGCTTCGGAACAGTTCCTATGTCACTTACTGTCCGCCTATCAGCGGAAATGGAGCCTTCCCAGCCTTGATCTTCATTTCCCATAGCTGAATTTTTCTCTGGAATGCTGTGACTTTGTGGTTTTAGGAAATGGTTTTTCACTTTTCCCCTCCATAGACATATTTAAAGTGTTCAGCTAGTGAGGTATGCCAGCAGTACATTCCAGCAGGGATTACACAGCATATCTGCATGTGTATACCTGGCCTCCAACAGGAAAACCCTCACCTCATTCCGGAGTTTGTAAACCTGCTGCAGCTGCTTGCCTCACAACAGGCATGTAAGTTGCATTAGCAGGCCTGATACTCTGCTCCCCTGTCAGCACAAATGGCAGGAGAAGTACATAACTGTGTCGGCTGAGGTTTCTACAGCCACACTGGAAACATCTCTGAGCTCCAGGTCCATTGCAAGAGTGTCAAGAGCTTTGCAGTGGGTCATGCAGAACATGAGGTATTCTTTCCAGTGCCTTCACCTTCTGTCCTGGCCTTACACCTCCCATGGAAGGAGCTTCATTGGTCCATTAGTGGTGTGCAGTAATTCATTATGTATGTGTAATGTAAGTAGTATAAGTGTAATGTGTTAGTGTGCTGTAAGTAGTGTGTTGGTGTACAGTAACTCAGTAAGTGTAATGCGTTAGTGTCCTGTAAGTAGTGTGTTGGTGTCCAGTAACTCAGTAAGTGTAATGTGTTAGTGTACTGTAAGTAGTGTGTTGGTGTACAGTAACTCAGTAAGTGTAATGCGTTAATGTACTGTAAGTAGCGTGTTGGTGTACAGTAACTCAGTAAGTGTAATGCGTTAGTGTGCTGTAAGTAGTGTGCTGGTGTACAGTAACTCAGTAAGTGTAATGTGTTAGTGTACTGTAAGTAGTGTGTTGGTGTACAGTAACTCAGTAAGTGTAATGCGTTAGTGTACTGTAAGTAGCGTGTTGGTGTACAGTAACTCAGTAAGTGTAATGCGTTAGTGTACTGTAAGTAGTGTGTTGGTGTACAGTAACTCAGTAAGTGTAATGCGTTAGTGTACTGTAAGTAGCGTGTTGGTGTGCAGTAACTCTGTAAGTGTTAGTGTACTGTAAGTAGTGTGATGTAGTGTGTTCAGTCAGAGAATGTTTCCTGCAGCCTAAAATTCACCTTGAGCTCAGACCCTGCCTGAACAAAGGCCATTGTTAATACTTAAGAAAGAAGTTCAGTACAGTATAAGTGCACTACCTGGCAACCCAAAATCATTGCTCATACCTAGATAGAAGAAACATTTAGCTCAGTGTAAACAAAGCATATCAGTGTATATATCTATTAGTACTGACGTAAGGGCTTCACACAGAAATGCTCTCCAGTCTGCAGTTGAGGACTACGAGAGAGCCTGCTGTTCAGACATCCAGTGAAAGTTCATTCCACCATTTGGGCTCCAGGACAAAGAGGAGTCTGGACACTTGTCTTCCAGTATAGCAGGTCAGGTCGAGCTCAAAGGCCTCGAGGTACAGACTGACTCCTAACCAATTCTGCTGATGGGGATGTACTGAGCAGGTGCACCTTTATTATGGGCTGTATGTGTGCGTGTCTGTGTGTGTGTGTGTGTGTGTGTGTGTTGGTGGGGATGTTCGATTTGTACACTTCCCTGAATACAGTCCTAGCGCTCGGCACAGCAGCTCCGCAGAGGTGTGGAGAATGATATAATAATTGGGCAAAATTGAATCCGAATTAGGCGAAATTGAAGTAAACAGGGTGTGTAAACTGGCAGGGAATTATTTCAGCCTTATCTGCTGGATTTCATCGTCAATTTCGTTCGCGGCAGGGACACAATTATTCTCTCAAGAGGCTGCATATTATAATGTACTTGCCTCACATCCAGCTCTAAGCCCTGGATTCCCTGCCTGTAGTGTTTGCTCCAATACGGTGAGAATCAGTGCGATCATTACGGATCTAGATAAGAATATTGCTATGTGGGTTCCCCCCCCCCACCAGAGACGCAAACAAATGACAGGCTGGCTGCCAGTGTTTAATATTTAGGTACATTTTGTCTTCCCGTGCCCTTTATACACAAGCCACAGTGATGGCTTCCGAACGCCGGAGATCGGGACGTCTGGCTTCCTTTGGTTGCTTTGCTGTTCTGGCTTCGCTCACACCTGGAGGATGGTAAGATGTCAGGTGTAAGCACCAGACGATGGCTTGTTTTAGCTACGGAAACGTTCTGGGATCTGCGCTCCTCAGCCAATTATACCTTGCTCGCTAACTACTCACACATAGCAGCACTGACAGCTTATTGACTTGTTTACACCCAGTTGTTCCTTTTCCCTTTTCTTATTGTGCCTCTCAAATTGCTCGGAGACGCAAACTCAGTCAATTACCTGCATCACACGTCTGCGCGAGCGCCATCGGAAAACGCGGTCACAGAGCCGAGAGGACATTTCACGTGTAATGAGATGTCATCGCTCGCATGCTTGCTCAAGTGTAACCTTGTCATGATGCGACACAAAAAGAGAGGCGTTGTGTAGAGTAGGGTTTTAGCAGAAGTTCTTTTGAGTATATGTGTGTATATGGATGTACTGCTTTAGTCACCATGTTTGTTTAAGGTGGTAGTACCTTCAGGCTCCTGCAGATGGCGCTGAATGGGGATGATGGGCTATAAATACCTGCAGGGTGTGAATGGCAGGATCCATAGATTAGGAAGAGGTGGTATAGTGCAGTGAATGTCTCGTTCCATGTGTGGTAAATGGCTCCAAAGCAGATGTTAATGATTGGCTAAAAGGAGTGACTGCATTTAAGCGTTCCAAAGACCATAGTGTGGAGGAAGTAGCTGAAAATGCAGGTGTACGGAACCGTACAGTCATACCAGCAGTGGCTAAAATCACAGGCTACAGGGAATTCTCCTTGGAATTGTGACAGGGACGGCATTAACCAAATCTGGCCCAACTGACCAATTCTTTGACGTATGAGAGTCTGAACATTGATGTGGCCTACATCCAGTAACTTGTCCAGTACATGCCAAATCAAGTCACAGCTACTGGATTGTTACTCAGCCTTTTAGATCGATGTACTGATGCTAATGGTCTGCTAGCTCACCCAGCATTACTAGCCCAGCTTTTGAGCTTTTGATGCATGATGTTAGGTGCACTGCATTACCCATTCAATAAGTTTGTGATATTGAGGGCTCTGGGCTGGCTGATCTACCCAGTCAAGTAATATTATTATAAGAGTAGCCACCATGTACATTCCAGACAGCGGCAAGACTGGCTAGGAGGTATTTAATAAGGTCCTGGTCGGTTGTCACAGGTATTTGGAGCCAAGCTGACTGCAGTGAATCCCACAGGGTTCAAGTCTGGGGAATTAGGGGGCGAGGGTAGCACCTGGAAGTCATGGTCATGCTCTTCCAACCAATGTTAAACATATCTAGCGATATAATATGTTGCATTGTCTTACTGGAGGATCCCATCCTTCCCCCAAGGAAAACAATCAGCATGAATGATCCCTTTTATCCATGACAGCCATGAGTGATATGTGTGCAGACGATCTACCGCACCCCTTATATACCCACCAAACCAGATCATGATGCGTCATATGTTCCTCGCTATGAAACTCTCAATGTAAGATGATCTGCTTCAACTGGCAAACAGGGATACAATCTCACACCATGGCTGCTACGTATAGGCTGCTGTTGGGGTTGTGATGCTAATAAAGGGTAGAGCTGCTACTCTCCTCAATCTCTTTAGGGTCAAACGCTGAGCGGAGCTGTTCCATACTGTCTGAGAGTTTGTGAAACTTTCCCGAGTGAAGTGTTCAGACTGCAGGATCCAAAGTGTCCAGGATCCTGTTAAAGATGTGGGAGCTGAAGTTCCTGTTCTCCAGCTCGTCTGGTGGAATGGAACATTGGATTAAGAAGCTGATAAATAGAAAGCAACTTTAGCCTCAGTTAAGTGTAGCATCACTGTCCATGCATTGTCCATTGTCCAAGTATACCATTCTTTACTCTCATTTCCCACTGGATTTAGATGAGGCTGCGGTTTTCAGAGTCTACCTGTCCACACACGACACAAGAGGATAGAGCTAGCACACATTCAGGGCAGGAATGCATTTCTGTCCTGGAAATTCAAGGATCATTTCACATTCATAGAGGCCAAAGGAGACAGGAATATTATTGTGCATTGCAGCCTCTGCTTACCAGGAAAAAAGCCGCATCCTCCAGTTCACTTTTCACCTGAAGACACTTCCTGAGGTAAGCTACCAACTCAGCAGAATTGATAACGGAAATTGTAGATTTTGCAAGCATTACTGGTGTAGTGGCTAGCTTTCTAAGCAGGTTTAGCTAACAAGCAACCGCTGCATGTTGTGTACTATATATGTATTATGTACAATGTATTTTCTTTCTATACAGTAACTCTTATACTTACATTAACGTCTGGAAACATATAAAACCATATTTCACAATGTGCGGTACTGTTTATTGGTATGGGCATAGGTTGAATGCGGCCCACCACAAAACATATCCAGAGCAGCTCTCTGGTCCCCAGTTGACCATTGACTGAAGTCTAGAGGATGCATACCACTAACTGAATCAGAAATAGGCTTCAGTCTCTAGCCAGATACCAACAAGGTGGAGCAACAAGGGGTTTCTAATAAAGTGGCCACTGGTCCATTGGTCCTGCATTCTAAAATACCCAGTCAGGTGGAGCCCTTTGGTCAGAAACTGATCACTGATGGAAAACTGGATGATCACTAAATAACACTAGGCATCAAAGGAAGGGCTACTGGCTCCCAGAGTATACCAGCAAGGTGGATCTACAGGGGGTTTCTAATAAAGTGGCCAGTGGTCCAGGTGTCCAGCATTCAAGCATATCCAGCCACGTGGAGTTCTTTGGTCAGAAACCGACCACTGATTAAAAACTGTAGGACGATTAAAAGACCTCAATATCAAAAGAAGGGCGACAGGCTCTGACAATACACCATCAAAGTGGAACTACAGGGGGTTTCTAATAAATTGGCCATTGTTCCAGTGGTCCAGAATTCCAACATACCCAGCCAGGTGATGCCCTCTGGCCAGAAACTGGCCAACTGACCACTACAGAGTGCTGTTGCATGCTTATATATACAAAGTTTGTATCTGCAGCCTCATGTTTAAGGACTTTAGGGACTTTATCACTTCCCTAACTTACCTCATCTTACCTCCGTGATTCACAGAAATTATTAATGAAACATTATGAAACATTAGGATAGTATATTACCCCGAATAAGCCACGAGGCATGAACGCCTACATGAGTCCCTCTACACATCCAGCGATGAAACTTTCTGTTTTGGAAGGAAAGCTTAATTACTAAAGCAGATTGAATGTCATAGCACTGGAAAAAACCTACAGGCCAATCAATTTATAATATTCCGGAATAATATAAGGATATAAAATGCCAAAAGGTGTGACTTGATCACTTGAATTTACTTTGTTCTGGTGTAGGAGTGCGGGATGGGGGTGTAGGTCGGGGGAAGGGGTTGCGGCACATGCACATGACAAACAACAATGCCACGTTTAAGGCTATGAAGGACTATAGCACTTTGTATGTGTGTAATAACTATGTAGTAACCTTACATTAATTTACAGTTACAGTTAATTGTATTCAATTACAATTGAACTCCATGTTACTGTACCATGTCTAGTCATGAAACATCCTTGTGCTGTTAAGGGAATAATCTTTGACTCGAATGCTGCTTATGTGGACCACCAAGTACACTGATGACGTAAGAACCCGGTTCTGTTGTGCATTGTTTAAATAAAAGGCCAGATTAACTTATTTTCTTTATCTAGAACTCGCAAACAGGCTATACAAGTTAGCAAACATGCTAACAGCTCCATCTTCAGTATCAGAGAGTTGAATCAAATACTTTAGAACGTCACTACGTCAGTCAGAAGTATCATCAAGCCCAGGCTGAACCATAAACACCTCCATGCTCCTACATAGTGCACTATGTATGGTAGTTGCATTGTAGTTTTATCAATGTGCAACAATGTAACTATTATTATACACATATACACACACTGTATTTGAGATGTTATAATGGCATCCCATCCGTTCCTCGTTACTGTGCAGGAGATCTTTAACTTTGACCACCGAGCTGTTGAGGAAACGGATCACGAACAAGTTTTCCTGAGAACTGTTTTTGTTTGCCTGGGTGCGCATGTAAAATCGAGCAGGAGAATGCGAAGGCAGGATGTTTTGGTAGGCCTCCATGCTAGTACTTACCTCAATTATTGTGGCTTCAAGGGCCAAACCCATGCCAGCTTACTGAGGCAGCTGGCACGGAGCTGAAGCTCACGGAGCCCTGAGTGCTGGAGATAAAGTGCAGTGGCCTCTGGGAGAGATGCTAGCTGTTCCTTGCTGCTTGGCACAAGCTATGAGAGGCACACTCAGTTTGCCTGTTGCCTCTTTGCCCAATTGGGTTCAACAGGACTTGAAAAACGTGTGGTTCTATTAAGCTTTCAGCTGGAATTAGAAAAGCCTTACATGAAAGTGTGCTTTGGAGTGTTTTGGGAATGTAGGGTGTAAGTGAACTAAAGCTTCGACCTCACTTTCACTCCTGAGGTGCTTTTTCACCTACCTTGCTTCTACACCTACCTTACTTCCACACATACCTTACTTCGGCCCCTAACTTACTATCACACATACCTTACTTCCACACCTACCTTACTTCCACCCCTACCTTACCTCCACACCTACCTTACATCTATCCCATACTTACTTCGACACCTACCTTCCTATCACACCTACCTTACTTCCACACCTACTTTACCTCCACAACTACCTTACTTCGCCCCCTAACTTACTATCACACCTACCTCACTTCCACACCTACCTTACCTCCACATCTACCTTATCTCCACACCTAGCTTACTATTACACCTATTGTATTTCCACTTCAACCTCACTTTCACATATACCTTACCTCAACACCAACCTTACTATTACACCTACCTTACTGCCACACCTACCATACTTTTACATCTATGTTACTTTCAACTGTACCTTACTTTCACACATACTTCTGTAGTAGGTGAAGTATAGTAGTGTTCTCATTAGTGTAGTAGGTGAAGTATAGAAGTGGAAATTAGTTTTGTAGGTGATGTATAGAAGCACACTCATTAGTGTAGTAGTTAAATGTAGTAGTGTACTTATTAGTGTAGTAGGTGAAGTATAGAAGTGTAGTCATTAGTGTAGCAGGTGAAGTATAGAACTGTTCTCATTAGTGTAGTAGGTGAGGTATAGAAGTGTTCTTATTAGTGTAGTAGAGAAAGTATAGAAGTGTACTCAGTGTATTAGGTGAAGTGTAGAAGTGTTCTCATTAGCGTAGTAGGTGAAGTATAGAAGTGTTCTCATTAGTGTAGTAGGTGGAGTATAGTAGTGTGCTCATTAGTGTAGTAGGTGGAGTATAGAAGTGTACTCATTAGTATAGTAGGAGAAGTATAGAAGTGCACTCTTTAGTGCAGTAGGTGAAGTATAGGAGTGTTCTCATTAGTGTAGTAGGTGGAGTATAGTAGTGTGCTCATTAGTGTAGTAGGTGGAGTATAGAAGTGTACTCATTAGTATAGTAGGAGAAGTATAGAAGTGCACTCTTTAGTGTAGTAGGTGAAGTATAGGAATGTTCTCATTAGTGTAGTAGGTGGAGTATAGTAGTGTGCTCATTAGTGTAGTAGGCGAAGTATAGAAGTGTAGTCATTAGTGTAGCAGGTGAAGTATAGAACTGTTCTCATTAGTGTAGTAGGTGAGGTATAGAAGTGTTCTTATTAGTGTAGTAGAGAAAGTATAGAAGTGTACTCAGTGTATTAGGTGAAGCGTAGTAGGTGAAGTATAGAAGTGTTCTCATTAGTGTAGTAGGTGGAGTATAGTAGTGTGCTCATTAGTGTAGTAGGTGGAGTATAGAAGTGTACTCATTAGTATAGTAGGAGAAGTATAGAAGTGCACTCTTTAGTGCAGTAGGTGAAGTATAGGAGTGTTCTCATTAGTGTAGTAGGTGGAGTATAGTAGTGTGCTCATTAGTGTAGTAGGTGGAGTATAGAAGTGTACTCATTAGTATAGTAGGAGAAGTATAGAAGTGCACTCTTTAGTGTAGTAGGTGGAGTATAGTAGTGTTCTCATTAGTGTAGTAGGTGGAGTATAGTAGTGTGCTCATTAGTGTAGTAAGTGGAGTATAGTAGTGCACTCTTCATGTAGTAGGTGACACTAATGTAAACTAATACTCTGAAGAGAGGAACCAATAAGAACAAATTCATATGATCTTATATTGGTTATTGACATTAATTCAAATGTATCATTTGTTTTGACTTTTGAATCCAGTAAATGCAGAAGCTTCTCCAGTGACAGTGAAGCACAGTGATTGTACAGCATGACCACCAAGAGATAATTAATCCTAATCAGGTGTCTTGCATAACGAGAGGGGCGGCTTCCAAAAGGTCCATCGACTGGCAACGTTTGGCATCATTAGTCCAAAGGGTTAGCAACCAATTAGACGCTCAGTTTGCAGCCCAGGGGAGATTGTGTCCACCGTATGAGTCTGTGTGTTCCCTGCGAGTAGTAAAATCCTTAATTACAGGTTTCTGTTGGGGATGAGTAACTCAGTCTAGGTAGGCCACAGTGCAGCTCATTGTTTCCCTGCCCCAAGACACTAGGTTAACCACTAGAAGAAGCAGCTATGGCCAGTGACTAATGCAGTGTGGAATATTAAAATCATGGCTGGAAATGAAGTCCTTAAAAACTCACCAATAAATAACTACAAGGACTGCAAACAAGCAGATTAACTCTCTTAATATAAATTCAAAATAGCTGCACGCAGAAGGAATCAGCAAACAGTGAGACATCCCAAGACATTCGAGTTTAATGCTTGGCCAGGCATGTGACATAAGCAAGGACAAGACTTATCGCTGTACCTGACTGATACAACAGCCAGTGAGCAGTGTGGCCCTCCATGTGTCATCCTGTTAGTGCCAGCACCATTGGCATAGGACTACACCACCCAGGACTACATGCACACAGGCCGTTACGATGACTGTCCTTAACACCACGTCAATGTCCCCAAAGACTGCAATGGTGTCGTGCCAGGCTGTCATGGAGTGACTCAGAATAGCAGCGGGTCATCTTCATTGATTAGTCCCGCTTTTGGTTTGGTGGAGACGATCAATGAATCCGTGTGTGGAGGCACCGTGGTCAGCACCAAGATGAATGGTTGGTTGTCATGTGTCTCACGTCCAGAAGGCCTGATGTTACTCCACCATCACTCCTACCGCACCATCTGCAGAAACTGTGAGAATATTTAAGACGCAGGGAATGGATTATCTCCATTAAGACACCATTAAGGAACCTCTACAGCTCCATGCCGAGACGTCTGGCATGCTGGGTGTCAGACACAAGACTTCAAGACCGACGTGTGCAGAACTAAAAACCAGGAATGGTTTAATACAATTCAGACAATCACAGCAAGCAACAGTATACAGCAAAAACAATGGGAAAAGCTAAATCAGAGTCAGGGACAGGCGGAGGTCAGAACCAGGTAGAACTAGCAGCGAGGGCGAACAAGATGAAAGGGAAAAACCGAAGGGAAAAACCAAGGAGAGAAAACAGGTACAAACCGTACAGTCGGGACACGAGCAAAAGGGATGAGGCGAGAGAGTAGTCAAGGAACGAAGGAAGTCGGAAACCAGAGTAATACCGGATGAAGAAAGAAACGCTCAGAATTGCTAACCGAGGTTTGGCAAAGCTTCGCAAAGAGTGAGTGTTTGCGAGTGGCTTAAATACAGGAAGTAATTGGTTACAGCTGGGGTTAAAACTCGGGTGATCTAGAGCGAGTCGCAGAGTCCGACCGTGGGCGCCTAGACATGACGTCATCGAGCGCGGCCCTCTGGGAAGTGGAGTCCTGAAGAGCGGAGAAGCCAGGGAAAGGCGGAGGCGTGACATCGGGTTAGCAAACATGGAGGCCCGACGACACCATTAGAGAGACTACTCCTGTATGTGTAGCTCAATAAATATTCCCCATATCAGTCTAAATGTATCATCATTTATTGTTCCTGGTAACCTTTATCTTTCTTCCCCATAGCACTGCAATCCCAAACTTCGTTCTGGGTGCAGCTATTCTTTTTCGAGAACGAGTGTTACAACTAACAACTTCAAACTTCTGAGCTAAGTGCTTCACGCATGTTAGAGAAGAAAACCCTAAATTGCGAAGTTGCTGCGCCCATTCCTGAGCTTAGCTAAAGCTGCTAGGCCGCTCCTTTCTAACCAGCCTCGTAAGATACCGCACTCCAATTCAAAATTCATTGGGCTATTATGAATGGCATTGTAAAGAAGCTAAAGTAATGAATAAAGCAGTCTCGCTCCACCAGCGCACCCCAGTCTTTGAAGTAACTCCACCAGTGCGCCGGCTTTTGAAGTTACGTCAGTTTCGGCGAATTTTATCGGCGGATATGGATGTGACACATAAGTCAGACATTTCAGTTATTACTGAATAACGGGGCAATGATTTAGCTAAGCTTAAACCCGCCTTGCACAGGCGCCGAGCAGTGTGCAGGCAAGCATTTCCTGACTTTTCCCCCTTTTTCATAATGCAACACTTCCGATATGAGAGGATTTGCGCACTCCTTTTTCTCCCATCGAGGAGTTTTTCACTCTAAAGCCCCCGGGGGTCTTGGAGGCGTAATCAAACGTCAGCGGTGAAAGAAGACGCACGTGTGTCTTTCTGCAGCCCCTCGTCTGACGGAGCACTGCCAGTTCACTCCACTACACTACTAATCCTGCCCCACAGGCGTCACTCGCACCAAAGTCATTATGCCATTTCTCTCTCTCTCTCTCTCTCTCTCTCTCTCTCTTTCTCTCTTTCTCTCTGCTGCTGCCGCTGCTGCCGTTCTCTCGCGCTTCTGTTAACCACGGTCGTTCTTCATATCTTTCCTTTCCTCCGTCTCCATCTCTACCTGAATTATGCATGCCTCTTCCATCACTCATGCTCTCTCTAAAGGGGCCTTCTTTCTGGCAATTAGCGCTACTGAGCAGCTGCGGAGTGAACTTCCACTTTCAGGAGCTCGTTGAACAGGGAGCAGCTCTGATTTAAACACCCCGGCTCTGTTCGGTTCGCCTTATTAGCTGGTTTTCCCAAAAGGTGAAAGCGAAAAATGAAAGAAAAAAAAGGATTCAGAGGAAGGAGACCTGGGCGGCTACAGCAAAGCAAGCTGCTGTCCAAGGTGCTGGAACTGCACGCTTTGGCTGGTTTCAGCTAGCATGTTGTGGACAGCCAACCAGCAGGGCAGGGACAGGAAACAAGCCACAGCTGGCTTGAGGCCCAGGCACACTAGCCTTTTGTCAGTCAATTTATATTCGTTTCTATGGAAATTGCCCAAAATGGCTTTCAGAGAGTTTAAACTTAACACTGAATGGTGAACTACGATGAACACTGCTGAATTCATGTGGTTGGTCAACAGTATTAGTACATGTATATACACTATATTGCCAAAAGTATTCGCTCGTCTGCCTTCACATGCACATGAACCGACATGAGTGACATCCTATTGTTCATCCATGGGGTGTAATATGATGTCTGCCCACCATTTGCAGCTAGAACAGCTTCAACTCTTCCAGGAAGGCTTTCCACAAGGGTTAGGAATGTGTCTATAGGAATTTCTGACTAAGTGCATTTGTGAGGTCAGACCCTGATGTTGGACGAGAAGGCCTGGCTTGCAGTCTCCTCTCTCATTCATCCCAAAAGTGTTCTGTCGGGTTGAGGACTCCCTCATCCATGTATTTATGGACCCTGCTTTGTGCACTGGTGCGCAGTCATGTTGAATCATACAGGGGCCATCGCTAAACTGTTCCCACAATGTTGGGAGCATGAAATTGTCCAAAGGAGTCCCAGTTCAATTATTTAGATGGGTGAGTGTTTTAACAAATGCCAGGTTGGGACATTTATTAAGATTCATCTTCAGAGCCATTTATTCTACTGGCTCATCGGGGCTGCTGGAGCCAATGCTCACTGGGCTGAAGGTAGGAAGCCCAATGCAAGGCATGGGGCAAAGACAAGAATCTTAGATTCACTAATTCTCTTAAACCACAAAGAAATGGCGGTTTATATCATGGCTGAAACTCTAAAAACAAAGTTGGGACACAATAAGAGTGAAAAGTTCATAGAAGATTCCAGTTACACCATGCTGAAACATTCCAAGGCAAGCAGGTGAATTGGTAACAGGTAAGGGATGATGCCAGGGTATAAAGGAGCTCCACCAAAGGCTCAGTCTACAAGCCAACTTTGTGAGAGAATCCTCAAATAGAACATTTCATTCCAAAAGAACACAGTTCATCCCGAGAGTGCGAGGAAGTTAGGTCTTTCGGGATCTACCCTACATAATACTGGTAAAGATTCTGGGAATCCGGAAGAATCTCGGTCTGTATAGGATAAAGCTGGTAACTACTGTACAACTTTCGAGCCCTTAGACTGCACTGCGAGAGACCGTCATGCTTTTGTGTTGTATATGGCAACGAGGGTTCGGAAATACTTCAGAAGACTCCCATCATCACTTAACACAGTAACACAGTCAACAGCTACATCATGAATGCAACCTGAAACTCTGTTAGGCAAATAGGAACCCAAACTTCAGGTCTGTACAGGAACACCACTGAGTTCTCTGGACCCAAGCTCATCTCCGACAGTCCGGAGGACAATGGAAATGTGTGCTGTGATCTGATGTGTGAACGTACCTTTGACATGGAGGCATATGCTCCCAAGATGACATCTGTTCCCGGGAAGTCCATGGTTATTCCAACAGGACAATGCCAGACCTCATTCTGTATGTGCTACAGCATCATGGCTTTGTAAAGCATGGACTGCTGAACAGCTAAAGTCTTGAATCAAACAAGTGTTGAGCCATGCCCATCTCTGCTGGCAGACTGAGCCTTTGGTGGAGCCCTTTTATATCCATTCATGATCCCTCTCGTGCTACCAATTCACCTGCTTACCGTGGGCTGTTTCCACTTGGTGTAGCTGGAATCTTCTATGAGCTTTTCTCTTATTGTGTCCCAACTTGTTTTTGGTGTGTTGCATCGCATTCAGAATGTGCTTATATTTAGATTGTACAATCAAAGTGGTCAAACAATCAGGAAGCGGCCATTCGGAAGCCTAAAGACAGGAGGATATTGTGGAGAAGACCATTCATATGATCAGAAAGGATTTGGTGGCATCTCCACTTTATTTCAGGAGCTGAAACTTCATGAACTTCACACTCAGCTCAGATCTCCATAAACCAGTCTCATTTGCTGCTCACAGGATGAACAAACTTCAGGATTTCTACAATGGAAAGGTGAGAAGAAAACATCCAGAGTTTCTCACCTCATGCTGGATATGAGCGATTCCATTCACAGCTGGGATCTCAGCTGAGTTTGAGCTAATGTTGGAGCTTCACTAAACCAAACACAAAACCAACAGTCTGAATGTCTTTAAGTGTACATACTGAGTTACTGTACACCAACACACTACTAACAGTACACTAACACATTACGCTTACTGAGTTACTGTACACCAACACACTACTTACAGCACACTAACGCATTACACTTACTGAGTTACTGTACACCAACACACTACTTACAGCACACTAACGCATTACACTTACTGAGTTACTGTACACCAACACACTACTTACAGCACACTAACGCATTACACTTACTGAGTTACTGTACACCAACACACTACTTACAGTACACTAACGCATTACACTTACTGAGTTACTGTACACCAACACACTACTTACAGCACACTAACACATTACACTTACTGAGTTACTGTACACCAACACATTACTTACAGTACACTAACACATTACACTTACTGAGTTACTGTACACCAACACACTACTTACAGTACACTAACACATTACGCTTAACGAGTTACTGTACACCAACACACTACTTACAGTACACTAACGCATTACACTTACCGAGTTACTGTACACCAACACACTACTTACAGCACACTAACACATTACACTTACTGAGTTACTGTACACCAGCACACTACTTACAGTACACTAACGCATTACACTTACTGAGTTACTGTACACCAACACACTACTTACAGTACACTAACGCATTACACTTACCGAGTTACTGTACACCAACACACTACTTACAGCACACTAACGCATTACACTTACTGAGTTACTGTACACCAACACACTACTTACAGTACATCAACACATTACACTTACTGAGTTGCTCTATACCCTAACACTGCTTACAGCACACTAACGCATTACACTTACTGAGTTGCTGTACAATACTGGGTATGGTAAGTTTACATGTCACTCAGACATCCCCTTTTTTGTCAGAGTAGATGGTTCCTGGCTGCACTGAGCAACAAAACCCACCAGAATCTCTGACAAAGGCAGAAGTCTGGCTTTCGATACCTCTGCTGGCTTCTTATCAGCTGGACCAGCCAGAGGCTTCTTATCAAGCCAGCTAGAAGAAGCCAGTTCTGGTCTCAAGGCAAATCCACACATCTTTCTTTCTCTCTCCATAATAGATTAAGAGACAGAAGCCAGAGGCACTGATCCTGCAGTAATGTCTCCCACCGTCCAGGTTTCCCCGAGGGAGCATGTCCCCCTCAACCCTTATAAATATTATACAGCCACTGGACACTTGATTAGGTACCTACACTGTATCTACACTCACCGTCCTTTGAATCATCCCCACTGACCATATAGGAGCACTCTGTAGTTCTACAGTTCCAGACTGTAGTCCATCTGTGTCTCTGTATACTTTGGTCAGGACCCCAACAGCACCACCACACAGCAGGTATTGTGTGGGTGGTGGATCATTCTCAGCACTGCAGTGACACTGACATGGTGGTGGTGCTATAGTGTGTTGTGCTGGTGTGAGGGGATCAGACACAGCAGTGCTGCTGGACACCTCAGTATCGCTGCTGTATCACTGGGGGAATCATCCACCAACCAAAACTATATGGTACAACAGTGTCCAATGGGCAGCGACTTGTGGGCAGTGTCCTGTAAGCAACATGCTGTGACCACTGATAAAGAACTAGGCTGATCCATAGATCAACAATGTTGTTGCTCAGGAATACATAATGCCACTATCCTACACAATACACTTTCATATAGAACTCAGTGGCCATCAGTAACCGCTGTTATTGGATTTGGCATGGACCGGACAAGTTTCTGGGCAATTCTGAGGAGAATTCCCTGTAGGCTGGGATTTTAGCCACTGCTGGCAGACCAGTATGACCATATGCTTTCACACACCTGCAGATTCAGCTACTTCCTTCATACCATGGTCTTTGGCACGCCCTTTTAGGCAATCATTAACATCTGCTTTGGAGCCATTTTCCACATTTTCACTGCACTGTAGCACCTCTTCCCAATCTATGGATCCTGTCACTCACACCCCGCAGGCATTTATATTCCCATCATCCTCGTGCAGCGCCATCTGCAGGAGCCTGAACTTACTACCACCGCAAACACACAAGGTGACTCATTTTTTGTCTGGTGAGCTTATATACTGTTTTATATAACCCCCTGTAAAGGTCTAGAAGCCCCCGAGAGTTCCACACTGTGATATAAGTTGTAAGTCATCATAAGCTCAGGCTAAACTCAGCTTGGAGGCATCTTTAATAAGCCTTAACAAATAGCGAGCTCCCAAATGAGGTTGCAACAACGTCCCTCACCAACTGCCTTTCTATAATGCCTAGAGTTGTTTTGAAGAGGTCACCAACAGCTGACCTTTGTAGTGCATAATGCGTGTCCATTGACTTTCACAGCATGTCCCTAAAGGACAGTGAATGGACAATTAAACATATGTTGAAGCTCCAAGGACTTTCCGATTCCTTTTGAGCGAGATTCTCTAAAGGAGCCGACCTTTGCATGAGTTTAATAGAGATGCGCTGATGGAGATGAGGGGCTTAATGCATTTGCACTCCTTGGCTCACTCGTTCCTTGAAATCTCCACTCACTTCTCGCTAGCGAATGAGGGACGCATGCACTTTGAGGCACATGACAAGTGCTAAGTTAAGAGTGAGTTCGTGATATGAAATTGCCTTGGACTCTGGAGAATGGCGCCAGTTTTTTTAGGCTCTAGTTCAGTTCTACTTCCTGCCCATCCATTATGTCTTTAGCCTTCAGATTTCAAAGCCACCAGAATCTAGGAATCTGTGTTGATTCCAAGTATGAATCTGTGTGGAAGCAGGCAGAACTCCTTAGGGGAGTGCAGGAAAGTGGTAGCAAAGCTAAATAATATAGTATGCCAACGAAATCCATTATGTACAAGAAGAAGGGGGTGGATGTTTGTGGCGCTTATGTGTGTGTGTGTGTGCACGGGCAAGTTTTCTTTTACATGAAGAATGAAAGCTGCTCGCTTTCAGAACACCATGCCGGTGAGCCCGCAGCGATGTCTCCGCTGATCAGCTCTGATCTACAGATGTATGAAGTATGAAGGGCAGCCAGTGCAATCAATCTAAATGATAAAGCTACAGTCATTAATTAGCCCATGAAATAATGTCACTTCTGAGATTTATAGACCATAGTGTAACAGCTGGCGCATTTATCACCGCGCACGCCGAACGAGTCACTCGTGTCACTCATCTCGTTTCTTTCCACCTTCACTTATCTTGTCACAGCTTCCGGCAGGCCCACGCAAACACAAAGCCTCCACTGGAGGGGCTTCCGCAGAACCTCTTCCGCAAGCCAGGAATACACTTCTGTAAATGCTGCAATAATGCTGTAGCGGCTTGCTATGGGCACGCCGCGGCACTGCCGCCACAGTAGGGGAGGCTTTAATCTGTGAATAAGTCATTGTTATGGGCGTTATTAGTGCCGCTGTGTTGGTTGTGTGTCTCTCCGCTGGGTAGTTTGTGTGGAGTAAGCATCTACCTTCAACCAGAGTGGTGTGGTTGGAAATGGCTTGCCTGCTATCCTGACCACTCAGCGAACTCTGCCGTTAGTTCTCCTCTGCTGCCGTGTGCGATAAAAGAGCATTCAGGCTAGAGTTTCCACATCGCCTTCTACAACCACAGCACACCAGTGTTCTAATGGAAAGACATGGTGCTACTGCAGGCTTGAAACTCTAACCGGAGAAAAGGAACATGCTATGAAGTCTGGCACAAAGACAGCAGTAGAGGTAGTGCAATACCTAGAGTGAGCTTAAGTCATGTACACCTTTGCAAGATTCCAAGGTCTGTATATTTTGTTCCCTGAACTCTAGCAATGTGATCCGAGGAATGGTGGCACCACTAGGCTTATCAGCAGAGCCATGCTGGAGGACGGCAAAGGAGACACCTGGATGATGACCTCGATGACCAGAGATCCGTGCAGTCAGCCACCACCCATGTGTCTATGCTGACTGTGCCACAAGTGAGTGTCTTGGCAGGGACATCTAGGGGTGGCCGGCTCCCCCGGATCTCTGCCACAGGTAAGTTTCTCGGCAGGGCCACATAGGGGCAGCCGGCTCCCCCGGATCTCTGCCACAGGGGAGTTTCTCGGCAGAGAAGGGGTGACTGCCTCCCCGTTTCTTTGCCACAAGTGAGTGCCTCAGCAGAGCCACCTAGGGCTGGCTGGCTACCCGGATCTCTGCCTCGGATTAGTGTCACCACTGAGGTAATTTTTTCTCAGTGAGATCAAAAAGACGCTGCATGCTCATGGAAGACAATAGGCGAGGAGCCTGGTGCTTTCAAGGTCCAGCCCCGGTTTCCCAAGGGCTGGCAATGCAGTCCAGGGTTAGTTAGAAAGGGCATGTGACATTCTACTGACCTGTGGAGTTAGCACATCACAGACAATCTACAGGCTTCGAAGATCAGATACTTCAATATCATTATCTCCGTTTTTTCAAAGCCTACAATACAAAGGCATGTGTTGTTGGACTGGGGACATAACGTCCTGTAATGGGTATGGTATTAGGTATGGGCTCTAATGTTCCCTAGTTCTCTGACTTTCTGCCACAGGCGGGGGTCTTGTGAAGGCCACCTAGGGCGCGTTTAAGATAGATTGAAATTTGCAAGATTCCAGGGATTATTTTCCGTTTCCTCAAGGATAGCAATGTGATCCCGGTAAAGGTACACATCATGCTCTACCAAACTGGCCTATTTAAGATGGTTTGGGATAACAAGCTTGAGAATAAGAAGCTGACTTCAGCCTCAACGTCAGCCTGACTTCTTTTCCAACCTGGGTCAATATAACGCAGCACCGGCAATAACACTTTTCCTTAAAGAGGGATCAGTGCCATACTTTTGAACATCCCAGAATTGCTGTTATTCACCAAACATAAAATATTTTTTTCATTTCCCTTCAAAAAATTGCGCTTGATTTGGTGACAGGTGACCAAGCGTCTAGGAAAGGGTTTGATTGGGAATGTGGTTGTATTAGAAGCATGATGCCCTGGTTCTCCGGGCCTATGCCAGGAGGTGAGTTTCTTGGGAAGGCCACCTAGGGTGCACCTAAGTCAGATACAAAATTGCAGGAATCTGTTGTCTGTATCTTTCATTCCTTAAAGGCTAACAAAGTAATCCAGGGAAAGGGCACGTTAGGCTCTACTCACTTGTGAGATTTGGCCTTTGGCATGAATTTTTAAAATCGGATTGTGCACCATGCTAGCCAGGTCTATACGACCTTAGCATGTCCTTTGACGAGAATCTTGAATGTTATATATGATCATAGGAATCTAAAATCTGGTGAAATGTGTATTCCTATTTGATGAGTAGGTGCTAACACTAATTTCCACTGCTCTGATTCCAGCACAATCACTTGGCCTCCCCCTAGCGTCTGGGTCTCTGAAGGCTTTCCCTCTATTTGCTCCCCACCGTTGGGCAGACCTCACCTCAGCTCCACAAAAGCTGTAGCCGCGTCCTTTTAATGGTCTATGAAAGGTGTAATTGCAACGACTTAGCCACAGCTAGAGCTCCAAAGCCCCGGTACGAAGCACAATAACACCAGTATCGCCCCCGTAATTATCACAGTCACGCTTTATGCCTCATACCTCACGTGTTGTATGAAGAAAAAGGCTTTGACTTCATAATGAATGGTCGCGCTCCCTTCCCGTGTTTCCCACAACACATTTCTCCTTTCAGCGGCTTTGTTTTCCCTCCTCCGGTCCCATGCTACAACAGACCAATATTTGTGCCCTGCCACCGTCTCAAAGGTGAGAAATTATGAGTGTTCCTTCCAAAAGCACAGAGAAGAGCCCGCAGCTCTCCCATAGGGCTTGTTTTTTTTTTTCCTAGGGCTTTTGTTACCTGCCTTCAGCTCCATTAGCCCTATTAAAAACCATGGTTCCAAATTCATTTCAGTAGCTCCAGACCATCCATACTGACCACCTGAGGGCAGCGCTTATTTGAGTGCCTGAATGAATGTGCACTCAATTAGCACATTTCAATGTAAGTTGCCCATTTGCAGTAAGAAGTCAGCCTATATGGAGCTTTGTGCCCTGAGAAGCACAGTAAGTGACCCTGCAAAAGAATATCACGACACTGAAGACGAAAAAGTAGGTCTGCTTTTCTCGGAGAACTCGCATTAAATCTTTCATTTTTTTGTATGGATCGCTCCCTCAAGGCTCCCGGAATATGAAATATTGGATATATATATGAAATCGTATCGGGATGTTTCTGACCTTGTTGCCTACAGCGTATAGTATTTTACCGTATACAGTATATCATCAGGGGGAAACAATGAGTTGAGTAATGTGCTCTTGTGTTAAACTCGCTGCTCCAGCTAAACAGAGAGGCAGTGTACCGAAGGTACAGTACATTTCAGCGGCAGTGACATTTCTGGCTTTCCAGTGCAGTAAAGGAAGAGTTGCACAAATAGTTCCACCCAGAAGGAGCCGACTGACAGGAATAAAACTTGATGGGTAGGTTTGACATCAGGAGACAAGCAAAGACGGGCCTTATCGCTGTACCTGACTGACCCAACAGCCAGACTGCAGACATTCAGGAGCAGTGATGTCCTCCATGAGCCATCCTGTTAGGGCCAGCACCATTGGGAGCCGGCTGCCCCATGCAGGACTACATGCAGACCGTTACAACGACTGTCCTTAACACCACATCAACATCACAAAGACCGCCATGGTGTTGTGCCAGACTGTCAGAATGGCACCCGGTCGTCTTCAGTCAAGAGTCCTGCTTTTGTCTTAGAGGAGAAGACCAACAAATCCTTGTGTGGAGCACCGTGGTCAGCAGTAAGATAAATGGTTTTGCTGTGAGGATTTGATTGAATTCTAGAAAGGTCAGGAACTAATGTTGGAACATTGGTGTGAGGATTTGATTGAGTATTTGTGAGGTGAGGTACTGATGTTGAAAGATTACTGTGGGAGGAATTGAATGAGTATTTGTGGGATAAGGTATTGATGTTGGAACATTGCGGTGAGGATTTGATTGTGCACTTGTGAGGTAAGATACTGATTGAACATTGCTGTGAGGAGATGCTTAAGTATTTGTGAGGTGAGGAACTGATGTTGAAAATTGCTGTGCAAGGATTTGACTGAGAATTAGTGAGGCCAGGTACTGATTTTGGAACATTGTTGTGAGAATTTGACTGGGTATTAGTGAGGTCAGGTCCTGATGTTGGAACATTGGTGTGAGGATTTGATTGGGTATTAGTGAGGTCAGGTCCTGATGTTGGTACATTGGTGTGAGGATTTGATTGGGTATTAGTGAGGTCAGGTTTTGATGTTGAAACATTGGTGTGAGGATTTGATTGAGCATTAGTGAGATTAGGTACTGATGTTGGAACACTGGTGTGGGGATTTGATTGAGTATTAGTGAGGTCAGGTACTAATGTTGGAACATTGGTGTGAGGATTTGATTGAGCATTAGTGAGGTCAGGTACTGATGTTGAAAACTGCTGTGTGAGGATTTGATTGGGTATTAGTGAGGTCAGGTATTGATGTTGGAACATTGGTGTGAGGATTTGATTGAGCATTAGTGAGGTCGGGTACTGATGTTGGAACACTGGTATGAGGATTTGATTGAGCATTAGTGAGGTCGGGTACTGATGTTGGAACATTGCTGTGAGGATTTGATTGAGTATTAGTGAGGTCAGGTCCTGATGTTGGTATATTGGTGTGAGGATTTGATTGGGTATTAGTGAGGTCAGGTACTGATGTTGGAACATTGGTGTGGGGATTTGATTGAGTATTAGTGGGGTCAGGTACTGATGTTGGAACATTGGTGTGAGGATTTCACACCTGTAATTGCGGGCTGGACACAGGTTGATGTCTTTATATAGCCTGCTTCCAGCTCACAGTTTCCACAGTCTAGCATCAGAAGTTGTTTTGCTGGAGTAGCCAGCAAAAATGTGATCCCCCAATTATCAGGGAGTATTTCACACACTGCCCAGGAGCGGTGCACCATTGCTTGGACAAAGATAATCTGCATTTAAGTGTCATCAGAACGAGAGCCTCACCTGCGACCTCATTATAAAAGCCCATTTTTAGCAGGCAAAATAAGCCTTTATAAGTTCAGTAGACTGACAAACAGCATTTGATTGATCACCTTGCCGTCTGTTAAATATGGGTTGGATCTATTAAGCACTCCTGGTTCTTCTGTACATGCACTCACCATTAAAAAGAATAGCTGCACCCAGAAGGAAGTGTGGGATTGCAGGGCTATTGGGAAGGAAGATAAAGGTCACCAGGAACAATAAATGATAATACATTTAGACTGATATGGGGAATATTTATTGAGCTACACATACAGAAGTAGTGTCTCCCAGTATGGCGTCGGGCTGCTACGTTTGCTAACCCAACATGTCAGACGTCTCGGCATGAAATGTTAGAGGTTCCTAATGGTGTCCTGTGATAATCCATCCCATGCAGCTTGAATATTCTCACACAGCTTTGTAGGGTGGAGGTGGAGTGACACCAGGCCTTCTGGTCATGTGATGCCTGACAACAAACCATTCATCTTGGCAGTGACCACGGTGTCTCCACACACAGATTTGTTGGTCATCTCCCACCAAGAGAAAAGTGTGACTCGTCACTAAAGACTGCCATTCTAAGTCTCCCCATGACAGTCTGGCATGACACCATTGCAGTCTTTGTGATGTTGACTTGGTGTTAAGGACAGTCATAGTTACGGTCTGTGTGCATGTAGTCCTTCGTGGTGCAGCCATCTGCCAATTGGTGCTGGCACTAACAGGATGACTGGTTGTTCAATGTCTGCAATCATGGCTGTTGGGTCACTCCAAGATCCATTGCTTACGTAGATCTCCTAGATCCTTCATGATGCTGGTGCATGCCTTCTTCTACTAGTTCTGGTAGTATCCGCCTGACCTGTATGGTGCACAATAGTTCGATAAGACCATCCCCTTTCCCGGAGACTTATGATGCAACTCCTCTCCAACTCTTCCAACAGCTTGGACTGCTTTTAAGAAGCTGAAGAATAAGAAACCCAGCCTCAACGTTTAGCCCGTCTGCTTTTCCAGACTGGGTCAGTATACGGTTGGCACTTTTCCTAGAAGAGGGATCAATACCGGGCTTTTGAACACGCCGGAATTACTGTTATCTATCTATCTATCTATCTATCTATCTATCTATCTATCTATCTATCTGTTCAAACATAACATCAAACCAAAAATAGACCTTGAATTTGGTCACAGGTCACCGGACGTCTTTTATATTTAGGAATGTGGTTTGTAACTGACGTTCATGTCTCTGTCTGCAACACACACGTGCAGGCACGTACCAACTGTTCTGTCTGTGCTGTGGCTGTTGTGCGAAAGCTTTCCTGATATTCCGGCTTGATGTCTATCCCAGCACTTCATTTCCCGCTTCCGTCGCTCCTCTCTGAGTCTCGGCTGCTGCTTTTATTTTCTGCCCGCTGTTTTAAAGCATGCCCAGAGTGGGCTGCTTCCGCTGCACCCTCACACTTCAGTCTCTGTTCTCCGCTCACAAACCGGGCTGCGATTAGCTCTCCACATGCCCTCCTGGCATGCTGCGCAATTACGGAATACTTCATCTTTGTGGACCTTAAAGACCACTGCAGGTTAAAAGTCTGTGCATATAGTGGAAAACAAGTATCTCCAAAATGGTGACTTTACAGGAGAGACCAAAACCTAATTTTAATTACATTTACGGAATTTAGCTGACGCTCTTATCCAGAGCGACTTACAAGGTTAATGATTACAGGTAGGCCAGTGTAGTGTTAGGAGTCTTGCCCAAGAACTCCTATTGGTGTAGCTCAGCATAGTCACCTAGACTGGGATACGAACCCCAGTCTCCCACACGTAGAGGTGGGACCCTGAGTAGTGGTGTTACCCACTGAGCTACACCAACCACCAATTCTAATGGAAGTCAATGGAACCAGACTTTTTACCATGTGATTTCGGGTCATTTCTGTTGGTCCATTCATCATGACATTTTTACACAGTGTAAACAGCAGCTGCGGCGTTCAAGTGATACATAAAAGTAAAAATCTACCAAAATTCAGATACATGTTTTTATTTGGACAACAATGATATATACAGTAATGTACTCAGCATCTGCCTTGGTGTGAGATCACCACAATGCACTGTGTATATTAATTTGATTGTATCTTCTATTTAGATTACTATGTTATTGTTTACTTAAAACAAACAAACAAACAAACAAAACCCATTATGTATGTACCTGCGTGTGTCCTAAAAGTAAACCCAGAATAAAACAGAATACAATGATGTAATGATGCAAATACTTTAGACCCCATATTTAATTAGATAGTATAGATAATATAAATACAAAGAACGTTTATTGTTTCCTAAAAATATGTATTCCCATTTTGAATTTAATGCAGCGACATATAAGATCTGTAATGCTATAAAAACACCGGGCAGAATATATATATATATATATATATATATATATATATATATATATATATATATATATATATATATATATATATATATATATATATATATATAATTATTCATTCAAGGATTTAAGGAGACTTTGTCATTCACATCACATGTGGTACATGGGGTGGAGCGAAACTGTGGTACCCAAGGACCCAGTTTCACCCAGACAGCAGTACTTTAATAAATAAAATATACATAAATATATAAAAATATATATATTAAAAAAGAGAGAGAGAGAGAAAGAGCAGCAGGAAATTGAAAAGGTAGCAGCAGAGTGTATTTAAAGTGACTATATATACACACATGTAGTAAGCTACTAAAACTTTTGAATTACAGTAAAAGGCAGTATATCTAAGAAATGTAATTTTACCATCACAGAGAAAATGTTAATGAATGGGTTTTGCCCTGTACTTACGCTGCTGGACTTTTTAATCGTGTAGAATCATCTACAGCTCTGCTTATTATTCTGTACAGAAACACCACATTGTATTGTTTAATAGCTTACTAGAAAATATACAAAATCTGTAAAGTCATGGAGAACTGGCAGTATACTGAACATTCAGTTGAATAATAGAGGATCATAATATAAACTCAAATAAAAATTTAGACTCCGACTGGACCAAACATTCTCCTTAGGATTTAAATCTGGACTCTGATAAGACCAAACACAGCCTTCAGTAAACACGGTCGTTGACACGTCTAAATGCAGTCACTCCAGCCAATAGTCTTGGAGCCATTTTCCACACATGGCACAAAACATTTCCCACACTGTAGCACCTTTTCCAAATCTATGGATCCTGTGGACTACCTTAAACACACAAGGTGACGATTCTTTTTGCAAATTGGACTGAAGATTAAGTAAACTAAGTTTTGCCAAGTTATCGTGATGAAATGCAGGGACTGCAGCGACTCCAAACTTTTCAACCTTAGCATATGTCAGACTGAGCTTCAGCGACTGATACCATATGTGAACCGATACATGGTGGTTATTTCACAGTCTTGTTTCCAAACATGCCAAGTTTTTATTAGAGCCTGCGATGTGTAGGACCCATCGGGGAGCGGCGTCCCACAATGGCACATGAAGAGAGATAAATAAATAAGCGAATAAATAAAGATCTGAGGCTGCGATATCAAAGCCTTCCCTCGGCGCTCCGTGTGCTTCCATGGGACGGCTCCGCGATGCCGCGCAGTGCTTACTATAGGGAAACGGGAGAGATTCATTACGCCGGTGTGGAGGAAAAACGTTTCTTTTGCCACTGCTTCTTTTCTCGGTGGGTGGAAGTGTTGGCTGTGATGATCACAAAGCTGCACTTATTCAGTGCGCACGTTGCCCCATCTGCCAGGCGCTTTTCTTCCACATGCACATTTAACATTACGTTTTCATGGGCTTTCATAACATTACAGTTAGCCCAAAGCTCCTCATCTTATATTGATGTGCTTTAATAATGGATTCCCTATTGGCAAACACTAACATAATTTGATCTCTTGGTTTAAAGGCATCTATCAGTTCTCACGGTCCCTCATGTACAGTTCCGTCTCTCGCTCTCCCTCAGGAATTTGCGGCCCGTTACTGTTGATTTTGCTTTCAACATCTCCCCTCAGGCAGTTTTATCGAGCTGTGTGAAGTGATCGCTGTAGAACATTAGACGGAAATGCTATTGTGGTGCTCGGTATATGGCTAATGCCAGCAAATAGTGGCTGTTCGTGCACCACTGGCTATTGTTCACGCTGGGACATTATAGCGGGGAAGAAAAGTCTTTGGTTACATGACAATCCTGGATTAGTAGCCGCTAGCTTCGTAGCAGCACTTTACTGCTGTGTGTTTACAGACTGCAGCTCTTCTATTGATGCACAGTTGGTGTCTTCACCATCCTGTGGTTCTTCGTCAACTGCCACTGTCTCTCCAGAGAGTCACACTTGTCTGGGTATTGTTTGGCAATGCCCATTCTAAAGGGTCTACAGGTTCTTGCCCTCTATCTGTGACGGGCCTTATCGATGTACCTGACTGACCCAATATTCAACAAGCAGTGATGCCCTCCATGCGTCATCCTGTTAGGGCTAGCACCACTGGTGGATGGCTGGACCACGCAGGGCTATTGGTCAAGACTGTTGTGATGACTGTTGTCAATACCAAGTCAACATCACCAAAGACTGGTATGGTGTCATGCCAGACTGTCGTGGAGTTCAGTGATGACCAATGAATCCATTTGTGGAGCACCGTGGTCAGCACCAAGATGAATGGTTTGTTGTCATGCGTCACAAGTCAAAAAGACCTGGTGTCACTCCACCTCCACTGCACCATCTGCAGGGACTGTGTGACAATATTGAAGCTGCATGGGATGGATTATCACAGGACACCATTAGGAACCTCTACAACTCCATGTCAAGACGTCTGGCATGTTGGATTATCAAACATGGCGGCCCAACGCCGTACTGAGAAACAATACTTCTGTATGTGTAGCTCAATTAATATTCCCCATATCAGTCCAAACTGATCATTATTTATTGTCTCTGGTAACTTTTATCTTCCTTCCCAACAACACTGTAATCCCACACTTCCTTCCGGGTGCAGCTATTCTACTGATGATGAGTGTATTTGTATTTTGTGCAGGTTTGGACACCCCCAGAGGTCTGAACTCTAAGAAAACTTTTCCTGAGTCCTTAATTAGCTTGTTAGCGCTGTGTGCCTTGTTCACAGTCATCGTTAGGAACAACAAGGTGATGCAGATTCCACATCTTTATAAACACTCTGACTCCTCAAACCTCGTCCCAACAATCAGCAGCCATGGGCTCCTCTAAGCAGCTACCCAGCACTCTGACCATTACAGTAACGATGACCACAAAGTAGGAGAAGCTATACAAAGGTAGCAGAACTACCTCTGTCTTTCCTCTTCTTCTCTTCTCCCCCCGTGATCTCCAGAGGGCTTCAGCCTTTTCCACATATCGTCTGGCAGCTGTTGTGTTAATAGCTCATTTCTGCATTTACCGTTAATCACATCTCCACTCACTTGCTCTCACACCACCATCACAGGCAGGTGAGTCTAACAAGAGTGGGGGAAGGGTGGTGTTTGATGTGCCAGGGGATGCTACACCACTAGCATTCACCTATACAGCCTATAGCCGGCTCGTGTCTTGCCTCTTGCTTCCTGCTAATAAACCTGATTTATTTTACAGATCTGTGAGCATCTGGTCTAGTCAGTCTGTCGTTACAGTACTGACCAAACAGACGGTCTATGTTTTTGCGTCTTTTCCATTCTTTGATGTTTGGAAGCTCTAAGAGACGGGAATAATAAATTAATTGTGTTTAAAATATCAGCAGGATATTTCTCCATTAACTCCGTCCCGTTTGGAAAGCAGCTCATTGTTTACTGGCTCAGCTTTTGGCAGTAACATGAATTTTGAACGGTGGTACCCAAACTTTTGCTTGCCATTGCCACTTGCCGTAACTGATGGAACCATGCGTTCTTTTCTCTGCCAGGAATCCTCTGCAGGATAATGTCCTATGGAGAGAACTTTTTGTGCCAAAATTTCCTAATTATATATTTAAATTCACAAGAAAGCTGTTGAATAATAAAGTCTCAGAAATCTGTTGCAAATAATTCAAAATTAAATCAGGTATTTCCAGATCTTTGCTTTCAAAAGACCTCCTCTACCTGCATGTAGCACAGTGGGTAGCACGGTGGGTTGCCTCACGTGGAGAAGGACCTGGGTTTGATTCCCTGGCTGGGAGACCGGTGTGCGTTCTGCCTCAGTACTTGGATAGGCTCCCATGAGGACCCAGATGAATGAGTGAGTGGTTTCGTGAATACCTCTTCTGTTACTGGAATCGCTCTTGTGGTTCTGTCTCTTGGTACAAGTTCACACATGGACGGGGCTTAGAAGAGGGACACCTGTCTCTATTGGTCAGTGACAGGTCCTCTGAAACCATAGACACTCAACATGAACCACACTGTACTGCCATTTCTGACATTCTGAGCAATGATTATGTCCCTTTAAAGTCCTACTGAAGTTGCACATCATTAGCTTGTTAGCACTGTGTGGCATGTTCACAGTCATCGTTAGGAAAGACCAGGTGACGCAGTTTCCACAGCTTTAAAAATACCTCCTCCCAACAATCAGCAGCCACAAGCTCCTCCAGCAGCTGCCCAGCACTTCAACCATTAAAATAATTGATGCCCACAAAGCAGTAGAAGCTGTAAGAAGATAGCAGAGCGTTCTCAGGGAGCCGGTTCTTCAGTTCCTAATGGAATTAAGTAATGGCAGTTGGTGGAGGTCAAATTGAGGGTTTGGAAGACCAAGAACACGTTCCGAGAGAGCTGCTGGTAGGATTGATAGAAAGACTCTGGACATCTACTGTGCAGAGCACCTGCACCAATATGACCTCTTAAAACAAGTCATTAGAAGAAACCCTTTTCACCTTCTCCTAACAGATTTAGGGCGGGGGTGCTGTCTTTTCCAACATTGTGCGTAATGTTTATGTTCCTTCACATTTCTGTTGATGCTGCACATCATGTTAAGGTTCACTGAAAGAGTGTTCTGCAGGTGTACTGGAGCCAGAAAGTCGGTTTCAGTGGCTGACGCATCTGGATTGTGTGGGTAGAAACAAGAGCACAGTGTTCATAACCTCCAGAACGTAACAGGCAGCCATGACATGTCGACTTTGTTCCCTTTGCAGTGATTAAGCACGACTGTCCATCAGCTTGTTCATGGCGGGCGAAACTCCTAGCTGGCAGCGATCAGAGATGCTTTCCATACATTACTGTGTTTATGCCAGAGAGGCTTAATCTCCCTTTATATCCTGACCCTGCACACCTGATGGGGGCTCAGTAATCAGGTGGTTTAATGTAAGTAACAGTGGAACCCGTGTATAGCTGTAGGTCTTTTAGCATTATTCTTACTATGAGTTCTGCAGTTCCTGTGGAACTATCTAGAACTTTACATCTTTGTTTATATATTACTTCAGCTGTTAATGTTAGCTAGTGCTAAAAGGCAAGAGCTATCCAAAACAATACATCTCTGGTAATATATTTTTTGAGCTGTTAGCATTAGCTAGTGCTGAATACCAAGAGCTTCCTAGAACATTACATCTTCATTAATATATAATCTTAGCTGTTAGCATTAGCTAGTGCTAAATGGCAAAAACTATCTAGAACATTAAATATCTGCTAATAATGTATATAATACTGTATAATACTGTGTATAATGCTGTATACAACATGATACTGTATATTACTGCATATATATTAGTGTTAGCTAATACTAAACAACAATAACTATCATAGAACAAGGTTCATTTTTAAGCAGGTTTGGAGCAATTCTATTGGTCGGTCCATCATGAATATTCACTAAACTGAAAGGCGACCCAGAGCTTTTACACTGTGCAGAAAGATCAAAGATTCAACACCATTAAATATATATTAGAGATGGAGATATGGAGAAGTATTAGCCAGGCTGAGCTATGAAGCTGACCAGATAGCATGGTGATGGGCAGAAAAATGAGTGTTGCTTGTCCGTCCTTTAGTCATTGTTTGTTTGCCAGGTGTGAGAAGGTGTAGGTAGTAATAGAAAGCCTTGGTTCCCTCTTGTATTGGAAGCAAGCAATAAGAATGCTCAGTAGGTACTTTATGGGGTACAAAGTAGCTAAAAATGTGCACAGCAGTAAATGAGCCACAGTCCATGTATACGGTGGTCCTATAGGTGGGTGGACCTCATAAGGTGGCCTGAGCATGGAAGCTCTCTGTAGAAGGTGGGTGTTTCTAATGTAGTGCAAGCTGGGAGTATTTATAGTATTCAAACAGTCCTTGAGCTTTTCCCCATCACTAATCATAGTCAGTGCCTACCATAGTGAGTTTCTCTTCGGCGCTCATTCCGGGAAGCTGAGGGCTAACACGCTTTTTTTCCATTGCAGTGTGTGTATCTATTCAAACTGCAACCCACACAGCAGCATTGTGCAGCTCTGTACATTAAGAACAGGCTGCTAACTGCTCAGCATTTCTGCCTGCGTGACCTGGCGCAGTGGTGAAGAGAGTACATGGTGGAGTTTCAGAGGGCTGGGAAGAACCTTGACTGGTTTCATGCTAAAGGAGAACATGGCCGGGTGTACTCATTTGGATCCATGGCCATCGATAGCAAGTGGCACCACAGGGACTCAAACTGGTAGAGCCCAATTTCGGAAAAATTGCCTTAGCTGGGTGAGCATCTCTGCTTTAAACAGGACGACTTGTTTAAACTTAAATGGTTCATGTACCATAATATTAGCATAACATTCTGTATTTTATTGAATAATTGTCATAATTAATGGATATTATTAAACTGAGAATTCAGGTTCTAAAATGTGATGGGTTGAGCCACTTCTGTTGACCCTGAAGGAACTTGCAGTGGACCAAACTGGCCCAAACTGCCCAGACCTACGGAATACTGTTAACAAACGACAGTTGTATGCAAAAGGTTGGATGCTCCTGGTCGAAAAAGAACAGCTGCACCCTGACGGAGGTGTAGGATTACAGTGCTATTGGGAAAGGTTACCAGGAACAATAAATGATGATACATTTAGACTGATATGGGGAATATATATTGAGCTACACACACAGAAAATACAGAAATGTTGCTAACCCAACATCCCAGACGCCTAATGGCGTCCTGTGATAATCCATCCCATGCAGCTTGAATATTCTAACACAGTTCCAAAAGATGGACAGTTGGAGCCCCACCAGACCTTCTGGACATGTGACTTCTCATCTTGGGGATGGAGATCTTCTGCCCATCTTTGCTCCTTAAAGACTCTTTTGTGGATATTGCTTTTGTCCCATGATTACAGTCACATGTTGACATCACCAGTTTGAAATCACATTCTAGTTTTCTATTTCACAGCCCCTAAATTGCCCCATGCCAACTTTGAAGCTGGACAGACAAAACATGGAGTAGGTTCAGTTCATAGTGTCTACAATTAAATAGGTGAAAGCAGATTGAAAGCACAGTGTTTTGATTTGAACTGAGGTGGTAGAAAATCAAGAAAAATAAAATTAGGCCACTTAATTTGTTGAATACAGCTCATCTTGGAGGCACTTCCTGGCTGAGTTTTGTCTTTAACAAAGAAAACCAAAAATTGGGTTACCAAATAGAGATAAGTGCCAACTCAGTAATGCTACCACCACACCTGCATTTCTTAGCCTCTAGATTCAGCAGTGAGGACTTGTTGGCCTCATAATGGCTAATGGCTTAATGTATCTGTGCATAATAATGCATGCTGTGTATTGTAGTCATAAACAAAAACATGACAACAATACAAAATGATGAATTCTGTCAAACTGATGAAGCTAACGTCACGGCGCGGTTGGAGGTGTTGACCCAAGCGCAGGGCAGGAATCCATTTGAGGTGATGTAAACGTTAAATTGCAAGCAAACAGACTTCCTGGATGTGGATGCATGGGAAACTATGTGTGAACTGTTTTCGGGAACATGTTTTTGCAATTTGGTTTAGGCGGGGAGGTAAGTCAGGAGGGGTTTTGTGAGGGAGAGGGAGAAATGGTGAGAAAAAACAAACAAAGGAGATGCCAGGACAGCGTTCTCAAACAAAAGGAGAAGTTCATAAAAATCAGAAATAAACAGAAGAGGGTTTAACAGAAAGGGGACTTGTGGATCTTTGCGTGGAGAGTGACCCACGCTCTCTACTCTTTCTAGTTAATTACTTTAAACACTTGTTGTTTTCCTCTTTTCCTTGCTTTTTTTTTTCTTCTTCTGCTCTTTTCTTTTTCTCTTTGCTTTCAGGTGCACCGTACCGACTACCCCTCTACAAAGGTGCCGCAGAGGTGTTTCAGGTGCAGCTTGTTGGCTTGATCAGCCCGGGGCATTCTGGGGTTTGGAGTTCTGGGCTGTAGTTCCCCCAGAACGGCGCCGCCGCTGCCGCCCTCTGCAATGCTACATTACATACCAAATAACACCTACCACCTACTAGTTTATGCCGGAATGCCTGCTGAAGTTTAGAGACAGATCCTCATAGCAGATTCTCTTTCTGTTTATCTTAATACTCCACTGTAGAATCGACGTGAAGACAGCAAACTATAAAATAGTATACAGTCCACCTGTATACAGTCCACCTTAAAACCTAAGCAGTTATGGAGCAATTCTATTGGTCAGTCCATCATGAATATTCACGAAACTGAAAGGGAAACTAGAGAAAGTTATTACACCACTAAATATATATTAGAGGTGGAGAGATGGGGAAATATAATACTGTGGTACATCAATAGTATATATGGTATATCAGGATATGTACCATTTCAGACTCTCATCAGTTGGAGCTGTTAAGTGTAAGACTGTAGACTCCAACTCTAAACTTTTATCAGGTTCTGTAAGTTTTAGGGACGAGCCTCTGGAGAGAATGCTGAAGAGAGATACTGTATTTGTTTGGCTGTTGAGTTTTGAACTTGCTGCAGTAACTCTCATGTTTAGCGTTCAGTATGGTAACCGGTTCAAGCTTAAGACATATGTGCAAACACAAGATCTTTATCATCAGCAAAACATGCATGCTGCCAAATAACGGCCCAGGTCTATTAATTAGGGGTATAAATAATTATCAGCAGTATTTACTGGTTTCTGTTTTAAGCCAGACAATGCAATGAAATGGCTTCCCTGAGTCTCTTGTGAGCAAACTCATGAATACATTCATGACAGACTTTGTTTCTTTTGCTTCCATTATTACCAGTCACAGTCTCTAGATAGTGATATACATTTCCCCAAGCCTATTCAATCCAAAACAGAGTTTTTTATATCATCATTCCTTTTTTGTTTATTTGTTTATTTATTTATTTATTCATTGTGGGGGTGGCGGGTGAATATTGTTTATATTTGAGGTTTCACTGATATGAATCCATGATTGAGCAGAATGAGGGACTACCATTTACTTGTACAGTGTTTTTCTAGCCCTGGAGGATTCTGGATCTAGGGCACAGATTTGGTCTCAAGATTGGTAGGGACTAAACCAATGTGCTTTGGAGCCATTTTACACACATGGAACAAGGCATCCCCTGAACTGTAGCCCCTTTTCCCAATCTATGGATCCCATCACTCACTCCCGTAACTGGTGAGCTGATAATACTAATAAACTCATTATATTCGTTAAGCCACCTAAACTAGCTAAATTCATAATTAAGACCTTACCCATATCCTTGAGCAGCCTGATATACTTCTCTAACCTGCTGCCGTGTTTCCTGTGTGAATACTCTAACAGTAGTTAGTGATGGACTGGTACACTTTCTCTGACAGTAGTCACTGGTAAAGGTGTGGATTTGGGTCACATGACTTGGACTTGAGTCAGGCTGAAGTCACAAATGGAATGACACGAGACTTGACTCGACAATACCGACCAAGACTTGTGACTCAACTGTGATTTGTGCACCAACGACTCTGACTCTGACTTTGACATGGACTTGAGCCATATGACTCAGAAGGACTTGAAGTGGAAGAACGTGGAGAGGCGTCTGACTGCAGACGGGACTCTTCACAGCCCGTCACTTTTCATGTGAATGGATTCATTTCCTGCCAAAAATCTGACATACAGCCACGTCCTCAAACGTGCTGCTCTTATGCTTGACTTATTTTATTCCAGAAGACAAGTGAAGCGTCAAAATTCAAGTTCACCTCCATGAGCTTGAAATAAGCGAAAGCATCAATAGCATCAATAAAACTCCAGACTGGAGAACCTTACCAACTGGAATGGCCATTTTCAAGTTGTGTTTCCCAGTTTCCACTGGGAATTTTACTGCCGGCCATGGTGTCTGGAAATGGTACTGACTGATCAGTAAACATGCTTGAAAAATAACACCATGCTAATCGTATATTGTGCTAGTTTATTATGATGTTGTTGGCTAGTTCCAAACAGACCTACTGCATATTCAAGCAGCCGATATCAAAAATGACTCTTCTTCCTCCAGCATTCCTGAAATCGGGTTTAAACCAGAGTGTTACCACTCAGGGAGCAAACCTGAAAGCATTTCAGTCCGCAATTTTATGTTTTGACCACGATGGGTAACAAGCAAATGACTTTACTGACATTCGGATTAGTATTCACATGCATTATTAATCGTAAATCATTATGTAAAACCTATATAGACAACACATGAGCATATTATCAAGATATCATGGGCTCTCAAAGCCTAACCTAGTTGCTGGCTACATTTAAACAATTAAAAACCCAATTATTTGCTTCAACATGTTGTTCCGTACATGTATTTCTGAACTAAGTCCCTGTAAAAGCATTTGTAGCAGTAAATGATCAGATGCTAATGAGGTGAATGAATGCAACCAATGCCCGCTCGGAATCAATCCAACCAGTGCCCATAAATGTCCATAACAATAAGAGCCAGTAGCTGTTTAGAGGTCATTTGTCATCACAGGTAATAGATAAATAGATTTCCATTCACTTACAGCACCAGAGCTCAGCTGTGTCTGCCACTGAGTTGGTTCTCCCCAGTCTGAGTGAACTGTTTGTGTGTGAGGTTTTAAAGATGGTCATAAATACAAGAAAATACGTATTTTTGAAATGGTACGGTCCAGAAAATATGTTTGTCAAGACTAGTGGCCAAGACTAACTCGACTCAACTCAACCCTAACCAGCTTTACCCAATCCAATACTCAATTAAACCAAGCCCATTTCAACGTCACCTCAAGCCAACCCATCTCAACCCAACCAATCCCAACTCAAAACAAACCCATCCAAACTCAACTCAACTTCACTCAACACATCACATCCAAGCCCATTTCAACACCACCCCAACCCATCTCAACCAAACCAATCCCAACTCAAAACAAAGCCATCCAAACTCAACTCATCGCATTCAAGCCCATTTCAACACCACCCCAACCCATCTCCACCAAACCAATCCCAACTCAAAACAAAGCCATCCAAATTCAACTCATCGCATCCAAGCCCATTTCAACACCACCCTAACCCGTCTCAACTCAACCCATCCCAACTCAAAACAAACCCATCCAAACTCAACTCCACCCAACGCGTCCAATCCAAGCCCATTTCAACATCACCACAAGCCATCCCAACACAAAACAAACCCCAAGCTGTCCCAACCTGACTTAACCCAGCCCAACTCTAAGCAAACCCATTTAAACTCAGCTCAACTTAATCTAACACAACTCAACCCAACACAACCAGCCTAGCACAACTCACTCCAAGTGAATAAAACACTCATACTACAGCCTCACATATAAATACACCAAAAATAAAATCTATGCAACAAATGTGAGTAAAAATTGTTTGTGCTAACTTTATGATCAAATCTGATCAGCAAGGGCCTACGTTTATGAATAAGGTCCAATAGTCATATTTACCCAAAGTCCTTGAAAATGAATGATAGAATGATAAACACCCTGACACCAAGGTACAAAATACAGGTCATGCTGTATACAGGCCAATGTTCTTCTTCTAATTAAAGGACCATGTTCGAGTTTCAGGTTTATTTGTCATTTCCACACAATGTCAGAACATTTATGCATTGAAATGCTTGTGGTGAGGCTCAGGTTGATACTCTACAGCAGGACAACACTATATACATACTAAACATATTAAAATAAAGAGATATAAAAGTTATATTAAATAAATGTGGTGGTGGTGTTAGTGGTGTTGGTGGTATTGGTGGTGTTGGTGAAGGGTTCACAGCTTGTTCAGGAACCTGATGGCTGGTGGATAGAAACTGTTCATTACTCAGTTTGCTCTGGCCTGGATGCTGCGGTACCTCCTGCCTGACAGCAGTAAGGTGAACAGGTCGTGTACTGGGTGGCTACAGTCCAACCTGATCTTCTGGATTTTCCTCAGGTAGCGAGATGGGTAGATGTCCTGCAGGTCCGGAAGTTCGCTGCCTATGATGGACTCTGCTGTCCTCACCACTCTCTTCAGGGCCTTGCAGTCGTAGGCAGTATAGCTGCCATACCAGACAGGGATGCAGGCCGTGAGGATGCTCTCTATGGTGCATCTGTAGAAGTTGGTGAGGATGTCAGGAGGCAGACCAAACTTCCTGAGTCTTCGCAGGAAGAAGAGGCGCTGACGGGCAGATCTCACTACTTTGTTGGTGTGGAGTGACCAGGTGAGGTCATCGGTGAGGTGTACCCAGAGGAGCCCGACACTGCTGACCCTCTCCACTTCAGCTCCATTGATGTACAGGGGAGAGTGACCACCCCTCTGCAGCTTCATGTAGTCCACGATCATCTCCTTAGTTTTGCTGATGTTGAGACCATTGAAAACACATGCTCTTCTGCAGTAAGAAGGGTCTGGGTTTGAGTACTGATTTCTGGGTGGAGTTTGTATGTTCTCCCCATGTCTGTGTGGGTTTCCTCCCAAAGACCATAGACATGCAGGTGAACTGGAGAGGCTAAATGGCACTCTGCCCAATGTGAGTGAATGTGTATGTCAGTGTGCATGCCCTCTGATAGACTGGCGGCATGTCCAGGGTGTTTCCTGTCTTACACCCAGTAAATGCTTAGGTAGGCTCCACCCAGATGGATAAAGAGGTTTAGATGGTTAGTGAGTGAGTAATTGTTTAGCTAGTGAGTTTTTGTCCTTGGTATTCCTAACCATGGGAGCCCCGGAATACCAAGTGAAGCACACTACGCAGGGAAACAACTGGACCACAGCCTGTAACTATGAAGCTACAGAGTGCTCCCATATGGTCAGTGGAGGTGGCACAATGGACAGTAACTGTAGATACAAGGAGGTGGTGTTAATGTTATGGCTGATGAGCTTCTTATCGGAGTATAGAGACTGTGAAGCAGCAGGACAGTGAGCTCTGTGATTAATGTATCGCCTCCCTCTAATTCAAAGCGCGGGTCTGATGAGTGTGTCGGCTTTCAGGTTATCTGAGTAGGTGTTTGCTGAATATGTCACTGTGGTTATATTCACGTCTCCTGACAGTTTGCTCCGAGCTTCCAGCCAGCAGTGCTAACACTGCGCTGTGTGACACGTCGCGCGTGTGTGTGCTACATGTGCTAACGTCTCCTACCTGTGAGTGCAACTGCCATGGAAGAGGTATATTTGCCTGCCAGCATTTCAGGTCACAGTGGAGGCTAGGAATCAGACTGGATAGAACATTCCCTTAGTCACATGACCTGCTGATGCTGGCTAAAGCCTATGAAATGCACACGAACATATGGCGAATATGATACAGGCATATCTCAGACGTATAACAGCTGCCGTTTACATTGTGTGAAAGCTTGATGATGAATGGACCAACAGAAATGACCCAAAGCTGCTGGTTCCTTTGACTCACAAGGGCTCCACAAATTGTTGCACCCAGAAGGAATAAACTGAGAGGAATGAAACTTGGTGGGGTGGTTTGACATCGTGAGACATGCCAATGATTTGAGATTCACGCTCGACTGTGCATGTGACGTGAGCAAGGACGGGCCTTATCTCTGTACCTGACTGACCCAACAGCCACGATCACAGATATTCAGCGAGCAGTGATGTCCTCCATGAGTCATGCTGTTAGTGCTAGAACCAACGGCAGACGGCTGCACCAGGCAGGACTTCATGCACACAGACCGTTACAACGACCGCCCACGTCAGCCTCACCCAAGGCTGTGATGGTGTCATGCCAGATTGCCATGGAGTGACTCAGAATGGCAGTGTGTCATCTTCAGTGACGAGTCCCGCGTTTGTCTTGGTGGAGACGACCACCGATTCAGTGTGTGGAGGCACCGTGGTAAGCGCCAAGATCTGACTGGGATTCAAGAGATTTTCTGACTTGTGTCATGCCGGACTGTGATGGATTGACTCAGGCTTGACTGGTTTGAGCTACAGGTTGCTACATTATCCTAGCCAATGCTATAGCCTAATGTTTTTTAGCTAGCTAAGCTAAGCCACCGAGCTGCAATGCTCAAATCTTAGTTTGAGGAGCCGTGTGAGTCGAGTCACTCACATACCCTCACACAGTGGATTAGCTGGAGGCAGGAACCCATCACAGCTCGGACAAATACAATCTACAGTCTGTGATTTAGTCCTGTAAGAGGTTGTGTGGTGGCGGCATTCAGTTCTCTGCAGATGAGTAGGAGGTTACAATGGCATCTGTTCTCTCGCTGTAATACTTTCACCTGCAAGCGGTGTGATTTAGAAGCCAAAGGCACAAGCTGTGTTGATCCAGCCTGGCCTGGACTGTCAGACTCACTGAACCTGTTTCTCATTAGTGGGCTTTTAAAGCAACCACCTGCTACTTCTTCTTTGAGTTATCTGAGCCGGCATAAATATAGAACTTTTTTCCAGGGTGGCATTGATGTCTATGTATCAGTAAATGAATGACCGACTGCTGCCCTCACACCGAGCGTGTTAACATGGTTAAAATAATCTGATAACTAAAAGAAAAACAGATTTATGCAGTACGTCGGAGGATGTGTTTACATTTCTGTCTTATTACCTGATGCAGGGAAGTCAGTCAGTGCCAGTAACCCACAGAGAACCAGTGTAATGTATTACAGCTGGTGCACCAGTCAAATCGAACATTACAATAGACATTAAAATGAAAATGGTCTATATTAAATATAAAATAGTTTTTAGATTTTCAGTTATGCTTAATACACTACACTGCCATACTATTCCCTCACCCATTCAAATCATTGCATTCAGGTGTTCCAATCACTTTCATGCTCACAGGTGTATAAACCAAGCGCCTAGACATGCCTAGACTCAGTGATGTTGTCCATAGTGGTGATATATTAACAATATTAATAATAATTATAAAGTGTCCGAGTGCAGTGGTGTTGGTGGTATTGGTGGTGTTGGTGGTATTGGTGGTGTTGGTGGTATTGGTGGTGTTGGTGGTGTTGGTAGTATTGGTGGTATTGGTGGTATTGGTGGTGTTGGTGGTGTTGGTGGTGTTGGTGGTATTGGTGGTGTTGGTGGTATTGGTGGTGTTGGTGGTGTTGGTAGTATTGGTGGTATTGGTGGTGTTGGTGGTGTTGGTGGTATTGGTGGTGTTGGTGAAAGGCTGACAGCTTGTTTAGGAACCTGATGGCTTGTGGGTAGAAACTGTTCATTACTCGGTTTGTTCTGGCCTGGATGCTGCGGTACCTCCTGCCTGATGGCAGTAAGGTGAACAGGTCGTGTGCTGGGTGGCTACAGTCCAACCGGATCTTCTGGATTTTCCTCAGGCAGCGGGACCGGTAGATGTCCTGCAGGTCCGGAATTTTCCTCCTATGATGGACTCCGCTGTTCTCACCACTCTGTTCAGGGCCTTGCAGTCGTAGGCAGTATAGCTGGCATACCAGACAGTGATGCAGGCCGTGAGGATGCTCTCTACGGTGCATCTGTTGAAGTTGGTGAGGATGTCAGGAGGCAGACTAAACTTCCTGAGTCTGCGCTGGAAGCAGAGGCGCTGACAGGCAGATCTCACTACTTTGTTGGTGTGGAGTGACCAGGTAAGGTCCAAATCATTGCATTCAGGTGTTCCAATCACTTTCATGCTCATAGGTGTATAAACCAAGCACCTAGACATGCAAACTGCCCCTACAGACATTAGTGAGAGAATGGGTCGCTCTCAGTGAATTCCAGCGTGGTACCGTGATAGGATGCCACTTGTGCAACAAGTCCAGTTGTGAAATTACCTCACTACCAAACATTCCACAGTCAACTGTAGGTGGGATTAGAACACGGTGGAAGGGATTTGGAACGAGAGCAACCCAGTCAGGAAGTGGTAGGGTACGTACAATGACAGAGCGGGTTCAGCGGATGCTGAGGGGCATAGTGTGCAGAGGTCGCCGTTTTTCTGAGGAATCAATCGCTACAGACCTCCAACCTTCATGTGGCCTTCAGATTAGCTCAAGAACAGTGCGTACAGAGCTTGATGGCAATCTGTTCTCTCTGGCAATCTGATGGATGAGTCTGGGTTTGGCTGTGGCCAAGAGAACGGTACTTGTCTGAGTGTAAGGTTTGGTGGAGGGGGGATGATGGTGTGGGGTGGTTGTTCAGGAGTTGGGCTCTTCTCCTTAGTCCCAGTGAAAGGAACTCTTAATGCTTCAACAGACCAGGAGACTCTGGACAATTTCCTGCTCCCAACTTTGTGGGAACAGTTTGAAGATGGCCTCTTCCTGTTCCAATATGACTACACACCAGTGCACCAAGCAAGGTCCATAAAGACATGGATGAGCAAGACTTGAGTTCCTGGTCTTGGTCTTGACTGGCACTTAATGTGTCTTGGGCTCAGTCTTGACTCTGATCTAACAACTACTGCCAGAATCAGATAGTGATTGGATAATTAATGTGTATGTAAATACACTCATTAAAACCATTAAACCACTGGGTGTCATTACCGCTGCACCTTATTACCGGTGTTGTACTCAGGTGGTGAGTCATTCAATCAATCATGCAGTCAATCAGTCAATCAACCAATCAGTGGAGACCTATAATGTGACTGCAGTTAACAGGCTATTTAAATGCATAAAGCGGTGCATTCCTGTGGTAGCACCATGTTCTCCTCATTTTTTGCGATGGACGAAATATAGATTTCAAAATTCAAATTAAGAAGCAGGGCCACAGGACGGTTCGGCTGCTGCAGTGCTGTCATGCAATATATATGAGAATGAAATTGCCTCTCTCATTTGCCTAACTGAAGGCGGGAATCATTGTGCCAGGCCTGAGGAGCAAGAGCAAAGGGATGCGGCCTGAAAACACGTCCGGCTGCTTTGCCATATACGACCCGGCTTCCACTCGCTGATTTATGGCTCATGTAGGAGACCTCTAAAGCAGAATTCACTCTCCCAGGAAGTCAAAGGTGCTTGCGTGGAAGTTGGCGGCTGTTCTCCTGAACCGGAAGTGTAATTTACTGCTGTCGCTCAAGCCAGTCTTGGCGCTCAAGGAGAACGGCACCCATCAGCTTGTCGGCTCCGCGCTGAAATTCTAGGTGTCCCTGAGGATCCGGATGGGCAGAATCATGCCTATGTATGACCTCAGAACGCAGTCCTTGATAATTCCCAGCTAGTTTCACACCAGCTCCCAGCACACCTGAACCATGCAATCAAGGACAGTACAGCGCCGATTACTTGGCTCATGTGCTCAAAGCAGACATAGTAAATAATTTAAGAATTATGGACCACTGCGGTTCCTCCAGAGCTACACCATAACCTTCTAACTTAACTCCGGGAACTCCTGACTTATTAAAACTTCAATAAGTCATACAGGGCTGCGCATAACAGGGATTTTAGTTAAGGCTCATGATATACCAACTGGACTCCAAGGGTCAAAAAGTCCTGCAATTAACTAGTAATAATCATAACACTATTGATATGGGTGCCCATTTGCAAAATTCAGACAAGCCCCGGACTTACTGTAGCTGTTGCAATTGACTTAATTCGACTCTTGCTGAGCTAAAAGAAAGGCCAGTTTTATTCGGAGAAACTGGAAAGCTATGTCACAAAACCAGAGCAAATAGGTTATGGTGGAGCCAAAACCTGAAAAACAAGCCAGGATTGAATGCAACCCAGTAAGCAAAAAGCAGGCAACCCAGAGTAGGGAAAATCCAAAAGACAAAGCCAAAGTACAAAGAAGCTGGGAAACCAGAAAGCAGAGAGAAACCAACAGGGTGGTCAAAACCTCGCAACAGGAAATGCTCAACAAGCATTACAAAGAGTGAAGAGTAAACAGGTGAGTTGAATGAGTCTGCAGGAGATGGGAGTCTGTGAAGTGGAAGTGGAATGGGAAGTTTGTGATTGGCAGAATGGGAACGTGATGATAACGTCATGTAGCGGTGGATTGTGAGAATTGTAGTTGGGGGCGTTTTGTAGTTAGTCCACCTGGTAGCATCCACAACTAGCATGCTAAACCCTTCAGCAGCACGATGAAAACATTACAAGCACTGTGGAATCTTTAGAAGTAGTGTGGAAAACAGGTTTCCATTTTCAATAGTGCTACTATTCATATCCATCAATGGCTCCACACAAGAAACACCAGGTTGGACATTCTGATGCCATGATGCCATTAAAACTAGAGTTCCTTCCTGGGCTTCTTATCTGCCAGTTATATGTTGGAATTTTCTTTTTCCACCTTAAACAACGCTGCAGTCATTATAACACCTCAGTGACCTAGAATGTAACTGTGGTGACCTTTAAGGTGAATCGGAACAATTCCATAGCTGTTGTTATTTTTATGTTAATGGAAACAAAAAGTGCTGCAAATTGTATTTGTGGTTTTCAATATAGAATTGGTAATATGAATTGGTGGCACCAATACTGCCATAATACTGACAACCATGATAGTTTAGCAAAGTTCTTTAGATTTTTAGGTACAATTTCTGTTTATTTAGTAAATTTACATACTGGGTGGGAAGAAAATTAACATGGCCTGTACATATAATTAGCTCAGAGTTTCTTATTATTTGTTTAATTGATAATTTGTTCATTTACAATCAGTATTTTTAGTTGATATTATTTTTCTTATGAATTTATAAAGTATTCTTTATTCTCTATATTTTGAACTGAATTAATGATTAAAAAACTGCAGGAGGAAAAAAAGCCATATTTAACCTGACTTACGAAATCAACATAATGTCATTTAACTCAAGATGCACCCTTAGACGGTAGTTTTCCTGATCTTTAAACCAGAAACTTCGCCTTATTTACCCCAGAGAATTCATCCACACCTTCAGGGTTATCATCAGAAGGGGCTTCTAACCAGACAAGCTTACTTACACGGCTGTAGGAGCGGAGTAGGTATGTTAGCCGCATCTTTCATTTTGGCCAGAGCGTTCCTTTAAAGCCACACTGCACAAAGACGTAGGTATTCCTTAAAGAAGGTTGGCCTGCTGCCAGGAAATCTGCCCCTCTTGATGGCTGTCTTTTCGGCAGCCTCTGAACCAGCTACGATTGAAGGCTGTATAAATTGTGCCATGAAATCAATCCAGTGGTTCAGTGTTAAATCCAGTTAGCTCCAGCCCTGGTTGTGTCTTGTAATAGCACTGTGTACCTGAAGAGGTGGTAGTGAGTCACTGTAGTGCGGCAGGTGTGGAATCAGTCCAACATGAGTGGATGAAGTAGTAGTGCTGCTGTCCTTATGGCCTTTGTAACAAAGCATTCAATTCACCAGCTTCTCAATCCAATGTTCTGTTCCACCTTAAATGCTGCAGCTTGTACATGCTCCAGAATGTAACTACAGCCTCATTTAAGGTGGAACGGAAAGTAAGTAGCAGTCATGCTGTGTGATTGTATCCGTGTTTGCAGGTTGAAGCAAACAGTAAAATGTTAACTACTAGCATTAGCTTCAAGTAACTAGCATAGCTAACTAAATAATATGAGGGCGGAGCTTATTTACACAGAGGCTCATTTTATTTAGTCTATATCCACTTACTAAAGTGTGATCATTGCATACAGGCTGGTTAACCAGCCAATCAGAGCAGAGCTCATCTAGTTATTCATGAGGAGCTCACCAACGAAGGGAAACTAGCTTGTTTCATTCCAGGTCCAGATGATTACAGGGTGGAAATGCACACAGTGTAGAACCGCCATGTTTGTACCCCCAAACAAAGTCAGAGAGCGTCTACATAGAACATCAGAGAACCATTCAAAGTGCTGAATGAATGTACTTCATAGCACCTTTAACCCACCGCTACGATAAACGTGCTTTTTTTGCTCCCCTTGTTCCCCACATGGAGAGCTCATAGAAGGAGTTCTGAAGCTTCATTAAAAGTTTTCTAAAGCAAACGAGCAGCTTCTGCCCCGGGGACCCAGTGAGCCCCAGATCTAGGAGCTTGTGCACCTCATTAAAGACTGTGACATCCCGCATGCTTAAAAGTGCCGTAGAATAGCTCCTTCCAACACATCGCCAGCGGAACAGCGGCGTCACCGGAACAGCCTCACCTGATGCTTGAGCGGCACGGCTAATTTTATTTAATTTCCTTGTTAACGTATTTCTTCTGCCCCCACCCCCCTCCACTTTTTTTCCTCCCTGCCTGGCTTACAGCATCTGTACCTGTAGGATTACGGTCTATCCTCCTGGGGTTAATTTAGCAGTAGGAGCTTGGAATAACAATTTCCTAAATGTCAGCACAGCAATAAACCTCATTTTCTGAACTTGGAACAATTAGATTTAGCTGTCTCCCCTTCAACCTGCTCTGTGGAGATAACATTGTCTTAACTCGACCCGTAAATACGATTTCTTTTTATGCCTGTCGACTGTTATCTTCGAGCTTGCTTCTCTTGAAGGTGCCCAGGCCTCTCGCTTCCGTTTGGCTGTCCGCCGGTACCTCACGCTCCACTTCTACAGCACCGTTTACACACAATCACGGAACATCAATAAACACTGAGAGAGGGAAATCAGAATGCACATCTGTGTGAAAAACAGAGGTGGAATATTGACCAGCCTAAAGGTCAGAAGAAGACATGCTGGCTTGTTTTTTGCTGGTCAGCTTGATTACTGCTTTGCTGGAGGACGGACCAACAATGGCTGAGTCTGTTGAGCGTACCTGTGGGTGCTGTCAGACACCATAGTTGCACTTGTGTTTGGATTCAGCAGACAAGGTTGTTGGTATTTGGAATTGGATATATCCTGAAAGTGGGTGTGTCTTATTTCAGCTAGAATACCCCTCCGAGGCCAGTTCACATTGGCCTGTGACATATGAGGAACCCACAGCTAGGATGTTTTTTGAGAAAAGGTCCAATTTTTGGTGGCCTGTCCTCAGCTAGTTCTTGTTCAGAAGGACATCTGGAGCAGAGGGTAATTCTTGAGTAGAAGGTCATCTGGGGGGAAAGAACAGTTCTTGAGTAGAAGGTCATCAGGAAAAGAGGGCAGTTCTTAAGAAAAAGGATATCTGGAGGAGAAGGAAGTTCTAGACTAGAAGGATAGCTGGAGAAGAAGGTAGTTCTTGAGTAGAAGGTCATCTGGGGGGAGAGGACAATTCTTAAGTAGAAGGTAATCTGAAAAAGAGAGGATAATTCATGAATAGAAGGCCATCTGGAGGAACTGGTTATTCTTGACTAGAAGGTAGACTGGAAGAGAGAATAGTTCTTGAGTAGAAGGTCATCTGGAGGAGAGAGTAGTTCTTAAATAGAACGTCTGGAGGAGAGGGTAGTCCTTTTTAAGTCAGCCCGCTTGTGTTTGTAAAGAAGGATGTCTGGAGAGGATGGTAATTGTTGAGTAGAATAACGTCTGGAGGTGAGTGTAGTTCTTGATTGGGAGTTCTGGAGGGAAGGGTAGTTCTTGAGTAAAAGGACGTCTGGAGGGGAGGGTTGTTTTTGAGTCAGCCCTTTTGTTCTTGAGTAGAAGAACGTCTGGAGGAAAGAGTTGTTCTTGAGTCAACCCTCTCTTGTTCTTGAGTAGAAGGTTGTCTGTAGGAGAAGGTAATTATTGATTAGTACTTCTGGAGAGGAGTGTTGTTCTTCGGACAACCCTGTTGTTCCTGGGCAGAGGGACATCTGGAGGGGAGGGTGGTTCTTAAGCAGAAGGACATCTGGAGGTGATGGTGGTTCTTGAGCAGAAGGAAGTCTGGAGGGGAGGGTGGTTCTTGAGTAGAAGGACGTCTGGAGGGGAGGTTTGTTCTTGAGCAGAAGGATGTCTGGAGGGGAAGGTGGTTCTTGAGTAGAAGGACGTCTGGAGGGGAGGCTTGTTCTTGAGCAGAAGGACGTCTGGAGGGGAAGGTTGTTCTTGAGCAGAAGGATGTCTGGAGGGGAGGGTTGTTCTTGAGCAAAAGGACGTCTGGAGGGGAGAGTTGTTCTTGAGCAGAAGGACATCTGGAGGGGATGGTGGTTCTTGAGTAGAACGAAGTCTGGAGGGGAGGGTTGTTCTTGAGCAGAGGGACGTCTGGAGGGGATGGTGGTTCTTGAGCAGAAGGATGTCTGGAGGGGAGGGTGGTTCTTGAGCAGAAGGATGTCTGGAGGGGAGGGTTGTTCTTGAGCAGAAGGAAGTCTGGAGGGGAGGGTGGTTCTTGAGTAGAAGGACGTCTGGAGGGGAGGTTTGTTCTTGAGCAGAAGGATGTCTGGAGGGGAAGGTGGTTCTTGAGTAGAAGGACGTCTGGAGGGGAGGGTTGTTCTTGAGTAGAAGGAAATCTGGAGGGGAGGCTTGTGCTTGAGCGGATGGATGTATGGAGGGGAGGGTTGTTCTTGAGCAGAAGGAGGTCTGGAGGGGAGGGTGGTTCTAGAGCAGAAGGATGTCTGGAGGGGAGGGTTGTTCTTGAGAAGAAGGACATCTGGAGGGGATGGTGGTTCTTGAGTAGAAGGACGTCTGGAGGGGAGGGTTGTTCTTGAACAGAGGGAAGTCTGGAGGGCAGGTTTGTTCTTGAGCAGAAGGACGTCTGGAGGGGAGGTTTGTTCTAGAGCAGAAGGATGTCTGGAGGGGAGGGTTGTTCTTGAGAAGAAGGACATCTGGAGGGGAGGGTTGTTCTTGAGAAGAAGGACATCTGGAGGGGATGGTGGTTCTTGAGTAGAAGGACGTCTGAAGGGGAGGGTTGTTCTTGAGCAGAAGGACGTCTGGAGGGGAGGTTTGTTCTTGAGCAGAAGGAGGTCTGGAGGGGAGGTTTGTTCTTGAGCAGAAGGACGTCTGGAGGGGAGGTTTGTTCTTGAGCAGAAGGATGTCTGGAGGGGAGGGTTGTTCTTGAACAGAGGGAATTCTGGAGGGGAGGTTTGTTCTTGAGCAGAAGGACGTCTGGAGGGGAGGGTTGTTCTTGAGCAGAAAGACATCTGGAGGGGATGGTGGTTCTTGAGCAGAAGGATGTCTGGAGGGGAGGGTGGTTCTTGAGTAGAAGGATGTCTGGAGGGGAGGGTTGTTCTTGAGCAGAAGGATGTCTGGAGGTGAGGGTGGTCCTTTGCGTTGCCTCAGCAGCAGCTAATCTTTCAGTTCAGGTAACAATCACTCCTAAGGATAATGCTTAACATATGTTGTGACTTTCTATATTTACACGTCTCCTGTAAAATCCTCTAAATTTGCACTGTAAGGGCTTTTAGGATGACTTTCACATGCAGTTGCTCCTGGTGGGCGGAGCCTGTGTTTGGAAGCAGAAATGAAATCAGGGCATTGTTTCACGGCTGGTGATTTGAGAAAGCAGTAGTGCTGAGAGAAGTAAAGTATGCACAATTTCCACGACTGGCCGGTTCAACACTGGGGACACTCCGCAGTGCCCTGAAACTGATTTTCCTCCACCCTACGCTGATTCTTACAGAGAAAAGTCCCCACAATTTAGGCAGCAACATAATGGTCGACTGCGCTTTCATATGGGGAGCACAGCAAGGAGCTCTTTCTATCCTGCTGTTCATTACAAAAGCAGCCAGAAGCTTCAGAATGTGCCCAAAAAAGGAGGAATAAACCTTCTATTTTGGAGACGCCGGGTTGTGCGGATGTACGGAAGTGTTTGTTTTTTGACTCAGGCTTAACTTTAATCAAATCAGGCCTGTATTTCTCCAATAAGGCACTGCTTTATTATGCCACGCCGGTTTTGATTAGTCTTGAAATTCCCACAGGCTTTCTAAATTTACCGCACTTGTTCCCGGTGCAGTTCTTGCTACCTCTTTCTTTCATCGTGATGCACTGTTGAAATCTGATCAGTTTTTCTTCTTCTAGTCCAGTCAATTCTCTCTCTCTCTCTCTCTCTCTCTCTCTCTCTCTCTGTCTCTCTCCTTCTCTCTCTTTCTTTTCTTGTCTTTAAGTGTCTGTAACCGTAGAGTGCAAGTCCCTGGTGTTTTCGTTCTTTGGATGGAGGAGGTCTTGACACGAATCTGGCCTTCACTCTGTCTCCGCCCACTTGCAAATCTGAGCCACTGCAGGAGAAATTGATTTGGAGGACAGGCTTAGAAAGAGAGGGAGCGAAAGAAAGAGAGAAAGGCCCCTTTCTTAGCATTATAGAAACCTGGAGCTTCTTAGCTGGGTGATGGCGACAGCTCATTAAGCTCTATCAGCCTTTAGCCTCCTCCTTATGAGAAGAGCGCCTGACCCAGCAACTGCCCAGTCCCGCTGCCAGAGGAGAGGAGAGGATCTTCCTCCGTTGTTCGTGCACAACAGTGGGAAGAGGATAATGAATGCAGCTTTAGCATCTACTGCTGAACCACTGCTGGTTGGCTTGCTTTAGTAGGCGTGTAATTGCTAGGAAGAGACGAGTGAGAGTCTTCTCTGGTCTCTGTCCGCTTCTTTTCCTCCCTGACATGTTGCATTTTAATGTCCCTTCTTTGCCGCAGCTGTCTTGGGAAAAGCGTGTAAGCGACTTGCATATGGCTTCAGTAATGATAAGATGCAAAGGCGTGCTTTAGTTTGCTGCCTGCCTTGAAGGGAATGACAGTTTGACCATGTCCAGCACATTTATGCAGTGCCTCCCCTGCGTGTCGGTCAGTAGTTCCACGGCAGCAGTGGAACAGAGAGGGTACAGGCAGCCAACATCATGCCAGTCCAAATACTTGTCACTCAGGAAGCAAGGAGTTTCTGGCAGAAGAGGCTGCATCACCTCCACTGGAGGACTCAAGCCACAGTCAGGCTAGTTAAACTAATCTGCGCTGAGTTAAAGTGGTTTGAATAGAAACAGACTGCAGGCTCAATTAGCAATTAGTCAGTTAGCAAGTTAGCAGTGGTAAGAATGAAGATACACCAGATTGGAGTAGGTTAAAATTAGATTTCTTGATGAAGCCTATGATAAGGGACATAGCAGAGTGCCCTATGTGTCCCCTATGTGGGCTGTTTTAATTATGTGGGAATGGGCTCTTTGGTTGAGGTGACAGTAAATGTGAACCACAGTATCTACACCAAACTGCTGGCAAACCAGGTTTCCTTTATAGCTCATCATCTTGCTGAGGAACGCAAAATTCCTATCCCTGTATTGCAAGATGACACTTCTTGCATTCACAGGGTTGTAATTGTGAATGACTGGCATGATGAACATTCAGGAGCATTCGTACATCTGTACTGGTACCCAAATCTGTGGGACTACCTGAAACAACCAGTAAACCACTGGGGAAGGCATCCACCAAACTGGCCCAACAGCACAACTCCTGGATGCAAGAGTGTATAAACATGATGTGGCCTACATTCAGAAACTTGTCCAGTCCATGCCAAATCCAATCACAGCTGTTATTGATGCTTGATACTACATGCTATTAGGCACTGTGCTCAGCACCAAGATGAATGGTTTGTTGTGATGCACCACATGGCCTGATGTTTCTCCATCTTCACCCCATGGCAACATCTGCAGGTACTGTGTGGGAATATTCAAGATGTATGGGATGGATTATCATAGGACACCATTAGGAACCTCTATAACTCCATGCCGAGGCGTCTGACATGTTGGGTTAGATACTGAGAGACACTACTTCTGTATGTGTAGCTCAATAAATATTGATCATATCAGTCTAAATTCATCATCCTGTATCGTTCCTATTAACCTTTATCTTCCTTCCCAATAGGCCTGCAATTCCACAATGACTTACGGGTGCAGCTGTTCTTTTGAGGATGAATGTAACAACATATGGCATGTGTGGCGTTTGAAATATTTTTTTTAACTATAATTGGCCAAAATACCGAAACATTCGCTCCATATAACTAGCTGTAGGAGCTAAACTGGTGCAGTGGTTTTCGACCTTTGGGCTTCCCAGTGGGCCAAGGTGGTACTGTAAAGGGGGACTTTGGAAACTTAGTTTCTTTTAATAATCAAAATACTTCTTACGGTATAAACATTATTACTATTGTTGTGATTTGCCACAATAAGAGATCATATTGTCATTGAGCTCATAGGTGGTTGTATCCATGCTGTCCAAAAAACACTAGTATCTCAGAAATGGCAACTTCACAGCAGAGGGCAAAAACCTCATTTAATTCTAATGTAAGTCAATGGAGCCAGATATTTTTTCTAAACAATTTTGGGCCATTTCTGTTAGTCCATTCCTCATGAAACTTTCAGACAGTGTTAGCAGCAAATCATGTGATCAAATGAGGCATAAAAGTAAAAATCAACCAAAATGCAGATACATGTTTTTCATTGGACGGCAATGATACGCAAGTCATCCTTCACGGATAAACAGATAGGATGCGGAGGCTGAGCCGCCTACAAGTGAAGCATTTATTAGTGATTGCAGAAAAAACTGAGAAACCCAGATGAAAATCAAAAAGAAGAAAACACTACAGTTCGTCGAAGGAGCTGGCCTTCAGCTGGGTGAGATCTGAGCAACTACCAGATCTTAAAATCTTTGAAACAGATCATCTTCCATCATCATCATCTAGAGAATAAACATAGAGAACATGTAGCTACACCTGTCAAACTGAGCCGGAACTCCATTCATTCCTTTCCTCTCCTCAGCCTGACATGCAGTAGCTCCCAAAAAAGATCAGGTCCCATCAGGTGAGTCATAAGAACGAAGAAACAATCTGATTGGTAAGATGATCTGGGCCACGGAAGCTTTCATGGTCATTGGTATGGTTCAAGAGGTTGGAAACCCTTCATCTAGCGCACTTCTTCTATTAAGAATACTGAGAGGTCTGAAGAGCTGAAAGCCTGAATGCTTGTTCTTTCTTCATTAAAGCTGAAAGACGAAAACCACTCTGCATTCTGCATGTGGCCAACAAGCAGGTACTTTCATTCCAGGCCTTATCATTAAGTCTTTGATGAAACACCAGGAATTCACCCACATGAAACAGTTTCATTGCAAATTAAAACTCAGATAAATATTAAATATTTATTTTCCTTCAATACAGGAAAAAGCAGTCAGCAAAAGCAACAAAATGAAAACATATATGGCTCTTTGAATGCTGAGCTTCTGTGCGTGCTGTTAAGTTTCACGCTCAGCCAATGTGATGTAAGCAAGTATGGGCTTTATCGCTGTACCTGACTAACCTAACAGCCACGATTGCAGACATTCAGCAATGATGTCCTCCATGAGTTCTCTTGTTAGTGCCAGCACCATTGGCAGATGGCTGCACCACTCAGGACTACATGCACACAGATGGTTTCGACGACTGTCCATAACACCATGTCAACGTCACCAAAGACTTCAATGGTGTTGTGCCACACTGTCATGGAGTGATTCAGAATGGCATTTAATCTTGGTGGCGACAACCAACGAATTTGTATGTGGAGGCGCCGTGGTCAGCGCCAAGGTGAACAGTTCGTAGTCAAGCATTATAGATCCAAAAGGCTTGGTGTCATTCTGCCTCCACCCCTACTGCACCATCTGGAGGAACTGTATGAGAATATTCAAGCTGCATGGGATGGATTATCATAGGACACCATTAGGAACCTCTACAGCTCCATGCCGAGATGTCTGGCATGTTGGGTTAGCAAACATGGCGGCCCAACACCATACTGAGAGACACTACTTCTGTATGTGTAGCTCAATTAATGTTGATCATATCAGTCTAAATGTATCATCATGTATTGTTCCTGGTCACCTTTATCTTCCTTCCCAACAGCCCTGCAATCCCACACTTCCTTCTGGGTGCAGCTGTTACTTTGACAATGAGTGTATAATTATTCAGTTTGTCATTTGCAGTCAACGACTGACTAAAGTCTGGAACACACAGACAGTTGCTTCCCTGCTGAAGCTTTTCCAGACCTAGAATGTGTCAGACACAAAGAACTAGGTGGTTATACCGGGCCCTAAGAAGAGAACAGGCGAGGGTCAGAACCCAAAAAGGAGGCGGACAGGCAGACTAAACTAGAAGGGAGATCAAGAGCAGTAAACCAGGGGAGCAGAAACAGAGTCAGTAACCAGAGATAGATATGACGAGGCAGATTAGTTAGAGGGGTAAAGCGAGAAAGAGGAGTCGAATAAACAACAGGGTCGATAACAGATAGCCAAAAGGCAAGGAAATAACGCTCAGAAGAGCAGCCTGGGAAGGTTTGGCGGAGCGCTAGCATGTGGGAGTGATGTCATCAAGCTGTGCACTCTGGGAGCTGGAGTTCGAAGGAGTAACAGAGTCAGGCACATCCTGCATACGTGAAGCACCACTGAAGCATTGGGTGAATCTGACCAGATAATAAACCCATACAGACTTCAGAATTCATTCTACTCTTCTCCTCCAGTCGCTCCGGTACAAGCTGACCATTGTCTCATCTCTGCAGAAGATGCTGTTCCAGAACCGTACAGGAGATGTTTTTGGTCATGCTGATTGTGGTAAAGCCTTTGTATTAACTTTGGTTTGACCTTCTCTAGATTGTTGGCTTTGACACAGCTTCACCCTGGACGAAGTTCTTGATTAGGCCAGCTGCTGTAAAGGGTTTCTGGACCAGTCAGAGAATTCATTAGTCATCCACCACGGCTGTTTTACATTGTCTACCGGGTCTTCGAGTTTCTGAGCTGACCAGTTTGTTTTTCTTTTGAAGAAGCAGTTGGTTGAGTACATCTGATGTTCTTCCTCTCCCTCTGTATTGAGTTTATTTTGGGTTTTCAGGTTTGCGTCATTGGCGGTGAAGCTCTTCAGACTTTGTACTGAGAGGTAACAGGAACGTACTCCAGACCCTTTGTCTGTGTGCTAGGGATATAATGGAGGAATAACATGTGGGCCCCTTAAAATTTGACTATGCTAAACTAATGTCATTCACATGATCTATATGCCTTATGTTTACTGCCAAATTCCATTTCTTTGCGTCCTGAAGGTGGTGAGGACGACACAGGGTTAATTGTGTTCCACAGTACTGTACCCCTTGTTGAATCCTGGGAAAACATTCTCAGTGCCAGCTGAAACCTTATTGTATGACTACTAACACTACTGTAATAATATTGTAATAATACATCAAAACATGGCAAATTATGTTTGAGGAAGTTCCCAAAGTCCACCGTACATATAATGGCCCTGCTACGCTGAGTTTCTCACACTGACTGTGCTGCAATTTATCGGAAACCCTGGTGCAATCCACTGGAAGCCTTACAGTGCCGTGCAGAAAGTGCTTTTCTATGGCCCCACATTTCACTGAACAGGCCTCAGCCATTCTGTACAGCGCCTGTGCCGCTTCTGCTCTGACAGCACCTGCTGGAAGATTGAAATGGTAATGACCTCTGCTTTCTTTTCACCTAAGCGAAAAGACCCCGACAGTCTGACAGATGCTACAACGCCAATTAACCCATATTGTGCATGCATAGAAAGATATCAGACTTGCTTTTTGATTAATGATACGCCCAAACGTACGTACAGCATCATCAGCTTGAAGGTAGAACGTGGCACCAAAGGTACTTCTGTGAAGCGGCAAGCTAGAATCATCTTACTGCAACTGCACTGCCATAATTAAGAGCAAGCTGAGCTTCAATAGACGTAGTATAACAACTTTGTCTCAACATATCTCCAAAATCATTCTGTGGTGCTCATGGATGACTTATAACTGGGGGAACAGCTTCTCCATCATTCCCATTCCAGGGTCGGAATGCCTGCTACAGTGCTGTGTAACTTTGGAGGAGCAACTCAAAGGCACCGACAACTATGGGTCTTCAAGAAGGATGGTAGGGTGGTATTCCCAGAATGGACATTATGGCAGAAGCCGGGAAAGGATGGAAATAGAGACTGTTGTCTCCTTGAGCACCTCCTACATTTACATACACGTCGCTTCACACTTCATTAATATAACCCGAGGTTTATAGCATCATCATCCTTGTGCAGCGCCATCTGCAGGAACCCGACATTACTACCACCTTAAACACTCAAGTTGATGGGGGTGTTTCCTTTCTTTGTTTTTCCCGCCATTTCTCCCTCTCCCTCACAAAACCCCTCCTGACTCACCTAATGTGTACTGCCGCATAGAGCAGCGGTAACACGTGGGGCTGCCACTCCGGAGGTCGGGGGTTCGATCCCTGGCTAAACCTCTTCACTTAAACACGTTCCCGTGCATCCACATCCGGGAAGTCCATTGGCTCGCCTTTATATCGCTGCAAACGGGTTCCCGCCCTGCATTTGGGTCCAAACCCAACCGCACCGTGACAGGGAGCTTATGTAAACTGGGTTTAACTTGAAAGTTAACTGTGAGAAGGTATCATAGGTATATGCAGATGGAGCACAAACAAACACTCGCATCTCCAATTTAGTACTTTATTTATTTTTCTATCAAATTATTTATTTATTGCTAAAATCAATAGCTCTTCAGCCGCCTCCTCTTCCTCTTCCTCAATAAACATCAATCTCTTACCTGTTATCTCTCTCTCTATTCGTCTTCCCTAGTCCTGATATTGTTCTAGCCTCCAAAGCTGCCACCTGCTCCCTCGATCCCCAACCAACCATTTTAACTAAAATCTGTCTACTCGCTCCGGTTCCTCATCACACAAAGCTTGTTAATCAACCGCTGATTCTTGGCCAGGTTCCCACCACCTATAAGCTAGCTGTAGTCACTCCACTTCTTAGAAGCCCGGCCTTGATCCAACTAATTTCAATAACTGCCGCCCGCTTTCAAACCTTCCCTTTCTGTCTAATGTTCTTGAACGAGTTGTTGCTAATCTACTGCAGGCTTATTTACAAAGCAGTAGTCTTTCCGAACCTCTTCAGTTTGAAACCACCATGACTAAGGTCAGTAATGACCTTCCTACATCTGCAGTGACTGGAGCCTTGAGCGATTTCATTCTAAGCCTTTACAGCGCTGTTTGCTCTACTGGACCGGTTTTACCTCTAATTACGCTAGCCATTTATTCCACTCTCTAGCTTTACTTCATTAACTCGTGAGGTCCCACAGGGTTCTGTCCTCAGCCCTCTGCTATTCATTACTTATGTGCTCTATCTTGGGCAAACCACACAGCACTTTCTATTGGACTTCCTGAGGATGACATGTAGAACCAGATCCATCAAACCCCTCAGAATGTTAGAATTTAATTTGAAATATGGATGAATCCTGAATTTCTCAAATCAAGTAGTATACAACATAATACTGGACTCCTTCCGATTTGATGTAAATCAGCACTCAGTGAAACTAGCTCTTTCAATTGACACCTCAGTAGTTTCCTCTTCACCCAGGGCAGAATTCCAGATCTCATTCCTTGACCTGACTCATAACTCTAAGTTGCACATGTGTATTTTGTTCTTGCTCCCGTGTACTGAGTGTTTTCTCTTAATTCCTTATAGACCTTAAATGTCCAGAAGACGCTACTGGTCCCCAAAAACTTTGCTTTCGTGGTCAGGACAATGACGGTTTAAAGAGTTCCTCATAGTCCAGAGCATCTGTGCTACATTCAGTGCTGAATAGACTTCTTCTGGAACTATAAGAACTTTCCAGAGATTTAAAGAACTGTCTGGTACTTTCTAGAACATTGGATAATTGCTTAGATCTTTCTAGAACTGTCTGGGACTGTCCAGTAGTCTACATAGCAGAGTAAATACATGTGTGTTAAACAGCCATTTCAGTTGATGCTCCAAGGTGGAGTGAGTGGATAGTGGATACAGAGCTACAGGTAATTTAGAGGCATCAAGAGGCCACGGCATCCGGCAGACACATTCTGCTTCCTCTGTGGACCAATTCATCAAGAAAAGAGTGAAGAACTACTCTCTGCTAAGATGTGCAAGGCCTACAGAGTAGACTTCAGCAGGGATGTCGACAAACCGTGTCAAGACAAACCGTGGCCTCCTTATTTCACGTGTAGAGGAACTCCTGAAGTTTTGAAGTCACAGTTTTTGATGTTCTAGCACAATATATATGACATCCCTGTATGTACACCCATCATACAGCTGCACCCAGAGGGAAGTAACCAACAGAAATAAAAACTTGGTGGGTGATTTGCCATCATGAGACATACCAATAATTCCAGTTAAGCTCAGGCACACATGTGATGTAAGCAAGGACGGCCCTTATTGCGGTACCGGACTGACTATATAAGGTACTCCTGTCACATGTGCTTTCCACCATGACCCAAAGAGGTCGAAAGCAATCCAAACAGTTGGAATCTTTGGAGATGGGTCGAATCGTAGGGCTCCAAGAAGCGGCATATTGAGAAAGTTCATGGAAGCAGCTGTACATAGAAAAAACCCATCCTCTACACTGAGTGTCTCCTACTGAATATGGTGCAGTTCATTGGAAACCCTAGTGCAATCCACAGGAACCCTTACTGTAAAGAAAGTGCTTCTCTACGGCCTCACACTTCAGCCATTCTGTAGAATACCTATTTATTCAGTTTCTCACAGCACAGGCTGGCAGTTTATTATGGTGAACGACCTCCGCTTTCTTTCCACCTGAGTAAAAAGAGCCTGTCAGATGCTAAACCGCCAATTAACGCAGATTGTGTGTGCATATAGAGTTATCAAACTTCCCTTTCTCTAGTGAGCAGGCAGTGACAGATTTGTCAGACTTTAATTAAATCACTTTGTTGAGTGAGAACCATGTTGAGTGACTTTTACCAGCATAAAATAAGACCTCAGCTTCGAGTTTCCTTCAGTTCCACAATGTGAGAATGTGAGCACCTTTTCCCCATTTCAGCTTGCACACAGTAGGGGGCAGTGAACACACTTGCCCAGAGCAAAGGACAGCCCTAACCACCATATGCAGGCAGCAGTTGGTGACTTCAGTCATGTCCCGTCGGCTCAGGGAAGTGAAAAAGCGATGTTCTGTTCACAAGACTGGTTCCATGACTCCCCCCAGCCCAATACTGAATGAAGTCCATGCTTCTGTTTTTTCTGTGTGTTCCATAATTCCTGTGACTTGGTTCGCTCTAAATGTCTGAGTCTGGTTGCTACCGGAGATTGTGGTCCTGAGAATGGGTGAAGTTTCACATGTCGAAACCAAATGAAAAACTTTGATCTGTCGTAGATTATCAGGTCTCGGTTCACTCCCAAAGAACTCTGGTTCTGATTGGCGCTGGTGTTCCACGGTTCAGTGGGTGTTGTAAGCTGAAGTTTTCTCTGTCAGGACCCTTGAAAGACGACCTGGCGAAGTTTGATGGCGAGGCTCGATTGTGAGGCAGGCACAGTAAGGCAGGAGGCTGAAGTGCCGTGAGCTGTGAGTAGGTCTGGTACTCTAGGATAAGGGGTGCAGTGCTTAGTCTCTCTGTCCTGGCACTTCTGGGGAGGACTGGCAGCATGGGTGTGTGTGTGTTACTGGAATGGTGGACACTCTGTAACCTCCTCTGCACTGCATCAACTTTAAGGGGGTCACTGTGTGCCCCAGCAGGTCCAGCCACTGTGCTCAGACTGTGCCTCTATTTTATTTTATTTTTTTAGAAAAAGGAACTAGTGTAGAGTTAATTTGTCTATCTATCTATCTATCTATCTATCTATCTATCTATCTATCTATCTATCTATCTATCTATCTATCTATCTATCTATCTATCTATTTTTTCCACCAACAAAGTGCCAGTGCCCATTCTGATGCTGTTTCCCAGGATCCATCAAACACATTAGGAATGGGCCTCCTTTTCTACTGGTTTGAGAGCGTTTGAGAACATATCCACAAGTGGGAAGTTCTTACCGGAAGCATGATGGGTCATTTTCCTGCTTTCGTTGTTTTCATTACTCTCCTGTTGTTTTGCCAAATGGCGATGTCAACAACTTTCATGCCAATGGCAGAGCCACGCCCTTTTGCGACTTACATTACATGTTCCATGGTTCCAGACCAGTCATGGGGCTGGAGAACCACTGACTTTGCTGACAGGAAACTATTTATTTGTGACGGAAAAAGGCAGAATCATTAGAGACTTTGGTACCGGCACCATGCCAGTGGAAAATTACTATTAGCCTCTAGGTCACCAGTGTTGCCTTTTCTGTCCTCACTATTAGATGTCCTCACAGTTTGTGCTGAAGAACCAACTATGAATTGGTTCCTTTTCTTTCTGGTTTCCAGCTTTCCAAACCAGTTTATTCTTGGTGGAAATCTGCCAAATGGTTAAAAATTAGATGCGAGCACAGGACTGAAACATGTTCCATTTTGGCATAAATACCCAGTGCCATGAGCTGCCATGAGCTCTCTGTCCCTGGTTGTTAGCCCAGGTAAAGCCTGTGCATTAAGCTTGCCCTGGTCTAAATAAATCAGACTAAGGTGTGCTGCCTACGACTCTGAATTCCTAAATGGCCCTGGTCTTTAGCCCAGGTAAGCCTGTGCATTGTTATCCCTGGTCTAAATGGACCAGAATAATGTTAGGCTGCCGGGGGCTCGAATTCCTTAGAGCCCTGGGTACAGGCCACCATGCCAGTGGTCTAAATTACCTATTAGCCTCTGAGGTCACCAAATGATTGAACTTGCCTCAGAAATTTTTTCAGTTCCTCACTAGCAGATGTCCTCACAGTTTGTGTTGAACAGTCACCACTATGAATTGGTTCCTTTTCTGGTTCTGGTTTCCAGAGTTTCATACATGTCAAACCGGCTTTATTCTTGGTTTGAAATCTGCCAAAGCAGAAGTTAAAAATTAGCTGCTGAGCACAGGACTGAAACATGTTCCATTTTGGCTATACATAAATACCCAGTGCCATGACGCTGGCCATGGAGTCCTCTCTGTCCCTGGTGAGTTGCATCATATCAGAAGACGGCACGTGTGAAGTGGGATCGTCATGCCAGGTCCCCATAAGTCTGTGCTTATTAAGCTGGCCCTGGTCCTGAATAAACCCAGTGTAAGGTGTTCTGCCTTAATGGGACTCTGAATTTCTGCTCCCAAATGGAGCGCCTGGTATCTTTAGCCCAGGTAAGCCTGTGCATTGTTATCACTGGTCAGAGGACAATGGACCAAGAATCCATTATGTTAGGCTGCCGGGGGCTCTCGAATTCCTCAGACGTGCCCCTGGTCTTCCTGCCGTGCTCCCATTTAAAGGGGTTATAACTGGTTTATAACTATTAAGGTTGTATTAAGTAATAATGCCCCTTTTAAAAAAATCTGGTCTAAATGGACCAGGCTAAACTTTGATTGGTCAGCACCAAATGATTGAACTGCGGCCCATCAGAAATTTGGGGTTTCAGTTCTTCTCCAGGCAAACTCTCCAACTTCAGTTCTCTGTTGACAGTCAGCAGTTGAGTTGCTTGGTGTGGACTGGTGAGTACGTGTGGAGTGTTCATACCTGTCAAACCTGAGCTAAGAAAAAGGTTTGAAGGGTGGATGTGAAAGCAGCAAGTTAAATATTCCACCACTGCTGTGCTGCTGTGTACTGGAGTTCTTCCTAAGTGATACTGACACGTGAACTGAGTCCTCACTTTTCCATCAGACGGTGAGTTGCATCATATCAGACGGCACGTGTGAAGTCGGGATCGTCATGCTGACTGTCCCATAAGTCTTGCTGGTGTGTTTAGTTGTGCGAGACAAAGGTGCTGACAGACCCAGGTGTGTGCGTGTGACTGTGTTAAATGGGTGTGAGCTGGAGCTGCTCCCATGTGGAGCGCATGGGGGGTATGTTAGTATGATGACCAGCATGACGCCCAGTGGGGGGGCTGCAGTTCGATTTCAGCCTCTGTCACTCACAGACACAGAGACACAACACCAAACACTCCATTACCTTCAAACCGGAATTCAAGGTTGAGCTCAAGTATAACGAGTAAAGGTCTCAAACAGTTCAGACGTACTGCATCTGGTATTCCTGTACAATAAGACCGTCCTATAAAGATGGGTGAGTGGAAGTATAAGGTAGGTGTGTCTAATGTACTGGCCAGTAAGTGGACATGCACGGTATGTGTTTCTAATAAATTGGCCAATATGTAGACCTACAAGGTAAGTGTTTCTAATATTCTGACCAGTAAGTGGAAGTACAAGGTAGGTGTTTCGAATATACTGGCCAGTAAGTGGACATGCACGGTAGGTGTTTCTAATAAAGTGGCCAATATGTGGACATACAAGGTAAGTGTTTCTAATATTCTGACCAGTAAGTGGAAGTTCAAGTTAGGGGTTTCTAATAAAGTGGCCAGTGAGTGGACATGCACGGTGGGTGTGTCTAATAAAGTGGCCAGTGAGTGGACATACATGGTAGAACAGTGTGTTAAACAGGTGGAGAAGTGTGTATTACTCTTTCAGTATTGATATGAACACATAAACTTGTTCTATAAGGCGTTCCATACAGCAAATGCTCTAAGATAGTCCACAAAGAACTTTTGCCATCTCTTGTTTTCTCTGTAACACAAAGAACAAAAAACAAAGAATAGAACATTTTGCTTCAGCTTAAAATATTTATCCTTGAAATAGTTGAAATATTTACGTGAGCCAAGAAATGAATACATTCTGTTTCATAAAAAATGCAGGGAAGTACAGCAGCTCTTTTGAAGCGTGTTGGAAGTTTGTGATTCAGTGAAACAAAAGCGGGAACGAAAGCGAGTCGGCTCGGTGACCTTGATCCATAGGAGAGACATTTTTTTAAAGTGAGGGTTCAGCAGAGCAGATTTGTCACTGAGCATTAATCACAGCGTATGAGTGCTTTATGACTTGTCCTGGACTTGAAGAGTGCTGGCTAAGGCGGATGGATGGTAGATCCTAATTTTACCCGTGTTCAGATTCTCCCGGTGGATGCCGGACCTGGTTTTGACAGGCCTGACATAAGAGCCAACCTGAGAGTGAGTAAGTGGAAGGCTCGGCGCAGGAACGTGTTGTTAAATTGGGAAGATGTGAAAGCCGGGCTGCTCAGATTTGTGGCAGTTTGAAGGAACAGTCTCAAAAATGTCCTCCGGAAACCTAATTCCAGTTTGCCTCCAGAATAACGGAATCAAGGGGTATTCCATCGGAGTACAGCTCGGTGTGTGATGAAACTAGGACCATGTGTTTTCTTCCCAGCATCCTTTCTGAATTTCTTTTTTCGGACGCCTTCATATTTCCTTTTTACTATCCTTCGGGAAATAAATGCTATCAAGCAACTTTCCGAGAGCAGTGTTCCGTAAAGAAGCCAGGAACATTAATAACGCGCTCAAGAAAATGAATCTGCCATTAGAAATCTACTGCTTCGCACTTCCGCTGGCCATGATCAAAGAGCCTCTTGATGTGAAGCACCCACCAATTTTCATTTCAAGCATTTGCAACGGAGTTGAACTTCCCTGCCATTACGGAGCATTATAATCATATGTGGTTAGTCGATTCCGCAAAAGCTGATCCGGGACCAGCTAGTGGTTTATTAGTAGACAGCACTGCAGACTGAATGTACGTTTGCTGGGAATCAGTTTTGTTGTTGTTTTCACTGGCAGTGCTGTATGAGGTAGTGGACCGTTTTTCATGGGAAAGTTCTTATGATGTTTAGAACAAAGCTCGGAATATCAAAGCAATATTGAAGAAGGTCTATTCCTTCAGAAACGGCCAGCCTTTTCACCAGACTCTGTACCGACTTCAAACACGGCATATTTGGTTTACAACCCTCAGCCGAAATATATCTAAGATGTCTTTCTAGAGCTTCAGATTGGTATTAACATGGTTGGTACTTCTGACAGAAAACAATCCAGTTGGAAATTAAAAAAAAAAAAAAAATCTCGGAAAAAAAGAAATTCCAGAGTTTCCAAACCTGGAGTTACAAAAATGTAATTAAATAAAATGGGACAACTTTACAAGAAGGAGGTCGAGGGTTGGTGTTCAAGAGAGTGGTTATACCAGGTGGACGTTTACAATAAAGTGGCCAGCAACTGAAAGTACAAGGTAGGCGTTTCTAATAAAGTGGCCAGTGAGTAAAAGTACAAGGTAGGCGTTTCTAATAAAGTGGCCAGTAAGTGGAAGTACAAGTTAGGCGTTTCTAATAAAGTGGCCAGTGAGTAAAAGTACAAGGTAGGCGTTTCTAATAAAGTGGCCAGTAAGTGGAAGTACAAGGTAGGCGTTTCTAATAAAGTGGCCAGTGAGTGAAAGTACAAGGTAGGCGTTTCTAATAAAGTGGCCAGTGACTAAAAGTATAAGGTAGGCGTTTCTAATAAAGTGGCCAGTAAGTGGAAGTACAAGGTAGGTGTTTCTAATAAAGTGGCCAGCGAGTGGAAGCACAAGATAGGCGTTTCTAATAAAGTGGCCAGTGAGTGAAAGTACAAGGTAGGCATTTCTAATAAAGTGGCCAGTAAGTGGAAGTACAAGGTAGGCATTTCTAATAAAGTGGCCAGCAAGTGGAAGTACAAGGTAGGTGTTTCTAATAAAGTGGCCAGTGAATAAAAGTACAAGGTAGGCGTTTCTAATAAAGTGGCCAGCGAGTGAAAGTACAAGGTAGGCGTTTCTAATAAAGTGGCCAGCGAGTGAAAGTACAAGGTAGGCGTTTCTAATAAAGTGGCCAGCGAGTGAAAGTACAAGGTAGGCGTTTCTAATAAAGTGGCCAGCGAGTAGAAGCAACGGACTTCTACGACTGAACCTTGTAGGTAAAGACTGACACACTAAACCATGCACTTTAATTAAAGCAGTAAATAAGTACCTGACCTCACTAACGTTCAATCATATCCTCACAGCAATGTTGGACATCAGTACCTGACCTCACTAACACTCAATCAAATCCTAACAGCAGTGTTATAGTATCTAGTGGTCATCCAACAGATACTGCAGCAAAGGGAAGACAAACTGTACTGCATATTAAAGCCTTTGTTTTAATGATACGCGCTAGCTGTGCAGACGTTTGATGGTAGTGTACGTACATTTACTATAAGTGTTCAGACTTTCGACAGCCAAGTTATACACTGTCCATCCAGCTTGCGTCTGAATGCCTCTGTTGTAGCCATGTTAAAGCTGGCGTGGCAGCTCCATCTGTCTTTAGCGTCATCTTCCAGTGGAAGGCCAGCGAGACTCGGCTGCACCTCCTAATTTGGCTGGGGATAATAATTAATGATAAGAAGCAGGAATAAGTGCATCTGACTGCCTTTCAGACCTCGTTTCTCGCTCTCGCTCCCAATCCTGTCTTGCCTAAGACAGTGAGCAGTGAAGTAAGCTGCGTGAGGACGAAAAACAGAGCGGTCATTCATAGTTATATAACCGGCTTTAAATGAATCTTCTCCCATGTGAAACCGTAATCACATAAATGAGGACAATATGTTTCACATAATGTCATTTAGGCCGTAATAAAACAATCATTTACTCCCTGGTCCTCAGCGCTGAAGAAAATCATATTTTGACATTTGAAAATCGATGTCAATTTGATGAGGCGCTGAGAACAAAATAGCACATAATGGTGGCGAGTATTGCGTCTTATTGTACAGAGAATAAAACAGAGGCGAGTTAACACCACCACCAGGCTGCTATTGCAATCAATGCCCAAGGAGTTAAAACTTCAATGAACTGTCACTTAGTTACTTGCATACAATCAGGACCGAATCAACCAACAGCATTCATGTAAGTCACTCCCCTTACTGCTGTACCTGACTGACCCAACAGCCACGACTGAGGACTGTAAGGGAGCAGTGATGCCCTCTATGAGTCATCCTGTTGGTGCCAGAACCATTGGCAGATGGCTGCACCATGCAGGACCACATGAACACAGATTGCTATGACGACTGTCCATAACACCACGTCAACGTCGCCAAAGACTACAGTGGTGTGGTGCCAGAATGCCATGGTGTGACTCAAAATGACGGCGGGTCATCTTCAGTGACGAGTCCCGCTTTTGTCCTGGTGGAGACGACCAACCACTCAGGCACTGTTGTCAGCACCAAGATGAACAGTGTGTCGTTACGTGTCACATGTCCAGAAGGCCTGGTGTCACTCCATCTCCACCGCTACTGCATCATCTGCAGAAACTGTGTGAGAATATTCTGGGATGGATTACCACAGGACACCATTAGGAACCTCTACAACTCCATGCTGAGACGTCTGGCATGTTGGGTAAGCAAACACGGAAGCCCAACGCCATACTGAGAGACACTGCTTCTGTATGTGTAGCTCAATAAATATTCCCCATATCAGTCTAAATGTATCATCACTTATTGTTCCTGGTGACCTTTACCTTCCTTCCCAACAGCACTGCAACCCCACACTTCCTTCTGGGTGCAGCTGCTCTTTAGACGATGAGTGTATATTTGGGCATCAAGTTATCATTACATTCATATGCCAAAAGTAATAGGACAGGAACTAGTATGTAGGACCGCCTCTAACCTGGTGAGGTGAAGCAATTCAACATCAATTCCATCAATTCCATGTCACTAATGAAACCCAAGAAAGTTTAGTCTTTTGGGCGGAGTCTAGTTTCAGCCACACCCCTACATTTCTAATCAGGAAGTGAGGTTGCATCTCTTGGGATCCTACATCCCTACAGTCTGCATACAGACTAGCTTGTGTATACTGTATCATATGAATGCCCGATTCAGACAAACACATCTCTGATTGGTCAGTATGCTCACAGCAGATGCACTGACCCTAAGAGGTTCATTAGTGTGTTACAGGCTTCGGCATTTTTGGGATGTTTTACTTCCAGTGACGTCCAAGACTGACGAATGTGCAGCTGCATTCAAGATGGAGAGGAATCACTAGTCACTAGGTGCACAGAGTCTCTCAAGTGCACCGAACAGCGCCTTCCAAATGCAGACGGATGCTTCAGAACTCCGGGGAGTATGAGGTACTTAAGCATCTACGGAGATTTCCAGGGCCAGGATATGCAACATTCCCAACCGGCCAAATCTGTCACCTGAATCAACCTAAAGGAGTGTGCGGCTCACTTCGCCAAGCCCGGACGGAAAGCAGAAAGCCAGTGAAACTGAAAATGACTGCATTACTGACCTGCCAGAACATCAGCGGGGAAGACCCCCAGCGTCTGGGGGTGTCAGGAAGGCAGAGGCTTCAGGCAGTATTGATTACAGTGGGTTTATATAGATGTGCTCCAATAATACAGTCCTGTGAGAAAGTATTCACCCCTAAATAGCTTCTGTTTGGCTGGTTTGTGGCAGTAAATGGTTTCAGGTTCTCATACAAAGCGTGATAAGACAAGAACACAAGGGGAACATGACCCACCTAAAGTGTATAAATCTAAAACCTGGCTGTGACTTCTTTAGTAGCAACCAAGCGCCTCCTTTTCTCTGGACTGGATCTCCTGTCAGGTACAGAGAGTTTCCACTGAACTGGGAAAATCTGCTTTTAGCCGCACCGGCGAGCTGGAGTTCACTACAGGAGTCTCTAAAACTCGGCTCGCTGGTCTAACTCAATCACAGACTGTACTGGTCTAGTCCTGATCACCCATCGTAATTCAAGCATATTTAATTCTATTTGAACAAAGACGTAAATGCTCAGCTACACTGAAAATGAGGGTGACCCTCAGTGTTAAGTCTTCCACATCACTGTGGAGGAATTCTGGTCCACTCCTCTTTGCAGCACTGCTTTAATTCAGCCGCGCTGGAGGGCTTTAGAGTATAACCTGTGCATTTAGGGTCTTCCACACAACACTGACTCACTTTTTTTTTGTCATTCGGATGAGGGCTTGCTCTTGTTCTCCAGATCATTGTCTCTGCATAAGCCAACTGGACTTCTGCTTCCACTCACTGGCCACTTTATTAGAGACACCTGCCTTGTACGTCCACTCACTGGCCACTTTATTAGAAACACCTACCCCTTGTATGTCCACTCACTGGCCATTTTATTAGAAACACCTACCCCTTATTATGTGCCTTGTATTTGGTCCACTGTGGCCACTTTATTAGAAACACCTACCTTGTACATCCACTCACTGGCCACTTTATTAGAGACACCTGCCTTGTACTTCCACTTACTGGCCACTTAATTAGAAACACCTACCCCTTGTATGTCCACTCACTGGCCATTTTATTAGAAACACCTACCCCTTGTATATCCACCCACTGGCCACTTTATTAGAGACACCTGCCTTGTACGTCCACTCACTGGCCACTTTATTAGAAACACCTACCTTGTACATCCACTCACTGGCCACTTTATTGGAGACACCTGCCTTGTATGTCCACTCACTGGCCAATTTATTAGAAACACCTACCCCTTGTATGTCCACTCACTGGCCACTTTATTAGAGACACCTACCTTGTACATCCACTCACTGGCCACTTTATTAGAGACACCTGCCTTGTACGTCCACTCACTGGCCACTTTATTAGAGACACCTGCCTTGTACTTCCACTCACTGGCCACTTTATTAGAGACACCTAACCTTGATACAACTTGTACTGGCCCACTCACTGGCCACTTTACTTTAGAGACACCTGGCCACTTTATTAGAGACACCTGCCTTGTACTTCCACTTACTGGCCACTTTATTAGAGACACCTGCCTTGTACTTCCACTTACTGGCCACTTTATTAGAAACACCTACCCCTTGTATGTCCACTCACTGGCCATTTTATTAGAAACACCTACCCCTTGTATGTCCACTCACTGGCCACTTTGTTGGAGACACCTGCTTTGTATGTCCACCCACTGGCCACTTTATTAGAGACACCTGCCTTGTATGTCCACTTACTGGCCACTTTATTAGAAACACCTACCTTGTACTTCCACTCTCACTGGCCACTTTATTAGAGACACCTACCTTGTACGTCCACTCACTCACCACTTTATTAGAGACACCTCCCCCTTCTATGTCCACTCACTGGCCACTTTATTAGAGACACCTGCCTTGTATGTCCACTCACTGGCCACTTTATTAGAGACACCTGCCTTGTACTTCCACTTACTGGCCACTTTATTAGAAACACCTGCCTTGTACATCCACTCACTCACCACTTTATTAGAGACACCTCCCCCTTCTATGTCCACTCACTGGCCACTTTATTAGAAACACCTGCCTTGTACTTTCATTTACTGGCCACTTTATTGGAAACACCTACTTGTAGTTCCTTATGCAAATGCCTATACAAAATACCCATATATATATATATATATATATATATATATATATATATATATATATTTCACTTTGTGCAATAACGAATCTGACTCTTATTAGTAATTACTACTCCCATAATCTGAATCTATAAGCTGTAATGAGCTATAACACCATTTCAGAACTCACATTAGGATTTCCAGCTCTCTATGGATTGTAGAACTCAATCTTACCCTCTAAATCAAGTGTGTTTTGATGTTCTCCATGAAATGCTTCATTGTAGAATCTGGGAGTCTCGGAAGAACTGCTTTTTAACTGCATCATTTATCAAAAACTCATATAAAGTGTTACACGGCTGATGCATATTATTCCAGAATATACGTTATTAAAAACTAGGACAAATCATTTTTATATCCTTCTGGGCAGTTCGTTTGAGAGACCCCATAGCGCACAGAAAATCTATGGAAACGTTTGGAAAGGGAAAAGGAGAGACGTTCTATGTGGAGCGGCTCAGGACACTCCGTGCTGTCCTAAAAGAGAGATGTGTGCAATAAGAGCGGATGCACAAATTCCTGAATACAGAGTTCGGACTGTGACTAAGATGCATGGTGGACCAACCAAATACCTGGGCCTGAAAGAGTTAAGTTACGTCACAACAGCAACAAACTCAGAGTGCTGCGCTCTCGAGACCCCTTTACAGAAAAGAAGCTAAAGATTAGCTGCAGGAGAACAATGGACTGACCACTCCAGAGTCCAGACCTATTGAATATGGAATTAGCTGGATTGTGAGAAGAAGACTTCTCTGAGTAAACAGAGGGGTGGGAAAAGCATCCCGGTAAAGTCCTTTGAAGAACTAGAGCATGTTTTCTGAAGTTAGCGAGCTAGCATTATTAACATAACACTGGTTCAGCACATCTTACCACAACCACCTAAACAATGATCTCCATGGACAGTCATCACTCTGCACTTTACATTAGTATATTATACTTGCACATATAGACTGACCTACTGTTATCTTCCATTCACATTGTATATCTGTAGTGTATGTATATACTGTATACTGTATAAAAATCAATATTCTATGCCCTGTATAAACCCTGCATCTCTCATCCACCTCAGACTTACCATAGTGCTGCATATATCAGTTTTTATTCATAACTTTTATTCATAACTGTAAATTAGTGTAAACAGAGATTTTAGTGTTTAGTACTGTATATATTTATTGTCTAATTTATATGTTTGTATTGATGTACTGTAAGGAACTACGCCTGTGAAAATGTGATGTGACAATAAAAGTAATTTGATTTGACACTAACATTTGACACTTTATTAGGTACACCAGCTTGTATCTACACCTAGTGTCCACTGTATCAGCTCCACTGACCATATAGGAGGACTCTGTAGTTCTACAGTTATAGACTTTTTCTCACAATACTTTACTCTGTTCTTTTATGGTGAGGACCCCCACAGGACCACCACAGAGCAGGTATTATGTGGGTGGTAGATCATTCTCAGCACTGCAGTGACACTTATGTGTTGGTGTGTTAGTCTGCGTGTGCTGGTGTGAGTGGATCAGACACAGCAGTACTGCTGGACACCTCAGTGCTACTGCTGGACTGAGAACCATCCACCAACCAAAACTATCCAGCTAACAGCATCCTGTGGGGAGCGTCCTGTGACCAGCGTCCTTTGGGCGGTGTCCTGTGAGGCAGCGTCCTGTGACCAGCGTCCTGTGAGGCAGCGTCCTGTGGCTAGCGTTTGTGACCACTGATGAAGGACTAGAGGGTGACCATCCACAAGATGGACCAGCAAGGTAGGAGTGTCTACTAGAGTGGACAGTGAGTGGACACAGTGTTTAAACACTCCAGCAGTACTGCTGTTTCTGATCCACTAACACCAGCACAACACACACTAACACACCACCACCATGTCAGTGTCACTGCAGTGCTGACAATGATCTACCACCCACATAATACCTGCTCTGTGGTGGTCCTGTGGGGGTCCTGGCTATTGAAGAACAAGGTAATACAGTACACAGAGAAACAGGTGGTCTACAGTTTGGAACTGTAGAACTACAGAGTGCTCCTATATGCTCAGTGAGTGTGGAGGACTTTTATTGAAGTGTACGGAAAAACTGAGATTCAACATTTGCTATCTGATTTTTGAAGGTCTGTAGATCAGTGGAGTGGTCTTAGAATGAAGCCAAACTCAACAGCGTATGACATGCCCTTTCCACGAGCCTTAGATCACATTGCCAACCTTCAGGAACCTGGAGATTACAGACCACACATTCATAGACTAGTAGATGTCAAGCTTAAGAGACCATTGCTTGAGCAGTAGACAACTTTGTGCAGCCCCTATTCTGTACCATCCCAGCCAAGAACCTTTAAGGAACCTCCCCCTGTGTTTCAGGATAGCACATAACATGGTGTGAGAAATACAACTGGACTCTTATCAGCTTTCCATTACTAATACCATAAAAACAACCAAGTGAACTGAGACTCTCGGAGCCTTCTGTACGGGGAAGACTGCAATGGAATAAACCGGCTTCCATCCCTCCAGCCTGAAGACCAAGATCTATCAGTTGTTTGGCAGATCTTTCTGAAACAGCATACCCAATGCCTTTCTTTGGAACACCGCTAGCTGTATGGTTTGCACGTCTCAAAGGCTGTCAGTCAGCTGTCTTGTCATCCCGGCCTTGGCTGGCCGACAAGCGCATCGTTATTTCCCGTGGAGTTCTCCGGCAGGAAGAACGGATTCCACCACAACTTTGGAGCTCTGCGGGGTTATCGAGGATTCCCTTGATCAGATGGGTCAATTTCATATTGCTGTTAGCAGAGGCATGGCTGCAGAGCTCAGGTGAGGGAAGCCAGACCCTAGTAACAGTCAGGAGTAGTCATTCATCATCACTGTATCGATCTTTCAGAGATAGGCTCACTTCCTGATGAATAATCTAATAAAGAAAGCAGCGCCGGATGGCGAGTGATGTAGACGGCGGGATCAGCAACCCGGGCGCTGCGGAAATCCGCTTTGATCTTCCTTTGATTCCTAAAGCCAAAAGAGAATAAAGAACACGGAGAGTTGCTATATATGGAGTATAAAAGGAGCTATTTGATTAGATTAAGCCAGATTAAATACACAAATATCCCGCGTGAGTTAGCACTTAACCGGATGTAGCACCACCTTTAAGTACACCACAGCGTAACGGTCAGAGCGCACCCTTTCCAGTCAATAAAGCCAATAACTGCAAATAGCTTAACTTTTTCGCTTTTCAGCTTTTGCCATTATTTGAAGACGCCTGATACTCCTTACATTCTGTGCAATTCCCAAAATGAACAGACTGAAGGAAATGGCTCAAACTGACTCAGAAAGACGTCTGGTTTCATTGACTTGCATTAAAAGCCAAGCAGGTTTTCCCCTCTCCTGAAAAGTTATCATTTAGGATTTTTTTTTTTTTTTGCTTAAAAGGCTGAACAAAGAAATATGGATATCAACATGTTATACTTTCATTCCAGCTTCCATTCTTTTAAGGAGACTCACTTACAGTTCCTCAAAGAGACACATCTCCAAAGGCTTAGTACTTCCTGCTTCTCCTCACCATCCAAATAACCCCAAACACATTCAGTGGTGTTGAGGTTCTAGAGGTCAGTAAATTATTCTGAGAACACCAGCAGTTTTTGTTGGATGTGTGTGTCTTCTTTTTTCAGTGAGAGGTTTCTTGAACAGCTACACCTCATTTCAGACCTCCATAGCTTTCGATTGCTCTGTTTGAGCTCCAGCTTTGGAAACCCTTATTAGCGCTACACTATTGCTATCCCATGGTTATCCCATTACCCACTTTTCTTCTTCTTCTTTGTTCACATTTTTGCCCACTAACTAGTTTTTGAGATGTTGACACAGTTTCTGGAACTCTGGAATGTTCTGTCTGGGAATGGTGTGTTTCAATCAAGCTTTTTGAACTTATCTTTGGTTTTTGGAAATAAAACTATCTAAATGTTTCCCATTAAAAGTGAACGTGGTGGAAAAGTACACACCCATGTACTGTACTTTTGCTCAACTGACAGACATGGTTTCAGGGCAGACCCCCAAGCACAAATTTAACATCTGTCTTTTTCTCCCCCATTAATCTTACCTCTCAGTCTCATATTCACTCCTATTCAACCTCAAATCCCTACCAATTATCTCAATTGTCTCCTGAAAAATGTATAACTTCAAATTTCCTGTCCTTTATGATTGGGGTCAATTTGATCCCACCAATTGACACCTCTAAAAAACTATTACAATAACTATTATATTAAAAATGACGTAAGCAAGGACAAGCCTTTTCTCTGTACCTGACTGACCCAACAGCCATAATAGTAGCCTCCATGAGTCATCCTGTTAGTGCAGCACTATTGGCAGATGACTGCATCACGCAGATCTGCATGCACACAGACCATTACAGGGACTGTCCTGAACACCACGTCAACGTCACCAAAGACTGCAGTGGTGTCGTGCCAGACCTTTGTCTTGGCAGAGATGACCAACAAATCAGTGTGTGGAGACTTCGTGATCAGCGCCAAGATGAATGGTTTGTTGTCACGCACCACACGTATAGAAGGCCTGGTGTTACTCCACCTCCACCCCTACCGCACCATCTGCAGGAACTGTGTGAGAATATTCAAGCTGCATGGGATGGATTACCACAGGACACCATTAGAAACCTCTACGCTGCAACATCTGGTGTGTTGGGTTAGCAACTACTTCTGCTCAATAAATATTGTCCCTATCAGTCTAAATTTATCATCATTAATTGTTCCTGGTTACCTTTATCTTCCTTCCCAACACCACTGCGGTCACACACTTCCCTCTGGGTGCAGCTATTCTTTTCATAATGAGTGTACATATGGCCCTTTAAAGAAAACATGCCTCCGCCGACCCCATGCCCCGTACATCTGGAATGGTCATTACCAGTCGTCCCAATTAAATTAGGAAATGTCATTCAATATGAAGTAGGAAATGTCAATCATTTTAGAGATGTTAAACATTAAACGAGGTCAAAATGACCCCAAAGATAATAGGCCAGTTATTAATGGCCATATTGATTGGAAATTATGCAAATGACGTGCAGCCCTTTACGCAGTTATGCACATGTTCGGTTTCCAGCCTTCTAGACCACGAGCTAATTTCCCCTGCATCGGAATAAGCCTGGTTACTGTTTCAGGACAGGTATAGGCGTCACCTACAGCGTCTATAAGACAGTCAGCAGAAGTGTACTTTTGCTTAGTGCAATAAAAAACATCAGTAATTCTCCTTCTCTCGCTCCATTATGCTAATTGTTATGCTAATCAGCATGGTAATTGTATCATATTACAGTAGATCAGCAAAGTCTACCCGAGCACAAAACCTGAATAATTCAGAAGGTTTTTTCCCCCCCTTCTTACCCTAGATAGGTTCCTGCAGCTCAGAGCAACTGCCTGTGTCCTTAGAAGAGTGCAGGTTGGAGATTATTCATCTTTTTTTTCCCTCGCCTTTTTGCTTTGGCAGTTCTCCTACTCCTACTGCAGCTCTGACAGTGCAGTCCTGACTCCAGCTGAAGACTCTAGCTGCCTCTGTCTGTCACACATACATACACACAAACACAAAGGGGTCTGATCCCTCCCACTATTCCTTCCCCTGCTCCCCACATGTCATGTTTTGCATCTTCCAAATGCTGTCTGCTCTGTGATTGGCTGTCAGAAGGGTGGGACTCGATACGAGTATGTTGAGAGCAGGTGTGTGGCATGATGCCCCCGCCCCTTCCTGAAATACAATGATTGCGGACTGTACAGTGAAAACTAAAGGGACTTAAAAGTAATACTGGCCATTTTATTGGAAACACCTACCACATAGGCCATTAAAGTACTTATCAGAAACACCCACCTTATTGGCCAGTGGTTTGCACTCCAGCATTTCCCCCTAGATGGCCCAGTTTAATTTCCCTAAGATGGGATGTAGCAAAAAATCTGGGCTATCTAGGAGGAGAAGGCTGGGGCGCACACCACCGGCCAATATGTTAGGTGTTTCTGATAAACTGGCCAGTATTCCTTTAAGATCCCTCCAATTTCTCACTAGTGAGGAATTGGACCCCCCCAAAACAAAAGGCCCGTGGACTGTTTTATGACAGGCCGTGGTGCCTGATAAGTAACTTCAAGGAATTTAAAAGAATACTGGCCATTTTAGTGGAAACACCCACCACATTGTCCATTATAATATATATACTGTATACTATACTTTTTAGATATACCCACTATGTTGGCTGGGGGTTTGCCCCCCCATATTGTCGGACCATGTAGATGTAGTCCAGGTTTTTGCACCATCCTAACACCATTTAACACATAGGGATGTAGGGAAAATCTGGAACATCTAGAGGGGAATGCTGGGGGACAAACCTTGGGTCAATATGGTTGGTGTTTCTGATAAAATGGCCAGTATTCCTTTAAGTTCCCTTCAGTTTCTTGCTGAGCCCCCTGAAATATAACACTTGTGGACTGTATAGTGAATTGCTGTAGGGCTGGGTAAGAAACGGGTAAAGGGAATTTAAAAGAATACTGGCCATTTTATTGGAAACACCTACTACATAGGCAATTCCGCAATTACCTTCAATTTCAAACACCCTGGATTCAGTCCATCACAGCCATAGCATACAGGCTATTACAAATTAGAACTTAGAAGCCATTGGTGCTCGGACATAGAGGAGTTTACCCTCCGCATGCCCTATACACAGCCCCGAGGGGTCAGTTGGAGGTTAGGGGATTTGCTCAAGTCGCTGTTTTCCATTCTTGTCTAAGTACAGAGGTTCGTTTGTCCATGTTATCTGACCATACGGTACATACACCACAGATAGAGGTTATCCTGAGAGGTGCGGGAGTATTCCCTTAATATGACAGATGGTTCCAGGTTATTAACTCCACCTCTTTATGCCTACACCCATTAACCATTTTGTCTGTGACACCGAGTAGTATCTGTGTCCTACTGTGTACTACTGAATGCATACGTTTATAAGGTCAGTCAATGATATTTTCACAGTTATTAGACACCTGTACATTGTACCTACACTCATAAGCCATTTTTATAAGGTAACCCAAATAATATCTGGTTGGCGGTGGTCCTGTGGGGATCTGTTTCCCATGACAGATACAGGAAAGGAGAGTGCTAAGCATGTATTACTTGGGGGAATCGTTAGAACTGAAGGTTGTCATTGATTGCCCACCTGCTTGTGAAGAGAAGACCGCTTGGAACAGTCATGGTATTGACAGTATATGTTCCAATTGGTCATTTTACTGCCCAGTAATAGAACAAGGCTGGCTAATCTAATATCTACCTTCTAATTAGCTCAAATTACTGGCTGCACTACTGACGTGAAATGATGCCCTGATCTTTTCGGTGCTCATATAAATGTCTACAATTATGCAGAATCATGCATAGAATCACACATAGCTTATATTTTTCTTGCTCGAGTGTGAAGATAAGAGCAAAAGCACAGAAGACAGAAGTTCTGTGAAGGCCAGCTAACATTATTGTGACATTCCTAATCAGCTTTGCTGAATGCTTTAGCTTTAGTGAAGGATTTCAAAATGAGCCATCGACACATGAACATACCACTCTAGTGTTCATTCTGCTGACTTTATCTTTTTCTGGAGGAGTGGAGCATTAACAACATTGCTGTCCCCACCTTCGAGGTACCATTAGGTCCTGGTTCCGTCAAACAAGAACCTTCCATGTGTAACTATTAGACTAATGGCCATTAGAAAAGGACGTGTGGCGGTGTAAAAAGTATGCAGTGGGATGCTACAGAGAACCTAAGACTGGATTTGCTGTCTGGATTTGCGCACTAGCCGGTGCCTGAGCAGGAAGACCAGCGGTATTCTGAAGGACTCCACCCACCCACGCCATTATGACAAGTTGCACGGAAGCAGTCACTTCCGATGTTCTGAGTTTCTTCCCTCAGGCCATGAAGCTGCTGAACATCTAGTAATGTCTGTACTGTCACTACACATCTCACCTGACTCATCATCTTGTAGATCTCCATGAACAATCCACACCAAATCCACTACAATTCACAATCTTCTACCTTGTCCAGATTATAAGAACACCAGACAAACAAATAAGTCACCTTCCGTGTTTAAGGTGGTAGTAACTTCAGACTCCTGCAGATGGCGCTGCACGAGGATGATGCATCTATAAATACCTGTGGGGTGTGAGTGACGGGATCCATAGTTTGGGAAGAGGTGCTACAGTGCAGGGAATGTCTCGTTCCATGTGTGGAAAATGGCTCCAAAGCAGATGTTAATGATTGGCTGAAAGGAGTGACTGCATTAGTGGCAGTGCCAAAGACCATAGCGTGAAGGAAGTAGCTGAATCTGCAGGTGTATTAATGCGTACGGGTCTACCAGCAGTGGCTTCTCTTTGGAATTGTGCCAAGGAAGGCATCCATCAACTCTGGCCCAACTGACCAATTCTTTAATGGAAGAGTATCTGAACATTGATGTGGCCTACATCCAGTAACTTGTCCAGTACATGCCAAATTCAGTCACAGCTGTTATTGGTGCCTGTGGAGGCATTACATGCTGTTAAGTACGTTTCAGTCACAGAGGACTAGTCTCTTGACCGGTGAGGTTATCTTGGGCTTTGTTTACCTTGGTTTCTGTTTGGCTCCTGTGTATGATCTACGCTATTGTCTCTTGGTTATTGTGTTCTTGCTCTTGTATTTTGATTGCTGGTTAGGTGGTTTGTTTATCTCTCTGGGTTATGGCTTTGTCTCCTCCATACCTGTTATGTTACCTGTTAGATCTTTGTTAGATCTTCAAAGTTACAGATGAATTGATTTGATAAGATCTGAAACCCCCAAAAAAGACTTTTGACTGTGAGGACAAATCCAAAGAGGAAAGCCAAAGAATCCTAGCTACACCCTGATGAAGGCTGACTGAGCTGCACATTTCAAGTGGATTCGTCCTTGAACCCATAGAGCAGCTAGCAGACTCCAGCGTTTTGGAACGAAGGTGCACCGGTACGTCTTTTTTTTTAGCAGTAGTTCAAATACCTTGTGGTCTGGCAGTAATCGTTAAGACCTGCAAGACTTGAACACTATTCGATTTTTGGGGGATTCTTTGTAGTTCTCCGAGTGCACACTGTCAGCGTCGATTCAGTGGTAAAATAGCATGGCAGCGCAGCCTTTGAACAGAGTTATCAAAGCACATAAAATGAGCGTTTTGATAAAGACATCTGAGAGACGCACTATTATTTAAAAGGATGTGAATATAATTACATTTACCATCATGCTGAGTTCACTGCACTGTGGAGTTTCAGAACAGGCTTTCTTTCTGTGCTCTGAGCTGCCAGAAGGCTTGCAAAGAAACCGCCATCCTATATGAAGTTACTAAACGTGAGATAACCAAGGTTAAGGAGCGCTCCGGCATTTATCAGTGTGATCTCTATCTGCGGTGTTGAGGAGTAACAGAACACATGTAATCAAGCAGCTTCCCCAGAGAGAAGTGTGGGGTTGCAGTAATGTTGGGCAGGGAGGTAAAGGCTACCAGGAACAATAAATGCTGGTAAATTTAGACTGACATGATCAATATTTATTGAGCTACACATACAGAAGTCTGTCTCTCAGTATGGCCACCATGTTTGCTAACCCAACATGCCAGACGTCTTGGCACGGTGTTGTAGATTTTCCTGATGCTGTCCTGTGATAATCCATTCAATGGAGCTCGAATATTCTTACACAGTTCCTGCAGATGGTGTGGTAGTGGTTGGATGTGTGGCATGTGGCAACAAACTGCTCATCTTGGTGCTGATCATGGTGCCTCCACACATGGATCCGTTGGTCATCTCCACCAACACAAAAGCAGGACTCGTCAATGAAGATGACCTGCTGCTATACTAAGTCACTTCATGACAGTCTGGCACGACACCACTGCAGTCTTTGGTGATGTTGACGTGGTGTTAAGAACAGTCGTCGTAACGGCTTGTGGGCATGTGATCCTGCATGGTGCAGCCATCTGCCAATGGTGCTGGCACTAACAGGATGGCTCATGGAGGGCCACACTGCGATTGTGGTTGTTAGGTTAGTCAGGTACAGCGATAAGGCCCATCCTTGCTTACATCACATGCCCAGCCGAGTGTAAAACTTGAGTCATTAGCATGTCTCACAATGGCAAGCCTACCCACCAAGTTTCCTGCATGCTGGTTGATTCCTTTTGGGTGCATGTGAACATCTGATTAATTGCATTTGAGCTGTTATAATAATGTGATTACTAGTGAGTATTTATTTCAGTGGTTTCACCACCCACCGTTATTTAAAACGGCTTATTAAGTTTTTACCTTGTTCCCAATAAAAGTACATCTGTACCGCTCGCTGGTACGGCCTGGAACTCGAAAGGGCCTCTCGTTTCATCTCGATGAGTTTGATCTCCAATACAGAAAAGCCCATCTAGTCTAGTGTTTCTTTTGTGCCTATAAAAGGACAAGTGGTGCAGATAAGAGGCTGCTGAACAGACAGGATTCCACCTATTCTTTGTGAACAGACACGGAGCAAGGTGGGAATGGCAAACACTGCTTTTCATTTGAGCTCCACTTTGAAGTGCTATATGAGGGGGGGATCAAAGAGCGGACCAATGTGGATGTCCTAAGGCACAGATGCTGGGAGGAGTTCTAGAGCCACATGCTTATCTAGGTCAATATTACAAAAAGAATGAATAAATAAACTAATTATGAGCCCTACAAATCCAGGCATGACTGTTCTTTCATCCAAAGCAAAGGTCCTTTTCATCTGTAGGGCTTAATAGGATAGAAGCAGGATCAGTTATCATCATTCATATGCGGGAAGGAAGAGAATGACTTCGTGTAAATGAGCGGAAACTTGAGATTCGACATGGCGGATACGTTGTAGAGGCGTTGCATCATGTTGTATACATTTTTTTGACATTGCAAAAGACAAGAATATGTCTATGGCACGTTCTCAATTTCCCTCGTCGGTAAATGAATAACCCCTATTCATCAGTCAATAACAAACCCTTGAAACCCTTTGGCTCGCGCAACTGCTTTTCAATTGGGTTTAGGTCAGGGGATTGGGATGGACCAATCAAAAGCTTTATTGGTAATGAAACCACTGTTGTTTGGATTTGGACAAATGGTCTGGATCATAGTGCTGCTGGAATATCCAACCATAATCCAGTTTTAGCTGGAAGGTGCCAGATTTTCATGTTGGTACTTTATCAGAGCCCATGATGTCATGTACCCAAACAAGGTGGCATTGAAGAAAACTAAAAACATGGGTTCTCTAATCTAGTGCTGGCTACAGGTGCTAAAGTATTAATGGCTGGCAACCAAGGCTAAATGCTTATTAGCACAGAGTATGTTATGTTAGCCATTACAAAACAACAACAGCCAGCTGCTTTGGTTGGGAACATAGCTAATCTTTGCTAATTCAAGCCTCAGACAGTTCCTGCATTGGAAGACACCATTATCTCCACATATGAAGTATGTAAGATATACCTCATAAGGTCATGAATCTTATGAATCTCAAAATGCAAAAAATACAAACTGCTTGCTAATGATGCTGCTTCTGAACTTGTTAACAGTCAGCTATGTACAGTACAAATGACTAAGCCGTAGTTGATGCAACTCAAATGTACTTTGATCTTACTTGACTTAAAATACATATGGAAATAGATATAATAATTTATGTTATATAATATTTATAAACATATAATTAACATAAAATGAGTTTACAATTATAGTGTATGGTTATGAAACTTTTTAATTTGTGACTATTTCATAGAGAGCTTATCCTAGATATTGTAAGGTGTTATGCATGCCATATAACACTTCATACATGAGCTTATAATGCATTATGAAAAAATAAATATATATAATAAATAATATGAAGCTTTACTAGTTTTGTCTTTCTAACCATCTTTCTTACTGTGTACTCTTGCTTTCTTCTCCATGAACCTTCACTATGGCTCTGGTTGTTTTATATAGCTTTAACATGATTTTATTTATAGCCTTTGATTGATTTATGATTTTTGTAATGCTATAGTAACTCAGCCTCTTAGCTTCTGCTGTTCTGAATTATTTATGTTACCAAAAATCAAATTATCAGTACAACAATTTGAGAGAAATTAGTAATAGTATTAGTGGTAATAGTTTTTTATACCTTCCAAAAAAAAAACCCATCTAATATATTTTTATTATAAATTAGAATTTGAATTTATATTTCTGATATTAAAACAATAATTGTTTTTTCTATTTGACCCATGTAAAAAAGTTATAGATAACAGCATACAATGTTTTGAACCTGCAACTCAACATAATACAACTGAAACAAATTAGAATCTAGGAAAAAAGTTTTACAATTGAGGCTGTTTTGAAATCATATTTCCAGTTTTGAGCTAATTAACCAAGAGACCTGAAGAGGAATCAAAACATACCAACCCGGGAAATCTGAAGGGGTAAACTTTAAATGACCTTGGAAATGCTGGGCTTTTTATCTTTATGTATAAGCCAGTATCAGAACATCACTTTCTGAATATGAAGATACTGTTCCACCATAAAAGATCACTTCTCAGGCTGAGAAAATGACTAACCCCCTTATAATCTCAGATCCCACTTTTCAAGGCAGCTCCAGAGTTCTTAGGTTAATATCAGTATCGCATCTTTGAACATGGAGAAATCACTCCACCATAAAGGAAGTTGGTGGGGCTGACACCTCCTCATTGATTGTGGGAAATGTAATCGGCTTGCAGAAGATGCCCAGGTGCAGGGACATCCTGCTGCTCCGCTGTGAGATTCAGAATTGCTCAATCAAGCCTGGAGCTCCAGCTGACGAGCCTGGTGAGGAAATGATCAACATTTGAGCAACAGATGGCTTTGGCCTTCGAACAGGTTTGGCCAAATGTCTAGAGTGGACATTGTGTTTGTGAGAAACTGGGAGGAATCCCGGCATCCACTCTTCTTATTGGATCTTTAAGATTCTCTGGTAACTGTATTCTGTATACACAGGACTCATCCTCAAAAGAATAGCCGCATCCAGAGGGAATCAACCGACAGGAATGATTGGGTGGGTTGGTTTGACATTGTGAGACATGGCAATGATTCAGGTTTTATGCTCGGCCGCACATCTGAAGTAAGCAAGGATGGGCCTTATCCCTGTACCTGACTGACTATATAAGGTCATGCTGTCATGTATGCCTTCCATTCTGATGTATGCTCTTGTGTTGGTGGCATCCTCAGCAGGTGTAGTATAACTCAGAGTAGAGTACAAATGCAATTCGAACAGTTGAAAGAGTTAGAGAGGGGTCACATCATAGGAAGCAGGATGGTTATATCGATGTACTGCACATCATACTGGTCATGCGGATAGAAGAGGCATGCACTAGTGACATAAAGGATCTGGGAGACCTACACGAACCACTAAGAGAGAGAACCGACAGACTGTCCGAGTGACCCAACAGCTGAGATCATAGACATTCACTGAGCAGTGATGCCCTCAATGAGTCATCCTGTTAGTGCAGCACCATTGGCAGAGGACTGCACCACGCAGGACTACATGCACACAGGCCGTTACGATGACTGCCCTTAGCACCACGTCAACGTCACCAAAGACTGCAATGGTGTCGTGCCAGACTGTCATGGGGTTAATCAGAATGGCAGCGGGTCGTCTTCACGCTTTTGTCTTGGTGGAGACGACCAATGAATCCTTGTGTGGAGGCACTGCGCTCAGCACCAAGATGAGCGGTTTCTGCTGTCACTCCACCTTCACCCCCTACTGCACAATCTGCAGTCTGAACTGTGTGAGAATATTTAAGCTGCATGGGATGGATTATCACAGGGCACCTTTAAGAACCTCTGTAACTCCATGCTGAGATGTCTGGCGTGTTGGGTTAGCAAACTTGGCAGCCTAACGCCATACTGAGAGACACTACTTCTGTATGTGTAGCTCAATAAATATTCCCCATATCACTCTACATGTATCATCATTTTTTGTTCCTGGTAACCTTTATCTTTCTTCCCAATAGCCCTGCAATCCCACACCTCCTACCATGAACTACCATCACGTTTCTGCATGAGCAAAACTTCCCACTTAACCACAGTGTGTATTTTGATGAGTAGAATGTTGATAGCCTCACATTATCACGGCACACCACATGGCTAAAACACCTCAAGCGAGAAAGACATGCTGTTCACTGGAGCTCCAGCACGAGGACCATGTAAGCGCTCCCAGCAACGACTGCTGTTCAGCAGCACTTTAAGTGGTGGTACCAAAGAATCTATTACCAAACAATAACGGAATGAACCAATCGCCCACAATTCAGCAACAACCGTGCACTTAAAGGTGACGCATGCAATTGCACAATCGATCCATGTTTCTTCTAATGAGTTCCTCCCCCCAAAGGAGGCCGGGATCAATCCGCAACCCGGACTTAAGCATTCAGGCCAAGTGTGAAAACATCTTCACCTGGCCAATAAAGCCGATTTGGACTCTGGATTTATGATGCTATTTTGCGCTCTCTGCTGTTGTCTGGCAAGAAGTAGAACATACGGACTCGTACAAGATACGATCCGCTTCTTTTCAGACGTTTAATCTCGTCTGGAGAATTTATGAAACACAGAGAGAACCTCCAGAGCCGCAGCGTCTATGCAGGGAGAAATAGCCTCCCAGGCTAGCTTAGCTGAACTGGAGAAGTGTTGTCATAGTCCCCTGGAGAGAGGGAGACTAGAAGAAGAAAGGAAAGCTCGGAGGAGAGAAACGCTGCAAGAAAATGCATCCAATTACCACGCTGCATGACTTCCAACCAAAGAACACGGTGGAGCCGCGGAAACAAGGGCACTGATATTAGCTAATGCACTGTTAGTTACTTTATGCTCAGGGATTGATTTGGAAAACTGAAAAATGCCAGCCCCCTTTTCCAAGCCTGCTTTTTCATGTAAGAGGTCTACACATCTGCTGGTCCAGCTCGTCCAGTCTGTGCTGCAGTAACACCAGCCTCGTCTTCTCTGGGGAAGCTTTACACAATATACTGGAACACTGCTGTGAGGTTCTGATTGCATTCAACCACAAGAGCATTAGGTAGGACAGCTACCGATGTTGGATAATAAGTCCTTGATGAAAATCCCAAATCCCAAATGTAATGGACAGAGCTCTGTTGAAAACAGTCCCACTGCTCCGGCATACTCTAAGCTCGGCGGTTTGATACCACTTAAGCTGCTTCATAACATCCTGTTATAATGAAAAACTGTGACAGCAATGGGTGCACTCTAAAACAGCTAATATTACATATACATATGATATATCATATAGAATTTTATACATACACACACTGGAATCCCAAAGTCTGGCACTACGTAGCAAATCATTCATTTAAATTCATTTCAAATTAATTGAACATTTAAAATCTAAAATGTTTTATAATCTTTTTAGAATAAAAAAAGAAAAAAGATTGAGGATAAAATTTTTAGAAATAGGAACATAGGGACATGTAAGTAGATGGAAACTTTTTAACCAGGCCACGGTAAGCCATTTGTACTAAAATTTGATTTTCAGTCCTATTCTTTTCATTGAAATATATTTTCAAGGACGAGAAGCATTCCTAAGTGAATTCAATGTGCTATACCCTTTGCTTGTTTCATACAATCATTTATTAGTATGGTGTAGGGCCTCCTTTTGCGGCCAATACAGCGTCAGTTCGTCTTGGGAATGACATATACAAGTCCTGCACAGTGGTCAGAGAGATTTTAAGCCATTCTTCTTGCAGGATAGTGGCCAGGTCACTACGTGATGCTTTACCCTGGATACCGTGGCTCTTGATACATCACAAAGACTTGCTGCCTTGGTCACAGATGCGCCAGCAGGACGTGCACCAACAATCTGTCCTCTTTTGAACTCTGGTATGTCACCCATAATGTTGTGTGCATTGCAGTATTTTGAGCAGAACTGTGCTCTTACCTGCTAACTGAACCTTCACACTCTGCTCTTACTGGTGCAATGTGCAATTAATGAAGATTGGCCACCAGGCTGGTCCAATTTAGCCATGAGACCTCCCACACTAAAATGACAGGTGTTTCAGTTTCATTGTCCAACCCCTGTATATATATATATTGGCATCATGATCACTGATGATGGACTAGGGTAGGGTTGTCAAACTCTAGCACTTGAAGGGCCATCAAATATAAAGGGTAGCTAAGTACATGAATAAATAAATAAACCAAAGAATAAATAAACTAACTAATAAACAAATGAATTAATAAATAAATTATAAATATATGGCCCAATTAGGGGGGTCTTTCAAACCTACCTACTTGCTTGAACTAGACACACTATCATCCTGGTAGCATCTTCTGCCAGCGGCTAAGAGTTTCTATTGGTTGTTTGGTGAAACGACTGTGGTGGTAGGATTATGGTGTTTCCACTGTTCCATAGCTTTGTGTTGGGGGAGGGGATGGAGTGCACCTTACCAAGAAGCAGATGGACTACAGTTTATAACTATACCACTATATCTGAGATTGTTAATGCAAGGAGCTGTGGGTAAGTGTACCTACACTCTTTCTTCACTCTATGTGTATGTTCTGCATCTGCATGTAAAGCTTCTGGGAAATTAGCCGACTTGTTGCCTCACACTTCCAATCCTAGAAGGTACAGGCACGTTCCAGAGCCAGGCCATTTCCCCATGTATGATAAACGACAGACAAACAGAGGAGAAAATGCATATCAGGAGAGAAGAAAATGACTCCAGGATGTAGATGACATTAACAGTGAGGCAGGGAAGAACAAACGGTTGCACAAGCAGCGGGGTAAACAGCTGGTAGTGTTAGCTGGCTAGTTAGCACATCTGTTTATGGAACTTCAGCTCTGAGAATCACACGTCGTCTGTTTAACTGCCCAATAAACCGTCTTCTGATTTAGTGGTTTAGCTGTTTTCTTGTCTATTGTAATATTTCTGTCATAATCTGTAAAAATTCGTTTTTATAATACAACTCTGTGACATGGTGGTGGTGTGTTGGTGTGTGTTGTGCTGGTGTGAGTGGATCAGACACAGCAGTGCTGCTGGAGTGTATGAACACTGTGTCCACTCACTGTCCACTCTATTAGACACTCATACCTTGCTGGTCCACCTTGTAGTTGTACAGTCAGAGATAATAGCTCATCTGCTGCACAGTGCAGTGTTGGTCATCCTCTAGTCCTTCATCAGTGCTCACTGGATGCTGTTGGCTGGACCATAGTGGTTAGTGGAGAACTCTCAGTCCAGCAGTGACAATGAGGTGTCCAGCAGCAATGCTGTGTCTGATCCACTCACACCAACACTACACTCACACAGTGTTACTGTAGTGCTAAAAATGATCTCCCACCCACATAATACTTGCTCTGTGGGAGTCTGGAACTGTAGAACTACAAGGTGGTCCTTATACAGTTCCTGCAGATGTTGCGGTAGGGGTGGAGGTGGAGTGACACCAGCCCTTCTGGACAAAACATTTGTCTTGGTGCTGACCATGGTGCGTCCTCACACTGATTCGTTGGTCTTCTCCACGAAGACAAAAAACGAGTTGGTGTTAAGGAGAGTCATTGTAACGGTCTGCATCCATGTTGCCCTGTGTGGTGCAGTCATCTGCCAACAGTGCTGGCACTGACCGGCTGACTTCTGTAGGACACCACTGCTCGCTGAATGTCCGCACTCGTGGCTGTTGGATCAGTCAGATACAGTGATAAGGCCCGTCCTTGCTTACGTCACATGTGCGGCCCAGTGTGAAGCTTGAATCATTAGCATGTCTTACGATGTCAAACCTACCGAGTTCCGGTTGATTCCTATAGGGTGCAGATATTTGTGCAGCTATACTTTTGATGATGATTGTATTGGAGTGATTTGCCAAATTTCACACATCCGGGCTGAAAAGTGACAGTACAGAAGAATATGTCCACGTTTCTGTTTATGAGAAAATGATTAGAAAGCTTCATTCAGGTACGACCATAATTGGGTATATATAAGGGAAGCAGAGTGGATTCCCCAAACAGTCGGAGGTTTTTTCTATTAGGAGAGTACACAACTCATTTCCAGACCTTATCTAATGATGACTTCACAGAGTTTAATAGCCAACAAAGGCACCTGGGGTGCTGGAATTGAAATCAACAGTAACGGGCCGCAAATTCCTGAGGGAGCGCGAGAGACGGAAGTGTACATGAGGGACCGTGAGAACTGATAGATGCCTTTAAACCAAGAGATCAAATTATGTTAGTGTTTGCCAATAGGGAATCCATTATTAAAGCACATCAATATAAGATGAGGAGCTTTGGGCTAACTGTAATGTTATGAAAGCCCATGAAAACGTAATGTTAAATGTGCATGTGGAAGAAAAGCGCCTGGCAGATGGGGCAATGTGCGCACTGAATAAGTGCAGCTTTGTGATCATCACAGGCAACACTTCCACCCACCGACAAAAGAAGCAGCGACGTTTTTCCTCCACACCGGCATAATGAATCTCTCCGGTTTCCCCGTAGTAAGCACTGCGCAGCATCACGGAGCCATCCCATGGAAGCACACGGAGCGCCGAGGGAAGGCTTTGATATCGTAGCCTCAGATCTTTATTTACCATGTGGCATTGTGGGACGGTGCGGGATGCGGATGAGGTTTGCGCATCACGTTCTCCAATAAAAGCCAGATTCGATATGAAGGAATTACACCAACCGTTAATCACATTTTCATTCTGCGGCATATGTCTTTCAGGAAATTTGCATTTCATGTTACGCACAGTGATCCAGGGGGAAACACACACTCAGACTCCACATGGCTTTTGTTATTTGAGGAAATGATCATGGAAGAAAATAAGGGCTCTAAAACGATGTTTACAGTACTGTGACCTACAGGCCCATTTCCAGGATGTCGAGAAGCCATGGAAAACATGCATACAGCAAAATGCATTGATGTGCAAATCATTCAAAGCTCACATTTACTGGAAGTAGTACAAACATACAACATATCAAATGCTGAAACTGAGAAATGTTTTTTGGGACAGGAGCAATGTACAAAAAGTCTGTGCCATTCCAGCGTTCCACCTCTCTGGTTTTGAACCATGGCAACTGTGACGCAAGCGGCAGGAGGCATGGCCCTGCCACCACCACATAGTTGTGGACCCCACTATCATGTCCTTTTCCGGTTCAGGCTTCAGACAATTACATATCGTCGCTGTCCAAAGAAAAACAGGTATCTCCAAAATGGCAACTTTACAGGAGAGGCCAAAAACCTCATTTTATTTGAATAAAAGTCAATGGAACCAGACGTCTTTCCAAGCAGTGTTGGGCTATTCCTGTTGGTCCATCCTTCATGAAATTTCCACACAGTGTAAACAGCAGTTCATGTGATCCAATGAGGCATAAAAGTAAAAATCAACAAAAATGGAGATACATGTTTTTCTTTGGACAGTGACGATATGCAATGCAAAGGAATCCTGTCAGACTCTTTATGTACTGTACTAAGCTAAACTCGGGAACCATCGTATCCCACCATGATGTGCTTATGGATGAGCCCATACAACAGGATTCGTCCGCCTCATTACGAGCCACAGGGCAGTCTAGAATGTAAAGCATTGAAAACATTCGTGGTTTAGTACATGCAGGAGATCTGTAATGTGGAAATCACTACAGAAAGCTTAGAACCTTAAAGGTGCTGCTTTGTAATAGTCCAGCTTTATACCAGAAAGAGGAAACACATATGAGTCATCCTGCGTCATCGCTGTCTAGGACAATACCTCTTGATTCTGAGCACTTGAAGAACATGTTCCACCATGTTGGCTTTTTTCACAGTTCACCAAATTCTGCCTACGGACTACGGACCGCCCACATCTAGATACGTAATCTCGCAGCTCTCAAACCAGTAGAAGAGGTGGCCTGTTCTGAACATGTTCAGAAGAGCCTGGGAACCAGCACCAGCTCTGGCATAAGCTCTGGCACTTTGTTGGTGGAAAAGAGATACCAGAGAGGCGGAGTCTTTCAGAAGTAAAGATGGGGCGGGGTCATCACTCAGTAAAAAGACCCCTGCCAAATAGACCAGCAATTCAAGAAAAGCGTTCCTCAATGTAACACAGCCAAGAACCTGGAGATGATCTACATCTACACAACATACCATCATTAACAGATCCAGAGAGCTCAGGAGACCTGTGTATGCAGAGCCAGTGCTGGATGGTGGAGGTGGTGATCTTTGGACCCCCAGACAGCACCATCAGTGCCGCCTTCACTGGGTCTTTCAGCCTGAGATTGAGACTGAACTTGCTTCATAGGCTTGTCAGTTGGGTAATCAAGGTCACAAGGCTGAAGGTCAGGTTGAAAGTGAGCTGTGTCATACTCAGTACATCCGATTTCAGAGCTGCCCTTAGCACGCACTGCTCGTTTCTCATAGTCATAGTTCACCCAGGTGTTAATTTGCTTTATCATATATGTGTAACCGGCATGTAGCTGTTTCCCATTTACCCAATCACACGTGTCTATTTTGAATGCGTTCATGCTTGCTTGTTATCTTGGTTTTGTTACAGGGGAAGTGGTGTACAATCATGTTTACTTGTGTCTTTATTCAGTCGTTCTGGATCTCAGGTTTAGATATCTTTGATTCATGCAGAGGCACAGCGAGGTGGACAGAACTGTGAAAAAGCAGCATCCCAGTGGGGTCAACCAGAACTGCTCATAATAGAGATAAGATATTCATCATTCACCTTCATGCTCATGCCCTACGCTGACAGGGGCACTTTGGCCAAAGCAAAATCATTGCTGTATTTATTTTAAACATATTCACTTGCGTCCTACTACAGTGCTGCGTTCGTCTGTAGAGTGGAACTGTGTGGTATTAACATTTTGTAGACCCCAGCTAATGATCTCTGTTAAACTACATCTGATTTGGGGCAGATTTGGGCGGAGATGTGCTGTTTTGTAATTGGTTCATTTTGTAAGTCTGTGAATGCAGAAAGGAGACACATAACTGGGTATGAATTGAACACGGTTCTCAGTCCAACAGTGACACTGAGGTATCCAATCCAGCAGTACTGCTGTGTCAGACACAGCAGTGTTGCTGGACACCTCAGTGTCACTGCTGGACTGAAAATCGTCCACCAATCAAAACCATTCAGCCAGCAGCATCCTGTGGGTAGTGTCTTGTGGCTAGCATTCTGTGACCACTGATGAAGGACTAGAGGATGACCAACACTGCACTGTGTAGCAGCAGATGAGCTATCATCTCTGACTGTCCATCTACAAGGTGGACCAGCACGGTAGGAGTGTCTAATAGAGTGGACAGTGACAGTGAGTGGACACTCACAGCGTTTAAACTCTCCAGCAGCAAAACACACACTAACACACCACCACCACGTCAGTGTCACTGCTGTGCTGAGAATGATCCACCATTGAAGAGCAGGCTAATAGAGTATACAGAGAAACAGATGGACTACAGTCTGGAACTGTAGAACTACAGAGTGCTCCTATATGGTCAGTGGAGCTGATGGAGTGGACAGTGAGTATATACTACTGCATTACAGAACAGACACTATGTTAAACTCAAGAATGCCCATTTAATGGCATCTAAGAGGTGCACAGAAACGCACTGTGTGACAGCTCAACCAAAAGATTCAATAGAGCAGACGTTTGAGGCCACTATCAAGCCTTTCTAAAAGCTCCACTAGGCCTCCTGCAGCTAAAGCTGACGCTATTGCACGTCAGAGTAAAGGCACCACACGTTCATTCAACTGATGTTAAAAGACAAATAGAGCTTATACTGGAAAAGGTACATTTCGGCCCACTTTGGCAGAAGCCTTCAACCTTCGATCCTGGAGATGCAGCAGAATGGGAATAGTGGTGTATGGATACTGCTAATGCTCCCCACCATTTGAAAGAGAAACGGAGCGATTATGTTGACTGTCACTCCACGCTGCTTTCACATCAGCAGTCTGCAGACAAGAGCCACATAATGCTCGATTTGCCACTCAGCAGAGACAAAGTGCCCCATCTTCCTGAATACCTTGCCGTCTTGTAAGCCACATCATGTGGACCAAGACTACGCTGTGTGTACATTCATCGTCAAAGGAATTGCTGCAACCTGAAGGAGGTTTTGGGTTGCAGTGTAGAATACATACAGAAGTAGTGTCTCTCATTATGGAGTCGCAACATGCCAGACGTCTCGGCATGGAATTGTAGAGGTTCCTAATGGCGTCCTGTGATAATCCATCCCATGCAGCTTGAATATTCTCACACAGTTCCTGCAGATGGTGCGGTAGGGGTGGAGGTAGAGAGACATCATGCCTTCTGGACTTAGGACTTGTGACCCTAACCCTAATCCTCCACACACAGATTTGTTGGTCGTCTACACCAAAACAAAAGCAGGACTTGTCACTGAGTATGTCCCGCTGCCATTCTGAGTCACTACATGACTGTCTGCCATGACACAATTGCAGTCAGTTGCTATGATGTGATGTTAAACGCATGGGCAGCCATTTGCCAATGGTGCTGCCATTAACAGGATGATTCACGGAGTCAGGTACAGCGATAAGGCCCATCCTTGCTTACACCACATGTAAAGCCGAGCAACCTGACTCATTCGCATGTCTCATCATGTCAAACCTACCCACCACCTTTCATTCCTGCCGGTTGATTCCTTCCGGGTGCAGCTTGTGCAACTATTTTATTGATGATGAGTGTAGATGTTGGTCAGCTGCCATGTGTTTCCCCTCTTCCTACATAGGGACTTCACAACACATGCACAAACACTCTCCAAAAAGAGTGAATACACTAGCAGAGTCAGCATCACCATGAATCCTGGATACTATGGAAGGCGAGTAATGTAAATTGATGGCAGGATTCGTTCCGTGGTGATGAAAAGCCTCTTCATAATATCTAGCAAACTCAAGGACGTTCTAAAGGAGGCCAGGCGTATCATCCTCAGAATCTACAATCGTGAATGTAAATACAGAGGACTTGCCTGCAAACCACTGGTTACAAGAACAGGAAGGATATACCTTGCTGGAGAACCTCTAAAAAAGACAGTCTAGTACTGGAACAAGAGTATTTGGACAGCGTAAACTCATACTTGTACCACAATAATGAAAGGAGAAGAATGTGGAGAAGGAAAGGAAGCGCATGTCATCTGTGAAACATGGTGGAGGTAGTGTTATGGCATGGCCATGTATTGGGTCGTTGCTGTTTACTGATGACATAGCTGCTGATAAACATAGCAGAAAGAATTCTGAGCTGTACAAAGCTACACCTCCTGCTCAGATACAGTCAAATGATGGAAAACTGATGGGTCAGTTCATAGCACAGATGGACAGTGTCCCAAAACATACCAGGAAAGCTAGCCCAGAGCTTATTAAAGCCAAGAAATGGAATGTTCGTAAATGGCCTCGTCAATCATCTGACCTAAACCCAACTAAGCATGTCTCTCACTTTCTGAAGACAAAGCTGAAGGCAGACAGACTCACTAACAAGCAGCCACCATAGGTGCCCGCAATAAAGGCCTGGCAAGGAATCTCAACTCAGCTTTTGGAAAGGTTCACAGGTTCCAGACTTCAGGTAATCAATGAGTGCAAAGGAATTGCATCCAGGTGCTAAAAATATTCCATGTGTTTGAAGCTATGCTGGTTTGTCCAAATGCTTCAATGGAGAATCTGTATAAATATGGTCTTTCCTAAACAGGTATTCATGCTTTAAGCTATTTGAACAGAAATCTTTGTATAAAAAGGTATAAATACACATACGTGTGTCACTCTGGCTTAAGACTTTGTATGCCAGTACAATGTAATTCACATCATAAACATTGGTAATGTTATTTTGAGGTCTGCTTTTTAACCATTTATTAACCATTAGTAGGCTATTAATAATACTGTAATAAACAGATTTAGGTTTAGGTCAATCATTCTCTAAGTAGAGAGATCTAGACCCATTTGTGCCATTTGTGTTTGCACACTGAGGCAGTCGTCTTCCACATTTAACCCATCCGTGAACTGAAATACCCAGGAAGCACATTTGCCCTGAGCCGGCCAGTTCTGGGCACACTTGGCCAGGGCACACTTGCCCATAGCAGGGCAGTTGTAGAGGTTCCTAATGGTGTCCTGCGACAACCCATCTCATGCAGCTTGAATGTTCTCACACAACTCCTGCAGATGGTGCGGTAGGGATGGAGGTGGAGTGACACCAGGCCTTCTGGAAATGTGTGACAGCAAACATGCTTACCACGATGCGCCCACGGTTTTGTTGGTCGTCTCCACCAAGACAAAAGAGGGCCTCATGACTGAAGATGATCCGCTGTCATTCTGAGTCACTCCATGACAGTCTGGCCCGACACCATTGCAGTCTTTGGTGATGGTGGCGTGGTGTTAAGGACTGTTGTCGTAACAGTCTGCATGCATTTATTCCTGCATCATGCAGGAGTCTGCCAATGGTGCTGGCCCTAACAGGATGACTCATGGAGGGCATCACACATTGCTGAATGTCGTGAGGAGTAGTAGGGGGGTAGGTTTGTCTTGCTCAAGGGCACTTTGACTGTTACTGTCAGCTCAAGGAAGCAAACCGGTGACCCTCCCGCCCATGACCGCCCCATAATAGATAAATAACATTGGCAACTCAGCTAGTTAAAAAGAGGTTTTCAAGTCTTTATGCCATATGATAATCAAGGAATATGAGCAGGTATGAATTATCTGAATGACCAAAAGTGCTAGTAAACAAGTAAATAATAACTCAAGGTGACTTTTAGGTACCCTGTGCATGTGCATGTGATTAGTGGTTGGTGTAGCTCAGCGGATAACACCACTACCCGCCAAGTAGCTACCACCACACGTGGGAGACTGGGGTTCGAATCCCAGGCTGAGTGACTATGCTGTGCTACACCAATAAGAGTCCGTGGGCAAGACTCCTAACACTACATTGGCCTACCTGTAATATGATTAACCTTGTAAGTCGCTCTGGATAAGAGCGTCAGCTAATTACCATAAATGTAAATCTGTTATATTCCTCAGGATGTTATTGTTATTCTACATGCACCTTAAATATGACCATTTACTGTCATGTGTGGTCACAGTAAACATTCCCAGTTTAGCCTGTCACATAAAGACATTACTCGTCAGATATGTGTTATGAAGTCCTCTGAAGTCTCTATCATACAGCTGGCCACCTTTACACAAGCGTTCCCAAATGAGAGTTCGGGATAAATTCTTGACCACTGTCGGGGGCAAAGAACTTGACGCGAGACGCAAGCAGAGCTAAAAGTCAGAGAGGGTTTATTAAACAAACCAGTAGCTATACACAACAGGACAAGCACACAATACATAAGGGTAATGCCAGGTCATAAGTAGAGGAGACAAGCGGAGGTTGAGAACCAGGGAGTCAAACAAACCATCAGACAGAATCAGAGGGAGATAACAAGAGAATAGTCAGGAGGATGAAGAGCATGACCACCACGCATGGATTTCTGATATTGTTACCTCTGCACAGGTCAGATAACGCCCCAAAATTTGGGGGCCTGGAAATATTATTTCATTAATGCTGTAGAGAGGCTAAACCTTGCTTGCAGCTCTCTTCGAACCAGATGACTGGACCCATAGTGGCATCATTTCATGTATCATTCATGGCAAATTTCCAAACGGCATGACTTTGACTGCTGTGTTTCATCAGAAATGATTGAGAAAGCCTTTTTTAAACAGTCTCAAGACATTCCCAAGATCAGTAACTAATACTGGTGAAACTTGGAGAAATTTGGAATGGACTGGAGACTGTACTGGAACGTTACCTGAGTGTCAGTCCTATAGACAAGGAATGATGTATCCCTAAGGATAGTGGAGTTGAGGTCAGTGAGCCACTGAAGTTCTTCCAGACCAAACTCCTCAAACCATGTCTTTATGGAGTTGGCTGGAACAAAGAAGGGCTCTTCCCAAACAGGCTACCACAAAGCTGGAAGCACACTGTGTAGAATGACTTTGTGTGCTGTAGCATTAATTTGACCCTTTACTGTAACTAGGTGTCCGACCTCAAACCCTGAAACCCCCCAGACCAGTATACGCCCTCCACCAAACTACACTGCAGGCACTCTGCATTCCGGTAGACAGCTTTCTCCTGGATTCATACGCTAAACCCAGATTCCTCCACCAGACTGGCAGATAGTCCAGTGGTGGAGCTTTACAGTGCTCCAGCTGACGTTTGGCATTGTGCATGGTGATCTTATGGTGTGCAGCTGCTTGGCCATGAAGACCCATTTCCTAAGGCTCCTGAAGGCGGATTCCAGTGCTGATGTTGCTTCCAGATGTAGAACTTTGGCTGTAGATCTAGCGGGGCAGAACTAACTTGTAGAAAAGATGGGATTTTAAGACAGCGCCACATTTACCTCCACAATGCTCAACATTATGACCCATTCTACTGCCAGGGTTGATCTACAGAGACTCGTCTATGTCTATACATACACCTGTGAGCAATGGCTGTATAGCTGACACACCTGAACTCAAACATTAGAAGGGAGGTCCACATCCTTTTGGCCATATAGTGTATACATGCATCCTGTGGTCACAGTCTCAAGTGTGCTGCTTATCTGGCATGCTGTGTTCTCCAAGTCTTTACACTCAGGTGCTCACGTAACAGCTTATGCAATTCCCCCTAGGCTCAGAGCCTTGACCTTACCTGGGTGGCGATTGTCTGTGTGGATTCAGTCCATATATTAGCGGTAATCAATGTGTGCCACGTTGGTATTGTGGAGAAGAGACATCCGACTCATTTTACTCCTTGCCCACACTATTTCAAGACCTTGCTAGACTCTCCTCTCACAGGCGAGCACTGAACCCTGATAGCGGTTCACTGGGAAGTAGAATTTTTTGAAAGACCAGGGGACAATAATAGGATGGCTTTCTTGTATTGAGGATAGACAGTTCATTCAGTGGATGGACAAAGAGATGCTCATCAATGATTCGAACAATTGGGTAGCTCCCCTTCCCTTTCATACACCAAGGCCATCTCTCCCTAGCAACGGAAAGCAACTTTAAACCACCTTCTTTCGTTTTCCCAACCACCTGAAAATAAGCTTGCCCTTGGTCCAGGTATTCTTAAAAACCACGCTCAGCTGATTCCACCATTGATAGAGAGCTGGACTGGTTCATGTCCACCCACGTAAGCAAGGCCAGATTACAAGCAATGTTTTACTCCACTGCTCGCCTGTTTGGTACCTCTCTGAATGATGTTTCAGATATGAGCAGTTTTTTATCATGACCCACACTATAAACTGGGGCTCTTTCATGAGGAACGAGCACAGAAACAACTCATGTTCCTTTTCCTGAAACAATGCCAGTCCCAAGAATACGGGACGAAGATTCCTGTATAGAGACAACAGCTTCTGTTCTGCTGTGGCAGTGCTTTGGAAAAGGAAACATAGGCCAAGAAAATCACATAGAGGGACAAGATAGACTGACTAAGCTCTCTTAGTGCTCAACATTCAAGGTCAACCAAGGCAGAGAATGGCTGATCTTCATGCACCACACTGAACCATGAAGCACCCTTCACAAAGAGCAAGGAGCTGTGCATGGGCCATCTGTCAAAGAACAGCAAACAGGAGCTGCACATGCACTCATCTTCTAAAGAACAGCTGCACAAATAGCTGCACCCAAAAGGAACCAACCCACATAAAACTTGGTGGGTAAATTTTACATTGTGAGACATGCCTATGATTCAAGGTTCATGCTCAGCCATGCATGTGACATTAGAAATGATGGGACCTTTGTCTGACCCAACAGCCAGGATTGCAGACATTTAGCCAGCAGTGCTGCCCTCCATGAGTCTTCCTGTTAGTGCCAGCACCATTGGCAGACTGCTCCATTACGCAGGACTACATGCATAATAATGTGTTACTTCATTTTAGCTAAGGTGTTACTTCATGTTAGCTAATGTGTTACTTCATGTTAGCTAATGTGTTACTTCATGTTAGCTAATGTGTTACTTCATTTAGCTAATGTGTTACTTCATTTAGCTAATGTGTTACTTCATGTTAGCTAATGTGTTACTTCATTTAGCTAATGTGTTACTTCATGTTAGCTAATGTGTTACTTCATGTTAGCTAATGTGTTACTTCATTTAGCCAATGTGTTACTTCATTTAGCTAATGTGTTACTTCATGTTAGCTAATGTGTTACTTCATGTTAGCTAATGTGTTACTTCATTTAGCTAATGTGTTACTTCATTTTAGCTAATGTGTTACTTCATTTAGCTAATGTGTTACTTCATTTAGCTAATGTGTTACTTCATTTTAGCTAATGTGTTACTTCATTTAGCTAATGTGTTACTTCATTTAGCTAATGTGTTACTTCATGTTAGCTAATGTGTTACTTCATGTTAGCTAATGTGTTACTTCATGTTAGCTAATGTGTTACTTCATTTAGCTAATGTGTTACTTCATTTAGCTAATGTGTTTCCTCATTCAAGCTAATGCATTCCTTCAAGTTAACTAATTTGTTACCTTATTTTAGCTAATGTGTTACTTCATGTTAGCTTGTGCATCACTTCATGTTAGCTAATGTGTTGCTTTATGTTAGCTAATGTGTTACTTCCTGTTAGCTTGTGCATCACTTCATGTTAGCTAATGTGTTACTTCATGTTAGCTAATGCATTGCTTCAAGTTAGCTAATGTGTTACTTCATGTTAGCTAATGTGTTGCTTCATGTTAGCTAATGTGTTACTTCATGTTAGCTAATGCATCACTTCATGTTAGCTAATGCATTGCTTCATGTTAGCTAATGTGTTACTTCATGTTAGCCAATGCATTGCTTCATGTTAGCTAAGTCATCACTTTGTTAGCTAGTGCATTACTTCATGTTAGCTAGTAAATTACTTCATGTTAGCTAATGTGTTAGTTCAGGTTAGATAATGTGTTACTTCATGTTAGCTAATGTGTTAGTTCAGGTTAGATAATGTGTTACTTCTTGTTAGCTCATGTGTTGCTTTATGTTAGCTAGTGCATTACTTCATGTTAGCTAGTAAATTACTTCATATTAGCTAATGTATTACTTCATATTAGCTAATGTATTACTTCATGTTAGCTAATGTGTTACTTCATGTTAGCTAATGTGTTACTTCATATTAGCTAATGTATTACTTCATGTTAGCTAATGTGTTACTTCATGTTAGCTAATGTGTCACTTCATGTTAGCTAATGTGTGACTTCATTTAGCTAATGTGTTACTTCATGTTAGCTAATGTGTCACTTCATGTTAGCTAATGTGTGACTTCATTTAGCTAATGTGTTACTTCATGTTAGCTAATGTGTCACTTCATGTTAGCTAATGTGTTACTTCATGTTAACTAAGTCAACATTTAATATAAAGTATTGCTAATAATGTAATAATTAATAACAGAGTTGATTACAAGACATACAGAACTAATTCTTTGTTTAAATGTACATGAAAATCTGCAGCTCCAGGTGTTTGGTGGTAAATTGCAGTGAAAATATATTTAACCGTGGATTCAGTGTTGCTGCTAAACAACAATCATTTGCATGCAGACGTGTAGCAGTGAGGACTGTATTATCCAGGAAAATCTGTGCTCCACTCCGAGATCGGTGCACTTAGCTCTAACAGCGGCTCCCACATTACCCTGACTGTCAGAACAATGTGTGTTTTCATCATCCGCCTGTTTTATCTGCATTTAGAATAAACAGCTCATCTTTTCCTTTCCAGCTTTGCTTCCTCGGAATCACTTATTTCATCTTTTGGACATTTCCCACCATTTCAGCCAGCCGAAAACAAACCCTGTCCCCCTCAAATGGCAGAATGCAAAAGAATAAAACGGTTCGCCTTGGGCAACATGGTGGACGAGCTGGCGATCCGACCCCTCCTGGTTATTTTTAATCCTCGCTGTTGAAGGTTTTCCGCCTCCAGTTGGCCTGGAGGAATATTAAGTAGCACTTTCTAAACTACGTTCTTCAAAGCATGTGGAAACGTGAGTTCATAGAGTTGGTTTCGATAAACCCCATAGCGCTCCTGCTATGGAACCCGGGAGTGGTGTATCACTGGACTGATCATCTACTGTATCCGTGAAGGTATTTTTGGAAGCTGTTCTAGCATGCAGCTGGGCTCAGACCCCTAGAGCAGCTCATGGCGCGTCAGAAATCCCCCCTGAAGATATCCCCACCCGTGAACGGCAAACGCCCTGAGAATGAATAATGTCTCTGTGGGAAATTAGCTAGCTGGAAAGATAATTAATTTTACTAATTGATAATTCATTTAGCATTCTGGTAAATTATTAAGTACTGCCCTCAGGTGGAGGAATCAATTACTGCAAATTTAGTTTAGAAGCTGCCACATGATGAGAGATCTAAAGAGCATGCTGCTGAGACCACCCCCACCACTCTGCACCAACACCACGCCCTCACCAACACCATCCACACCCAGCACTCTCCTTACCTTACTGCTTCACTTCCTGGTTGAAATGTAATGGTTTAGCTTCAGTGCAGATCTTCAGCAGGTGTGTTTGTTCTGCCCCTGTATTTTGAGAAGATGAATTCTGTAGTGCCTTCAAATCCCATGATCGCTTTAGTCAGTGGTAAATCACTGGTCTGTGAAACTGGCCATAAACGCAACCAGCAATATCCAGTATGATTTCCAAACAATAGAAATAGGTCAATAAAATCAGAGTAAAGGTAAACAGAAAAATCGTGAAGGTCAGCAGATATGACCTGTTAGATTTACAGAGGAAAATAAATAAATAAATAAATAAAAAATAAATAAATGTACTACTTTAGAATACAACTACCTATTTGTTTTCCAAAAGAATAATTAATAAATAAGAAATAAATAAACACAATAAAAAACAACTACCAAATTGATTTCCTAAGTGAACAAGCACACCAACAAACAAACAAGTAAACAAACAAGTAAGTAAATAAAGAAATGAATAAATAAAGAGCTAAATAAATACCAAAACACATCTTGACCTTGAAGGAAACAAATGAATGTATAAACAAATAGATGAATGAATTAATGAACGGATAAATGAATAAAGAGTAAATACAAAATAATATAAAGTCAGCAACATCTACCTACATGGTTACCTATATATAAATAAGTAAATAAATAAATAAATAAATTTACCTTTAAATGTATGGATGAATGAATAAGAAATAAAAAAACAAATTGTTTCCCTAAATAGACAAAACTTAGTGAAAATAATAAAGAAATCTTGATTTTCAAAAGACGAAATAATAAACAAATAATGTAAATCTACTAGCGGTCCACAACAATAAAACAATACAGATACATAAGTAAATAAATAAACACAATTAAAAACATTTTTTTTACAATGATCACCTGTTTTATATTCAAAAAACATGAAATAAAAAAAAATGAAACAAAATAAAAATATAATAAGGCAGACAGACACACAAACACACACAGACACACAAACACACACATACAGAAACACACCTATACACACACACACACACCCACACAGACAAACAAACACACACAGACACACACACATACACACACACATACACACACACAAACAAACACACATACACACAAACACAAACACACACATACACACATACAGAAACACACCTATACACACACACACACACACACACACACACACACACACACACACACACACACACACACACACACACACACACACACACACACACACACACACACACAGACACACACAAACACAAACAAACACACACATACACACACACACAAACACACACATACACACACACACACACACACACACACAGACACACACAAACACAAACAAACACACACACACACATACAGAAACACACCTATACACACACACACACACACACACACACAAACACACACAGACACACACACATACACACACACACACATACACACACAAACATAAACAAACACACACATACACAGACACACACACACAAACACGCACACACACACATACAGAAACACACACATACAGAAACACATACAGAAACACACACACACAAACACGCACACACACACACATACAGAAACACACACACACAAACACGCACACACACACATACAGAAACACACAGACACACAAACACACACACACACAAACATACAGAAACACATACACACAAACACGCACACACACACATACAGAAACACATACACAGACACACAAACACTGACACAGACTCACACAGACACACACATACAGAAACACACACATACACACACGCATACATATAAATACATACACACACACACAATCACACACACACACAAACAGTCACACAGACATGCACAAACGCAGGAGGACGTTCACTGGTGATGATGGACTATATAAGTGTCAGGCTGAGCAGAGATTTATCTGCGAACACCGTCAGCGCAACACATTTAGTGTCACAGATGACACACTAAACGAGGCCTCGGCGTCCGGATCCTCCCTCCGACTCCCCACACACGCTCCTGCTGATGTTCGCTTTGGTCTCCCGCAAAGTACGTCAAAGTCCAATAACTACGCGCTCCGTACCGACGCCGCCTACCTGACAGCCCTGAGAGCCCGTCAGACCGAGCTGTGACATCACCCAAGCCACGTACCAGCCGCGTACTTACGGGGTCTGGCAATGTCAGGTAAGCTCTGGCTCGATACGTCTGCCAGGCTCGTTTCTGAGATCGCAGACGTGTTTTTGGCGGTTTCCTCATGAAAGTTCCTTTGATCAGTCTTTGATCAGTGTTTCTTGACTTTGTCAAGCTGTTCATTCCACACCAGAAGTTCTCTGTAATTCAATACAGTTTGACAAGTGAGCTTGACGTTCCGATGATGAAAAGTTCTGCTGGGTTATTTTTGACGTTAGACATGATGGATCTATTTCCTCCAACTGAAGACCCTAGCATTTATATGAGGTTCCTTTCATGTCTACGTTCTCTAAAGTTTATACCGAGGAGTTAGAAGGAGTGAGCAGCACGTAAAGCGCCTCTTAAGCCTTAGCAAACCAAACCCTAGTAGCTGGCAATCGCTACGTTAGTCAACGAGCAATTTGAAACATGATGCAACCTGTTCAGTTCACTCTCCAAACACTAGGGGTCACCGGAAAATACACAGTCCCTCCTCCTCCCTCCTCACCAGTCTGAATTAAGCTTCCCGAGTTCAGCATCAGACTTACTCCCTGTCCTCTCCAAGAGCATCCACAGTGGTGGAGAGCAGCACCAGTGTTATCTCTTCTTCTGCTTCTATTTATATCACTTCTTCTGTTTGCTGCTGAACGTGGGTTCTTGCTGAGCAGTGGCGGTGGTGGTTGCTCAGCAAGAGCTTCAGCTCAGGTTGTGTTTACTGCTCCTCTTATCGGCTACCTGCCCTTGAATGATCTAAATGGGAGCCGCACCTTTAACATGATAACATGAATAAATGAATAAAAAACAAGTAAACAAATAAGCAAATAGAAAAATAAAAAATACATAAGTAAAGCACCTGTTTCATCTTAAATAATTGAATAAATAAATAAATAAATAAATAAATAAAATTAACTATTTGTTTTCCTAGCAAACAAATAAACAAACAGTAAACAAAGAAGCAAATAAATAAATATGCAAAAAGTATTAAAATGTCAATCGGTTTTATCAAACAAACAAACAAACAAACAAACAAATAAATAAATAAATAAATAAATAAATAAATAAATAAATAAATAACATGACCTGTTTGTTTTCCTACACAAACAAATAAATATATCAATAGCAAAACACAAATTTTCAAACATGAATGACTGAATGAATGAATGAATGAATGAATGAATGAATGAATGAATGAAGCTAGTCTACACGGGAGAAGCACCTTTAACATTCTAAGAGGTTAGAATATGGCGTTGGGAAGCAGCGCTACTTCTTCATCCTCTCATGTTGGACTGATTCCACTCCAATAGCACCACAGTGACTCACAAAGTGGTATTACGAGACAGGACAAGCTGGGGCTAGCTGGTTAGCATGCTAAGCAATACCGTGGCCAAGGTACACATTTCCCAGAGCAGTTGTAAAGCCTTATCAGATGAGTTCTTGGCCATCAGTAGTAGATCACTTGCTTTTAGAAGTTCAGAAGACAGATTCAGGACTAATATTCGTTATTGATTTGTTACAGTGACCTCAGTGAGAAATCTATCAGATCATTCTTGATCTTGACTCATTCACATCAACAAGAAGATATTCTGTAACTAAAGATACAATGAGCTAGATCCTAATTATGTTCCCCAACTAAAGGTACTGAAGGCGTCCCCTTGAAGGTACCACCACAGTAACAGATGCTGCAAGAAAGCCCACCAGAATTACTGTCTGTGGTGATCAATATATGTCAAATCTCCAAAACAGGAATGGATCCACATCTATGATGACATCCCTGACACCCCTATAGGCTTTCGAGGAATGTTTTTGGTTGTTGATTGATTACAGTCACTTCAAACTTGCAACAGGTGGAACCATGTACTAAGTGTATGCAGAAGACATAGAGCTGTTTCCAGTGTTGTCCATCCCTAACAACTAACTGAAACCTGCTTAGACTACAAACATGGTTCTTCAAGGGTTCTTTAGTAAAGGCAATGGTTCTACCTACCCACACTAATAACACACCTGGTCAATATAAAAAAAAAAAACAGAGCTTCTTCTTTTTCCACTGTTCTTTAGTTGGTTCACTTGTGGGCTTTTGGTCATTGTCTTGTTGCCCCACCCATGGTCTCTTCAGCTTGAGGTCATGGACAGCTAAAGTGTTCGGATGCACCACTGAATGCATTGTTCCCTCAATGATCCCAAGGCGTCCAGACTATGAGGGAGCAAAGCATCACCAAACCATGATACTACCACCACCATGCTTCACAGATGGGACAGAGGCTCCTTTGTGGGGTCCTTCTAAGATCACTATTCTTCTTCAGTGCTTCTCTAGTAGTGCACACATGAACCAAGGTTTTTGAGCTTAGTTGAGTCTCCCGAAGGTCTTTAGCTGGTAACAGGGGACTGTTGCTCTATGATACCACTATACTTGATTAGAGCAGAAGTGAAGTAATTGTATAGACAGTTCTGAAAAAATTATCCTTCATTCTCTGAAGGCCCAGACAGCCCTGAGGGTTTTCCCCCCCCTTTGAGTTACAGCAGTGGAGCATGACTTTAAGGCTTTTCCAGGAACTTATCATTAAAGGAGAAGCCCAAAGTGTTCGGCGGGCAAGCTAATTAGACAACCTGCTACTTCAGAAATGATAAACACAGTCACAAACAATAAACGTCAAAGAACCATCGCGTTCCTTTGAAACGTCTTTGTCTTCCTCAGAGGAACCGGGGCGGTTTTGATGATGAGCAACAGGAGTGTAAAAGTCCTCATAAGCACATCATTTTTTCCCTTTCATTGAGAAGTTCTTTTCTAGAAGATACTATAACTCACCTCGCTGCAGCTGCTCAGTAGCGCTAATTGCCAGAAAGAAGGTCCCTTTAGAGAGAGCATGAGTGATGGAAGAGGCATGCATAATTCAGGTAGAGATGGAGACGGAGGAAAGGAGAGATATGAAGAACGACCGTGGTTAACAGAAGTGCGAGAGAACGGCGGCAGTAGCAGCAGAGAAAGAGAGAGAGAGAAATGGCATAATGACTTTGGTGCGAGTGGCGCCTGTGGGGCAGGATTAGTAGTGTAGTGGAGTGAACTGGCAGTGCTCCGTCAGACGAGGGGCTGCAGAAAGACACACGTGCGTCTTCTTTCACCGCCGACGTTTGATTACGCCTCTAAGACCCCCGGGGGCCACGGAATAAAAACTTCTCGGCAGGGGGAAAGAAAGAAAAAGGTCAGAGCGGGCTCCTCGTTTAGAAGCTTTCGCGTCGCGTGGAGGAGCGATGCAGGAAACGGCTGACTGTATGCCATAGAACGCCTACATGAGCTCCTGCTAATTGGCTCTGCAGCCACTTCTCCGAAGACACCGCTAAAAGCGCGAGGGGAGAAAAGTTGCCCGTCGGCGCCAAAGCGTCTCAGAGCCGACTCGTGAATTGTTTAAAACCAAAATCTACATCTTTGTACGATTACAGGTTGTGTGTTTTATTCATGGTGACATCAAATAATGCAAGCTTTTTAAAAAGCCCCCCAAACCGCAGAAACCCCGGGACTAGCTGTGGGTTTTCCAGAATCTAGACAAGACGGCACGCTCCCTGTTTTATTCATTGTGGCATCAAATAATGCATGTGTATTAAAAGCCCACTGGCGCCCCAGGACTAGCTCAGGGTTGAGGAAATCTAAGGCATGGAAATCGTACATGAAGAGCACTTGATGTGCAAATGGGGCATTGTTTTGGTTCAAAAACGCTTTTTATATCAGTAGGAAAACCTAGCAGTGTACTTCCTCACTGGGGCCGGAGCTCAAAGTCGTATTGCGCATTAAATAATTACACAGTCGAGTCCCATTACTATGGCTGCGTTAGTCAACGAGCAATTTGAAACATGATGCAACCTGTTCAGTTCACTCTCCAAACACTAGGGGTCACCGGAAAATACACAGTCCCTCCTCCTCCCTCCTCACCAGTCGGAATCAAGCTTCCCGAGTTCAGCATCAGACTTACTCCCTGTCCTCTCCAAGAGCATCCCCAGTGGAGGAGAGCAGCACCAGTGTTATCTCTTCTTCAGCTTCTATTTATATCACTTCTTCTGTTTGCTGCTGAATGTGGGTTCTTGCTGAGCAGTGGCGGTGGTGGTTGCTCAGAAAGAGCTTCAGCTCAGGTTTTTGACGGTGCCATCAGTTCGGTGCCATAGCTCTTAAAGGAAGTCACGTGTTGTGAGTTGGATTGGTGGGTATATAAAGTTTGCGATAGGCTGTCTGCACACATATCCCTCATTGCTGTCAAAGCGTAAAAGGGTCGATGCATGCTGATTGTCTTCCCTGGGGTGGATGGGATCTTCCAGCAAGACAATGCAACGTATCACCAGATGAGATGAACCCAACTGAGCATCTGTGGATGTCATGCCACCTCAATTGTCAAGTTCACTCTAATGCTCCCACCCCAGCCACTGTGGGGAGCACTACAGTCAGCATGACCTTACTAGCTGCTCTCTAGCTGCTGTCCATGTTGCACACAGCGGTTACTCTGGATGTTATCTGGTGGTCATAATAATGTGGCTCAACTGTGTATATGGAACCAGCACTGTCAATAAACAACCCTTAAAGTGAAGTAAGGCACAATACTTTGGCCATTAAACCAGGATTCCAAAACTGAGCTCCCTAAGGGGGACCACAGCCCCCTATCCTGCTCCATGTAGGTGGGCATTGGCACTAATGAGAGGGCTCAGAAGCTCTGATATAATATCATTATGTAAGATACAGCTGGCTAACTGCTGGACCTTGCTTCCAGAATGCAGGTCAGACCAGCTCTCACTATGAGGGAGGGTAGCTAATGTATGCTAAGCTAATATATCCTATAGTTCCTACAGTTAAGGTGGACTGAATTTCCCTCTGGGTTCAATAAAGTATCTATCTATCTATCTATCTATCTATCTATCTATCTATCTATCTATCTATCTATCTATCTGAAGGGTACTGATCTAAATGGCCCACTAGTAACATTCTAGTTACCTGTGTCACCAATTCAGAGCTATCCCGGCACTGTGCCGTGTATCTGCAGCACTGAAGGACAGCTTTTTAGCCTATTATTTCCCAACCTTTACTAGATATACCTCGGAATAATACAGAGGTCCTGACCTTGATCACCTGGAAGGGTCCGGCCATGATGCTACCTTTGTGTAGCACAAAATGGACCAGAGAATTGTATGGATAGCCAGTTACTTTGCTACCTCTTCTGGTTATTGTAGCTGTGAATTGAAAACTGTTGAGCACTATTGAACACAGTTTCTCAGTAGTTCCTCTGACATTGCAGCTTTTTGTGTGACACCAAGTTCTCTATCTCTGTTTGAAAGACACACAAGCGTTCTTATTTTTGGAGCGGGGTAAGCGCTCATTCAGAGCCGGAGTCACTCATTATAGATCTGTTGAATCAGAGGAAAACTAAAGCATGCCTGACATATGACTTGTATTCCTGTTCATGTGTATCTTACAACTGAGTTACTTATGAGATAATTCTGAGCTGAAGTTGAAAAGTTAGTTATAGAAAGTGTCTGTTCAGTGTTACAGTAATAAAATAGAAAAGATAATTAAAAAATGGATAGAGAGTGAGAGAGAGAGTGGGAGAGAGAGAGAAAGAGACTGAGTAATAGAGAGAAAGAAGGAGAGTGGAAGTGAGAGAAATGAGAGGAAGAGAGGAAGACATAGAGAGAAAAAAAACAGGAAAAGAGAGAGAGAAAGGAACGAAAAGATAGAGGAAGAAAAAGGGAAAAAGATGGTGGAAAAGGAGAGAGAGAATGAGAGAGAGAGAGGGAGAGAGAATGAGATAAAGAAAGATAAGAATAAAAAAGGAAGAGAGAGATAAAAAAAGAGGGAATGAGAGTCAAAGAGAGAGAGAGGACAAAGACAAGAGTGAGAGAAAAAGCCACGCTAACACACAGCCACGCTAACACACAGCCACACTAACACACAGCCACGCTAACACACAGACACGCTAACACACAGCCACACTAAAACACAGACACGCTGCCACGCTAACACACAGCCATGCTAACACACAGCCACGCTAACACACTGCCACACTAACACCCAGCCACGCTAACACACTGCCACGCTAACACACAGACACGCTAACACACAGCCACGCTAACACACAGCCACGCTAACACACTGCCACGCTAACACACAGACACGCTAACACACAGCCACACTAAAACACAGACACGCTGCCACGCTAACACACAGCCACGCTAACACACAGCCACGCCAACACACTGCCACGCTAACACACAGCCACACTAACACACAGCCACGCTAACACACAGACACGCTGCCACGCTAACACACAGCCATGCTAACACACAGCCACACTAAAACACAGACACGCTGCCACGCTAACACACAGCCACACTAACACACAGCCACGCCAACACACAGCCACGCTAACACACAGACACGCCAACACACAGCCACGCTAACACACAGCCACACTAAAACACAGGCACGCTAACACACAGCCACACTAAAACACAGACACGCTAAAACACAGACACGCCAACACACTGCCACGCTAACACACAGACACGCTAACACACAGCCACGCTAACACACAGCCACGCCAACACACAGCCACGCTAACACACAGCCACGCCAACACACAGCCACGTTAACACACAGACACGCTAACACACAGCCACACTAACACACAGCCACGCCAACACACAGTCATGCTAACACACAGCCACGCTAACACACTGCTATGTCAACACACAGCCACACTAAAACCCAGACATGCCAACACACAGCCACGCTAACACACAGCCACGCTAACACACAGACACGCTAACACACAGCCACACTAACACACAGCCACGCCAACACACAGCCACGCTAACACACAGACACGCTAACACACAGCCACGCTAACACACAGCCACGCTAACACACAGCCACACTAAAACACAGACACACTAAAACACAGACACGCTAACACACAGACACGCTAACACACAGCCACGCTAACACACAGACACGCCAACACACTGCCACGCTAACACACAGACACGCTAACACACAGCCACACCAACACACAGCCACACTAACACACAGACACGCCAACACACAGCCACGCTAACACACAGACACGCCGACACACAGCCACGTTAACACACAGCTATGCCAACACACAGCCACACTAACACACAGCCACGCCAACACACAGACACGCTAACACACAGCCACACTAAAACACAGACACGCTAACACACAGCCACGGCAACACACAGCCACGCTAACACACAGACACGCTAACACACAGCCACTCCAACACACTGCCACGCTAACACAGAGCCACGCTAACACACAGCCACTCCAACACACAGCCACGCTAACACACAGCCACACTAACACACAGCCACTCCAACACACAGCCACGCTAACACACAGCCACACTAACACACAGCCACGCCAACACACAGCCACGCTAACACACAGCTACGTCAACACACAGACATGCCAACACACAGCCACGCTAACACACAGTCACGCTAACACACAGCCACGCTAACACACAGCCATGCTAAAGCTTACACATGACTGTAAAAGTCGCTCTCGGTCTTCCCTGAGGACTCAGTTTCCTGAATGGTCAACTATTACTCAGTTCCAGCTCCTGCACTGTTGGTTGTCACCTACAGGAAAGACTGGAGGCGGTCATAACCAAGTACTCCTGTCACAGCGTCCTCCTCAAAGAACAAGCCACTAGGCCCACAGAGTCACAAAGAACTATTATTCCTGGGTGTAAGGAATACAGAAACATTCCACATTAAACAGGGTCTCTCCAGATTGTGGGAGATGATCTAAATCCTTCCTTAACAAAGCTTCACGTGTCATGAGGATTCATCAACAATAGAACACCTGCACGGAACCAACCAACAGGAATGAAACTTGACGTGAGTAAGTACGGGCCTTATCACTATACCTGACTGACCCAACAGCCACGATTGCAGACATTCGGCGAGCAGTGATGTCCTCCATGAGTCATCCCATTAGACTGCACAATGCAGGACTGCATGCACGGAGGCCATTACGACGGCTGTCCTGACTGCAGTGGTGTGGTGTCAGACTGCTATGAAGTGATGAGTCCTGCTTTTGTCATGGTGGAGATGACCAACGAATCAGTGTATGGAGGCACCATGGTCAGCACCAAGATGAACGGTTTGTTGTCATGCGCATCCACCTCCACCCCTACTGCACCATCTGCAGGAACTGTGTGAGAATATTTAACATAAGGTACCTCTACAACTCCATGCCGAGACATCTGTCATGTTGGGCTAGCAACCATGGCGGCCAATGTTGTACCTTCATTCCCAATAGCGCTGCAAACCCACACTTGCTTCTGGGTGCAGCTATTCTTTAGATGATGAGTGCAACTGAATAATTTAGGGCATAATTAGAAATGAGGTAGTTATTACTGGGTGAGTAAATATGTGATTTGGTTATATATGCAAAGTGATAAGCGTTAGCTTCTAAGGGCTAACAATAATACTAATTACAGCAGTAACAATGCTTAATTTGGTGCCTTTTCATGCCTGAAGTCAGCGGCACACGCGACAGCCACTACCATAATTGGCCAGAAAAGCAAACCCCTTCAACGAAAGATAAACAAAGGCAATCATAAACACCAGCGATTATTTTCATACTTATACATGCTTTATTAAAGCAGGCCTGGCCTCTGCCCCGGTGAGCTTTTCAAAACGAGCAATTAAGCCCCGTATGAGACCGAGTTGAGCACCAGTGCTGCCTGAAAGTCTCCACAGTTGTTAACCAGCACTAGCACGACAACCTCCAGCCCCTCCAGTGATGGATGTGTATTTGTAAATGTAGTTGTTTTGTTTCTGCGGGAGCTGCGAGAGGTTTACACTGCAGCCCGACGACCGCGGCGAGCGCTGCAGGTGTGTGAGGGAAGACATCTCATTACACGTGAAATGTCCTCGGCTCGGTGTCCGGCTCTTTCTGAGGGTGTGCGCGCGCGGACGTGTGATGTAGGTAATTGACCGAGTTTGCGTCTCGGAGCAATTTGAGAGGCACAATAAGAAGGGAAAAGGAACAACTGGGTGTAAACAAGTCAATAAGCTGTCAGAAGAGCTACGTGTGAGTAGTTAGCACACAGGCTATAATTGGCGGCAGAACCCACAATGTTTGCCAATACTCTGACCAAAGCTAGCTACACGTAGCATCCCTGACATCTTGTATCTCTCACCTGGAATCCGAGCGATGAAACAGCGATGTGTCTCCGCTCGGCTGCAGGAGACGTGCTACATTGTTTGCTGTTGCTGTATGCACAACTTTATATCTCTGACTAAAGCAGGTCCACATAGTTTGTGCATGAACTTTAAGAGTGGTAGGTTTCATGTGCAGTGTTGGGCAGTAACTCAGTAAGTGTAATGTGTTAGTGTACTGTAAGTAATGTGTTGGTGTACAGTAACTCAGTAAGTGTAATGTGTTAGTGTGCTGTAAGTAGTGTGCTGGTGTACAGTACCTCAGTAAGTGTAATGTGTTGGTGTACAGTAAGTAGTGTGTTGGTGTACAGTAACTCAGTAAGTGTAATGTGTTGGTGTACAGCAAGTAGTGTGTTGGTGTACAGTAACTCAGTAAGTGTAATGTGTTAATGTGCTGTAAATAGTGTGTTGGTGTACAGTAACTCAGTAAGTGTAATGTGTTAGTGTACTGTAAGTAATGTGTTGGTGTACAGTAACTCAGTAAGTGTAATGTGTTGGTGTACAGCAAGTAGTGTGTTGGTGTACAGTAACTCAGTAAGTGTAATGTGTTAGTGTGCTGTAAATAGTGTGTTGGTGTACAGTAACTCAGAAAGTGTAATGTGTTAGTGTGCTGTAAGTAATGTGTTGGTGTACAGTAACTCAGTAAGTGTAATGTGTTAGTCTACTACTAGTAGTGTGCTGGTGTACAGTACCTCAGTAAGTGTAATGTGTTGGTGTACAGTAAGTAGTGTGTTGGTGTACAGTAACTCAGTAAGTGTAATGTGTTGGTGTACAGCAAGTAGTGTGTTGGTGTACAGTACCTCAGTAAGTGTAATGTGTTAGTGTGCTGTAAGTAGTGTGTTGGTGTACAGTAACTCTGTAAGTGTAATGTGTCAGTGTATTATTAGTAGTGTGTTGATGTACAGTAAGTCAGTAAGTGAATTGCGTTAGTGTACTGTGCGTTAGTGAATCATAAGTAGTGCGTTGTAGTGTGTTGGTGTACGGTAACTCTAAGGTTGGAGGTCACTGCTGTAGATAAAATGGGGCTCCCAAAGAACCATGCCACCAAAACAGTACTTAAAGACAAAACAGCTTCTTTCTCTGAGAGAGAGGAGAACATCAAGCTGCTTCAGATCTGAGAACATTCACAGGTGTTTCTGTCCATACCTCTTTCACTGTGAGAAGACACCTCAACGCTATGGAGATCTGAAAGTGGGTGTAGCTGTTTAAGAAGCTCCTCACTGAGAAAAGGAGACAAATCCAACAAAGAAGCTGCTGGTGTTCTCAGAACAATGGACTGACCGCCCCAGAGTCCAGAACCTCAACACCACTGAAGTGTTTGGGGTTATTTGGATGGTGAAGAGAAGCAGAAGTGTTATGATTTGATATCATCTTGAGGCTTGTGTACATTTATGATATATTTATGTTTTCTGCAAGCTGGAAATGAAATCAATGATTTCTGAACATTCTGCTGTACTTGATCCTTGCATTTTTAGGATCTCAGAACAAAATGTAGACAGGATCCTACAAAATAACATTTTTAACTTTTCCGAACGTTATTCCGAGAGGATCCTAACCTCCCCAGACAAATCAAACATGAGTCCCCCCTGTGATGCTCAAGGGGTGTTTAAGTAGGTGGACATGGGTTCTTTGGTTAAGGGGACAGTAAATCTGAACCTCGGTGTCTACATTGAGCTGCTGGAGAACCAGGTTTGACCGTTTGCTTATGATCTTACAGAGGAACATAACGTTCCTCTCCCTGTATTCCAAGATGACAGTTCTGGCATTCACAGGGCTGCTAATGTGACTGATTGGCATGATGAACCAGGAGCATTCACACTGGTCCACAAATTCCCCACATTTGAATCCTTGTTGGTAATCTGTGGGATCTACCTGGAACTACCAGTAAACCTCCAGGGAAGGCTCAAGTGGATCAAGTGACCAACTTTTTTATCTAAGAGTGTCTGAACATTGATGTGGCCTACATCCAGAAACTTGTCCAGTACATGCCATATCCGGTCACAGCTGTTATATATGGTAATGAAGGTATTACAGGCTATTAGCTATGTTCCAGTCACAGGGGACTTGTTTACTGCAGGTGGCCTGAGCAACTGTGTTGATGCGACGTTGATATGACCATCAAATTATAGGATAGAATGTAACAGACTCAGCCAAAAGCTTGTGATAATAATTTGGATAGAGAAAGTCAGAACAAGAATACAACATTTGCCGACGGGAAAAGTCATGTTGTTCAATCAGATAGAAACTGTATTCGGAATAGCACCAGTCTATCAGATTAGACTATTCTGTTTGAGGATGTATACCTAGGCTTACTCTATTCCTAATAAGCTAATATATCTGATTATTGGCTGCATGTAAACATGGCTTGTGATAACATCTAAGCTCTTGACATTAAAATGGCGAAACTCCTGGTGTATTTAAGCTGTTATTACATTGTAATTACAGGGACAAAGTTACAAAAATATAAAATAACATTCTAAAGTTATTCTGAGAGGATCCTAAACTCCCCAGACAAATAAAACATGAGTTTGTGAAAAAAATTTGCAAAACTCCTGGTGTATTTAAGCTGTTATTACATTGTAATTACAGGGCCAAAGTTACAAATTACAGATTATCTTAATTAGACCTCAGTGTTTTTGTTCTCCTCTGTGATTTTGGGCCTTTTTTCAGATTTTTTTAGCCGCTTTGAAAATGCCATTATGATCTGGTTTCTATGATTTGCTATGGGTGTCCTGTGTTAGCTCTGTGCAATTGCACAGGCCTTACCCGGTGTCTTGTATTGACCTTGACCTTACTGTATATAAATCCCCATAGAATTAGAGCCGGGCTCGTTGTACAGCGGTGATGTGAAAAGCAGTGCAAATTCTGCCTGTTCATTTCCCACAGTAATCCAGTCTTAAGAGAAGGTGGCATTGGTCGCATGCTGACATGTGAATTTGACACCCTAATAGTTTCTGGATCTGTTATTACTTCTTCTTTGGCTCAGGTTTTTTTTTTTTGCTCCAAAAATTGCAAGGTGACTCCCGGCACCCTGGCGTTATTAGATTATTTGTGTAAATGAAAGTGTGAAATTGCGCAGTCAAAACAGGTCCGTGGCCTTGGCCGCTGGTCCAGATGGTCTGTAAATAACTAGTAAGGTGCAATGATTACAGTTAGGGGCCCAGGCAATGTTAACGCTACATCTGTAAACACGTTAGAGGGTGAATGTCAAATAAAGGTGAGCGCAGATTCAGAACCCAAGGTTTTGGTTTGGATAAGCTCTAAAGCGCTTTTTCATGGAATGCAATTATAACGGGATCGCTTTCATCCCACCCACCCCCCCAACCGGTGGGCTAATACACCGTGTCCTTCAAACGTCGGTCAAAGGTTTGATCAAGACATCTCTTAGCCTTGAACCGCAAAAACAGCATGCTGTAAAAACCCCATTGATTGAGTTCCATCATTCAGGGCTCTGTTTATTCAAAGATGAAGTGCTTTATCGCTCCTACCAGCACACGGACGGAAGAACAGGTCACATTAAAGCGGTTAAAGATGGTGTTTAAAACAGACCAGAGATAGCCGAGCCTATTTTGACTGCTGTTTTGCTTTGCACAAAAGTCACCGACGCACAAGACCACAATAAACATCAGCTGTAAGACAAAACCGAACGCCTCTCCGCAGTCCCTCAACAACACAGCGCTCATACAGTCAATACCATCACTTTCTCTCAACCGCAAAAAAGCTTAACTTCCAACAGCAACCCCCGATCCTGCATCCCGGCCCCCCCAGAGACCTGTCAATCGGGCAGATGTTGGTAAAATGACCCCTTTAAAACAGAAGAACCCTTCAGAATGGAGCGCTGCTGAAGCTGCCGAAACTGCTTGATAGCCGGCTCCCTTGGATCTGGAGCGTCTGTCAGTAATACAGCATTGTGCTCAAGGCTTTTTTCTCGGCTCTCCACGGAGAAGCCAGCATGGGACGCCGCTGGTGGGTTTTCCATTAGCGCGCTCTGAAATTCAGATAAGGGTGGGAAAAAAAATAAACAAACAAAACAAAAACAAACTTTCTGAACAAACAGTTAGAGGGGCCGAATCCCACCCCCTCCCCCCCACACACACAACCCACCCCCCGCCCCATTCCTTTAGCTATTGGTAATATTCGCAGACTGTCGGAGTTTCCCCTACTGAGGCAATCTCTGGGAATTCTCTTTCCGTGGTGCAATCTCAGTGGGCCGTCTTGCAAAATTACACTTTCCCTGCAATAAAACATCTGTTTTAGATTCATAGTTTGCTTGAGAGGCTCAAGACGCATGTATCGCTATACAAATGTCACAGATTTGGAGTTTGGACACATGCTAGCATGTGTCAGCTAGCCGGTTGTTATAATTTTTTTCCACTAAAGCTTTAAGGAACAGCTTGAAAATGTGTTTTCTGTTTTTGTAAGTCCTGCCCGTGTGAAAGTTCAGTTTGACTGAACAACTTGGCCAACTGTGAATAAGGCCAGTAGCCTCTCATTAGCGTGGTGTCATTGTCCATAATGCTAATAGATCTACAGTGTGCAAAACTGTAAATTTCCAGCCAGTAACCATCTGTAGGATAATGCAGGAAGCAATCGGATTTCAGTCTGGCTAACTGACACGGAATGCGTTATGAAGTAAGCATTTTGGCCAACACTGTATCAGGTCACAATCCAAATGCTAGTTACATGATGTAACTAGCTGGTTGTTTAGTTTTTGGTAGATACATCTACGTTTAAATTTGCATTATATGGGGAATTCTTCTCAGAAGTGTGCCAGGAAAGGCAGAGAAGACAAATCTGGCCCAACTGCTCAGTTCTTTGATGTATAACTGTCTGAACATTGATGTGGCCTAGATCCAGAAACTAGTCCAGTCCCTGCCCAATCCAGTCACAGCTGTTATTGGTGTTTAGGGAGCTATAAGGTACGTTTCAGACACAGGGGGCTAATTTTTATGTCTGGTGAGGAAGGTGACCACCTGGATTGATAGTTTGACCCATTTGCCTTCAAATCTTAGTAACTCAGACAGCAGCTCCTACACCCTAATTACACATTTTTATTTTCATAAAACTATGGGTGTTACACCACATTTGCTGTGCTAAGCCACTTTAAGTGTATGTTAACTTTAACTCAAGCAAGAGTGAGCAAAGGATTAGCGGTGCTATTAGCACATGGGAAAAGTTTGCCATCAGGAGCTTTGGCCAAAACCAAGACTTTTCCTCCTTTCCTCTTGTGTAATGAAATTCTAGGTGAATTCTGGGTCAGTAATAATGTTAGTAGCGGTTCATCACATCAAAATGAGACTAGAATTTTTTTTGCCACCTAAATGTAGACAAATACTACCAATAACTAATTACTACCAACTAACTAATCAAAATATGGCTAATTTAATAATCAAAAAATGTGATTAAAATGACTAAACATCACAGTAAATATTTTAGAAATTGAATGTATTAAAAGTAGATTAAGTATTTTTGTTATTGTCACCTACATTTAGAGTAAAACTAACAATATTTAATCAAAATGTAAATAATGTGAACAAACATTATACTAAATATTTTAGAAATGGAATGCACTAAAACTAGGCTAAATAATTATAGTTTTTGCCACCTAAATCTAATCTAAAATTAACAATAATTATTCAAATGTCACATGTAACAATCAAAAGTGTAACCTAAGTGACTAAACATCACATTCCACAAATATTGTGGAAATTGAATTTAAGATAATATAAGATAAGATAACACTTTATTGATCCTGAAGGAAATTGCAGTGTCACAGTTCTGTACATATTGCACAAGTAAGACATACATTATTACAATATAAAGGGCAGAGGTTACAGAAGAGCTATTTATCACAAAATGACATTAATTATAATAACAGAAGAGTGTGTGCATATAAAAGTGTTCTATGAAGTATGTACATACATTAATCAGTATAAATAAATAGAGCTGAATTAAGGAGATTTGTCTAAATACATAAATGTGCATGTATAAGATATTGCCTATAACAATTTTTAATTTTAATATTAATTTTTAATTTAAATTTAAAATTTTTAGTTAGTTTTTACTTTTTGTCACCTAAATCCAGTCTTCAGCTAACAATAATTAATTAAAATGTGACTAATATAATAATCAAAAAAAGTGATAAAACCTCGCACAATATATTTTAGAAATTGAATTTACTAAAAGTAGACTAAATATTTGTAGTTTTTTTACCTAAATCTAGACTAACCCTAAAAATAATGAATCAAAACGCGATTCATATGACCAGACTTCACACTAAATATTTTAGAAATTGAATTGTCTAAAACTTTCTGGACTGTCTCTATCCAAGTATTATCACAAGCTTTTGGCTGAGTCTGTTACATTCTAGCCTATAATTTGATGGTCATATCAACGTCGCATCAACACAGTTGCTCAAGCCACCTGCAACAGACAAGTCCCTTGTGACTGGAACATAGCTAATACTGTAGCCTCTAATACCTTCATGACCACTCATAACAGCTGTGACCAGATATGGCATGTTCTGGACAAGTTTCTGGATGTAGACCACATCAATGTTCAGACACTCTTAGATAAAAATGGCAATAAATGAAATAAATATGAAATAAATGAAATGTCACTAAAACACTAAAATACATTTAGTGTAAAGAATTAAAAAAAGTAAATCAGCTGCTGAAACAAACATTCTCTAGTGATTATAATTTACAGTAAAATGAAGTTTAATTCATGTTCATGTATCTTTTGGCCTTGAGCCTTGGGCCCATGTCCCTGTGATTGGGGCACGGGCCGACTCATCTGGTAGCTTACTTCTTAATCCACTTATCTCCGTCTTATCCGCCCCTCTTTACCTCGTTAGCTTGTTTATCAAAGCCCTGAAAGACTCCTGCCATGTACGCATGCATTACTCGGACACAGGGATGAGTGAAAAACACTGACGGCTAATCTCTAAAGTGGAATATTCCTGCCTGTCAAGGAGTGTAGTCTCTTTCCAATCCTGGGCCTCAATTAAATAGAACAAGAAAAATAAATAAATAAATAAATAACTGAATGGAAGGCTCTGTATTGGAATATGAATGCATTAAGTATCCAGAAAGCTTTTGCTTGATGCTCAGGAGAACCTAATCGCACACTTACAGCGCCAAGGTTACTAAGCAACCAATGGAAGAAAACAATCCACTGCCCATGGCATTTATACATGGCATTAATGTTCTCTTGGACATATACGTGTTTTGAATTTGAAGTTTGAGCAGTCAGTTTCCCCTGCAGAGTCTGTTTTCCCTGGGTGTTCAGAAGAAGCGGAATACGAGGTAAATTACAATGGAAATTACGCTTCAGAGTTTGTGAGGAATGCTCATTAGGAATGGGGAGGATTGATGAAACATCTTCATTTATTAATGCACTAATCAATTCTGCTTATTATTGGGCAGCTACGCTAGCACTCCTGTGGCAAGACTCCGCATGGAAACATGCTCAGAACATGAACTCACATGCAGCGGAATACGAATGTGAATCTCGCTTTTCCATTGTTGTGGAGATTTCCAGTGATCTGAGCTGTGAGCTAGATAGAGTGGTCCATGAATTTTCAATACTGGGCTCTGCTGACAAGATCTTTGCCACTTGCTGCACTTCCAATGTCTTTGCCACTTGCTGCACTATTGTCTTTGCAGTCCCCACCGTTCATTCGCACTTCTGACACCAGTGTAGCATCAGCAGAGAAGTAGGCTCAAGTGAATGCTGATTTACTGAATGGTAATGAATGGTACCTTCATGTGCTTCAAAACAAAATGGTGGAGTGGAGGCAGCTTGGCTGGGGACCACTAGGAAGATAGTATGACAAGCGGCAAAACGACTTTGAGCAGGCACTGGCAGCGTAGTTGGCTGGGGTTGAGAGTTGGGGCTCCAGCATGGTTGGTGCCAGAGAAATAGGAGAACAGTACCACAAAGATCTGTGCTTGGGAGGAAGACCTAGCAGAAAGGCCTCTGTTGAGACTTTTCCTAGGTTGCTAGGATGGCTCTCCTGAACATGAGGGGTCTTGTAGTGAACTGGCTGTCTGTTGGGATGCGGAGCCAGATGATAGCACAGGAATTACAATTCAGATTACACTTTGTAAATGGTGCTGTTAACCTTATGAACACAACAATATGATTTATGAGCTTGATTGAGTGATCTGTGCATAAACCATGAATATGAGGGGTACGGTTAGAACTCCTTGCCCTGCTGCTGTGTTCAGTAACAGATCATTCACTTGAAATGTTAACACTCCTGCATCATCTTCTTTGCCAGCTTAACAATATTATACTTATGAAAATCTATAAAAGCTCACCAGATAAAAAATGAGCCCCCTGTGACTGTAACATACCTAATAGAGTATAATACCTCCACCAGCACCAGCTGATCAATATACCAATTGAGATTAGACAGGCAACATCAGTGCAAAACAGCAGCTAAAGACATATTATTACAAACATAGTTTTTATGATTTCTCAAATTTACACTTTTTTAATCACATTTTTATGTTTATTTTTGTACTGTAATTGCATTTATTCTTTGTTTGTCTTAGGTTCACTTCTCATTTTCATTTTACTGTTTTATAAATATATATTCATATTCACATTTTGTTCATCTATATTTTTATTTCACTCTTTTTTGCCCCTGAACTGTGTTAAAATCGCCAGTTTTATTCTTATTATTACAATCTTATTTTGTATGAACTGTTTACCGTCTTGTTAAAGCACTTTGAATTGTATTTATTACTATTACTAATAACTATTATTAATAACTATTATTATTATTAGTAGTAGTATTATTATTATTATTATTATTATTATTAATAATAACAATGATAATAATTATAAAATAATAATAACAATAACAATAACAATAACAAAACAATAACAATATTATTATTATTATTATTGTTATTATTATTATTATTATTATTTGTTATTTTTGAAATAACAAATTGACCCTCAGTTTTAGTATTATAGAAATATGGTTATACCCTTATTAAATTAAATGAACTAGAACATATAAAACTGCATACCTAGAAAAGCCACTCTACCTCACGCCGTCACTCGTTTATGTAGGCTTTCACTGGAAACCGTAAGCTAGGATTTCAGGCAGATTTATTTGACACTTTAAATGTTCCATTTTCACCCACTTTTCATCTTTCTTCTCATCTCCCATTTTCCGAAAACTCTGAAAAAGACTCTTTCAGTGCACTTTATAACCCTGAGCTTTTCAGCCACCCAGGTGAGAAACATGTAATTGGTGACTAAGAGTCCTTTCTGCAGAACTGGGCTCCAGGCTTCGGCTATGTAACCGGTGACACAGGAGACTACTGAGTGGGGGATCCGTGTCCTGCTCTGGTACACCGAGAGCAGATGGGTCACCTTTGGCTCCACTGGCCTGTAAACAATGTAAGTGCTGTCAATCTCAATGTACGTGGAACCAGCGGCCACAGCTGGTGGACAGCGCCTCATCTTCATGTAGCAATTGAGTTCCGCAATTTTCACCTGACACACTCCGCCAACCATGATCGAATGATTAGAATTATGGCTCCCTTTGACAAGCTTGTCAGATGCCCGTCTGGAAGGTGTCTGGAAAACAAGGCTTGCTGAGAGCATGAATGCTGTGTCTATGAGCGTATTTGAATTGCAGAGGAGCAACATTTTTTAAATATTTAGCTACATAGTTGTTAAGATTTGTCCATGTGTCGCCCACAAACAGGTTCTTGTGTAGTTGCCAGATTAGACAGGTTTTCCAGAATGCTGACATAAATCCCATCATTCAAAGTATTTGCACTCCAGTGAGTTTGAAATGTTCTTTAAATTGCTACATGACTGAAATGGAATCTTTTATTGTAGCTACTGAGAACATTAGAAGTGAAATACTACTGAATTTGCCATTCCTAACGAAAGCCTGAGTAATCTCTTAAAAACATCTTTTATTATATTACATGCTTATTATAGGCTTATTATCTAGTAAGTACATAGACTGCAATTCAAAGTCGCTAATTTATAGATTGTAATAAAAGGTTGAGCTTGCTGATTGGTACTGGCCAATAAATCAATATATCTATATATCTATATATAAGACATGCTATACATCATCTGAAGTAGGATTCCATCATTCTCCTGTTTGTGTGGTGTGAACAGTCCCACATCCCAGGCAGCATGAATCTGTTATTGTAGTTAATCAAAACAAGGTTATGAATTTAACACAGACGAATTTGCAACATGGCAATAAAAGCCTGAGCAATGTCTTTAACCCATAAGAGCTCACAGTGACGTATGTGTCACTCTGTAAAAGTTCTTTATACAGCTTCACTCTTCACCTGAACACATGGAGTCCCTCAGTGACCTATACCCAACATCCTGGAGGCAGTCACATGGCAGTTGGTGAACATATGACCTTATTTAGAAAATGGCGATGTGCTTGGTTAGTACAGTTAGAGACCAAACCAGCTCATTTTACAGTCTTATTTTTGTACTTATAAGATTTTAACCCATTTAAGAGCCCTAATGCACATATACCCATATTCTATATTACATATACCCATATTCTATATTACACATACCCATATTCTATATTACATATACCCATATTCTATATTACATATACCCATATTCTATATTACACATACACCAATATTCTATATTACACATACCCATATTCTATATCACATATACCCATATTCTATATTACACATACACCAATATTCTATATTACACATACCCATATTCTATATCACATATACCCATATTCTATATTACACATACACCAATATTCTATATTACACATACCCATATTCTATATTACACATACCCATATTCTATATTACACATACACCAATATTCTATATTACACATACCCATATTCTATATTACACATACCCATATTCTATATTAGATACACACATATTCTATATTACATATACCCATATTCTATATTACATACACCCATATTCTATATTACACATACCCATATTCTATATTACACATACCCATATTCTATATTACATACACCCATATTCTATATTACACATACCCATATTCTATATTACACATACCCATATTCTATATTACATACACCCATATTCTATATTACATATACCCATATTCTATATTACACATACCCATATTCTATATTACATATACCCATATTCTATATTACACATACCCATATTCTATATTACACATACCCATATTCTATATTACATATACCCATATTCTATATTACACATACCCATATTCTATATTACATACACCCATATTCTATATTACATACACCCATTTTGTATATCACATAAACCCATATTGTATATTACATATACCCATATTCTATATTACATATACCCATATTCTATATTACATACACCCATATTCTATATTACATATACCCACATTCTATATTAAACATACCCATATTGTATATCACATATACCCATATTCTATATTACATACACCCATATTGTATATCACATATACCCATATTCTATATTACATACAGCCATATTTTATATTACATATACTCATATACTATATTCCATATACCCATATTCTATATCACATATACCCATATTCTATATTACACATACCCATATTCTATATTACATATACCCATATTCTATATTACACATACCCATATTCTATATCACATATACCCATATTCTATATCACATATACCCATATTCTATATTACATATACCCATATTCTATATTACACATACCCATATTCTATATTGCATATACCCATATTCTATATTCCATATACCCATATTCTATATCACATATACCCATATTCTATATTACATACACCCATATTCTATATTAAATATACCCATATTGTATATTACACATACCCATATTCTATATTGCATATACCCATATTCTATATTACATACACCCATATTCTATATTACATATACCCATATTCTATATTAAATATACCCATATTGTATATTACACATACCCATATTCTATATTGCATATACCCATATTCTATATTGCATATACCCATATTCTATATTACATATACCCATTCTGACACCATTTCTAGAACACCATGTTGGAATACCAGTTATGAAACTGTTGTTCTGACATATGCTACCAGTACTATGACTCTATAATATTTACAGAAGATGCCATGTGACCTCTTATGATCTTTTATGATCTTATAACTGACCCTTCATTATTTTTTTTCACTTACGGGCAAATGGCTCTAGGCTCTTACGGGTTAAAATCTCAGAATTATTACATGCCTGTTAAATGCTTATTATCCAGTAATTACATGGAATGAAATGCAAAGTGGTTAAATTATAGATGTGTAATAATAGGTTGGGCTTGCTGATGGGTATTGGATATCGAATGGTCTCATGTAAAGTAAACTCAATTATCTGCACTTTATGAGCAACATCAGCCAGGAGCAAAAAAGATGGAGATTTGTGATTCCCACAATTACAGTGGTACAATAATCAACATCTGGCTATAAGGGAGGTGAAAGTGATGATTGAGGTGACATTGCTTGAGCATCAGATCTGGGGGATTTTCTTAAGTCACACAGATGGCAATCAATGGCGATAGCTGTAACTTAACATTAGTGATCTTAATTAGTGATTAGTGACCTACATTAGTGAATACATTAAAGACAAGTGTCCAGAAAGGCTAAAGTTTATGGCATGACCACTACACTTATCCTACATCTATCGTCAATGTGAGGATAAATATTTGCATGTTAGCTTTACATTAAATGAATGATGGACTCTGTGTAAACTCTTAAACTGCATTAACACAAGATGAGCACAAGAGGATGAGGACTGGTTCTATTATTTGAACCACTTGACCAATGTTCTCTAAAGCTATCCACCCTAGTCATAGCTAAAAGCTGGGTGGAGCATGGGGAGGTCAGTTGTGCAGCTTTTATACCACCAATTCTACTGTTATAACTGGCTGTCAGTGGACAAAGGAGATGAGACTGAACAATTCTAAGAGTGTTCATTCCAATTACTGCAAAGCCACTGTCACCACAAATGTTGCGGCCCAATTAAATTTAAGAGTTCACCTCAAGCCGGGCCTGGCATTGTAACACAGTGGTCTCCCAAGTGACCTTAAGGTAGCACTGCCCCTAGGGCAGAGTATGGTAATACAGTCATCAGCAGCACTGCAGAGCCCCACGAGCCAGCTTTGCTCTGTTACTCCATATCTTCTATTCATGCATTAGCAGCTATTTAATAGGCCTCCTTTGAAGAAATGAAAGGAAGAAGGAAAAAGCAGAGGAGGAAGACGAAGAAGAAGAAGCAGCAGAGGGGGGGAGGCGATAGAAAAAAAGGAAATCATATTTGTGGAAAATGGCTGCAAGCATGAAATGCTTCTGGCAAGTCACTTGTGCAGATCCTATTTTCCTGGAAGGCCTTCCTGCAGACAGCATGAGTTTCATTCATCTGCCCGTGCTCTATCTCACTCTAGCTTTCTCTTTTCCCTCCAACCATCTGCAGAGCTCTACAAAACACAGCAGTTGATGCCACCGTGGGTGCTTCGGCACACTAGCCTCAGTGCTGATATAAAACCATTAATTGGCTTCTTCCGTCATTTCGAAGCTCGGATCGACAGCTCTAGATCTGCAAATAAAGGTATTCCCATTATGTGCCGAGACCTCCGGCAGCAACAGAAAGCATCAAGAAAAACAGAGGAACAAAATGCTTGCACGTTAGCTTGCATAAACAGTCAATGATCTGAGTGAAGGTCATCTTGCCAGGACACGTGTGATCAATAATGCAGCGGCCATAAGTCATAAACCACCGGGAAGTGGCGTCTGGCATCACAGAGATCCATCAAAGCCAGCAGGCCGGGATCACAGCGTTTATCGAACTCATAAAAATAGCCAAATTCTTTTAGAATGATTTATCCAGGAATCCGGGACCAGTCGCGGGATCGATTGCTCATAAACGCTCAATAAAGTCTTATCTTGCTAAACGGCAAAACTGCCAATGAAATAATAGAAAGCTTGGTAATCTGAAATAAGCATCAGCACTTTATTAACACCCCATATCTCGCCATCTAGGCTTGACGCTTGATGGTGTTCCACCGCACCCTGCTCCGCGGAAGGGCCCCAGCAAGAGTTTCTATACCAAGATCCTGGGATTTCTCCCAATTCCTATCGGATGGAGCGTCCATTCTGGCCACACTGGCCTGCAGAAAGGCCAAAGCCATCTGTTGCTCAAGTGTTGATAATTTCCCCACCGGGCCCGTCAGCTGGAGCACCAGGCTTGATTGGGCAATTCTGAATCTCACAGCGAAGCAGCAGGATGTCCCTGCACCTGGGCTCCTTCTGCAAACACACAATTACAGTTCCAATCAGCGGGGAGATGGCAGCCTGGTGGGGGATCCTTTGTGCCGAGAGGTTTTGTCTCATGTTTTTAGACGTGGTATGATTGAGGTTCTGTTTGAGATGTCATTTTTAAGGATCGGAGGATATCGCCGAAATGGCTTCATGAATATCAATGTGTCGCAATTGTTCAGGAAGAATCTTGGTCCCACCGTGCTGATCCACTCAATCCAAGTCAGGTTCAGGAATGTGAAATGCAGCGTACCTTTACACAAGGATTCCAAATGAGTCGATTACCAAGTCTTACAAGTGCTAGAGTGGTTTAACAAATGTTAAGAGGTGTTGAATTACAGGTGGCCGGATAAAAACCTGCCGTGACATTACAGTAACACCTGACCTCAGGTGGCTTATTGTCCACTTAACAAAATGCTATATGGTAAAACAAAAAAAATGCTCAATACGTATTGACGGGGTAAGACTAGAAAGGGTTACGTTTAGCTGCAAGGCATGTCAATCATTACTTCTCAAAGGGTCACTTCTTTTCCCAAGGAATGCAGTTTGTTTGCCAGGTACCATAACAGCCAAATCTTATTGAGGGCACTGCTTTTTAATAAAGGTGCTAATCGCAATCATCTGTCAAATCAGGGAAGCTCCCTAAAAAGCCACTGCGAAAGCAAAGTGATGGTAATGCAACCTAAATTATTGTTATTTTATTGATTAATTAATTTATTATTAGTTAATTATTGTTTCAGTATAAGGCAACATCCTACTGATGGCAGAACATACCGTGAGGAAAATAAGTATTTGAACACCCTGCTACTTTGCAAGTTCTCCCACTTAGAAATCATGGAGGGGTCTGAAATTTTAATCTTAGGTGCATGTCCACTGTGAGAGACATAATCTTAAAAAAAAAAAAAAAACTGGAAATCACAGTGTATGATTTTTTAATAATTTATTTGTGTGTTACTGCTGCAAATAAGTATTTGAACACCTGCCAATCAGCAAAAATTCTGGCCCTCAAAGACCTGTTAGTCCGCCTCTAAAGACTCCGCCTCTAAAGACTCCACCTCCACTCCACTTATTATTCTAAATTAGAAGCACCTGTTTGAGGTTGTTAGCTGCATAAAGACACCTGTCCACCCCACACAATCAGTAAGACTCCAACTACTAACATGGCTAAGACCAAAGAGCTGTCCAAAAACACCAGAGACAAAACTGTTGACCTCCACAAGGCTAGAAAGGGCTACGGAGCAATTGCCAAGCAGCTTGGTGAAAAAAGATCAACTGTTGGAGGAATTATTAGAAAATGGAAGAAGCTAAACATGACTGTCAATCTCCCTCGGACTGGGGCTCCATGCAAGATCTCACCTTGTGGCATATCAATGATCCTAAGAAAGGTGAGGAATCAGCCCAGAACTACACGGGAGGAGCTGGTCAATGACCTGAAGAGAGCTGGCACCACTGTTTCCAAGGTTACTGTGGGTAATACACTAAGACGTCATAGTTTAAAGTCATGCACGTAATAACACCTAATAACATATCCCCATGGATTTTCGATGGTCTGGACAATGGAAAACTGGATAAAACTGGACAAATCGGATCCAAACCACATTTAAGGGAGTAAAAAATGGAGGTGGTTTAAAATGAAGGTGGCATTCTGGATGCTCGGGCTCAAACTGGATTTCAACATGTCTTTTGCATCACTCTCAGTGCACCACACATGGGCAATGATGGTAAATCAAGGTGACAGAGGTGCAGGGTTTCAGGAAGAACTCCAAGGACCTGTGAACCGTAACTTGATGATGTAACAGGGGCAAAACTTGGGTCTGAATGGGGAGGTAATGCACCTCCTGCTATCCTGCCTCTGATACATAGTAACTGATGCCAATGTCACTACCAGTGGTCCATGCAAATAGACTGGTACGTGGTATCACGTGATGTCTGGACACACAGATTTGATCAGATTACAGAGTGCGGACAGTCGTCTCAAAAGGATCTGATCTGAGACACAGCCAAAATTGAGTTTGCAGTGGTATAAGATGTTGGTAAATGTGCCCTATTTTGGGAAGCAGGTGCATTAGCATGCAGCTCAGACAGTGCCAGTGGACAGTCAGTCTGTTGGGGGTGGAAATTAGAATATAAACTCTTTGTTTTGTTTAAGAGCATGATCCCAATCCATATCTGACACCTGGCCTGAGTTCACCCTCGCCTCTGGCGCCGCCCGTATCAACATTTAGCAGTCTCTTAAAAGACAAACAGCCAGTTAGCCTCTGTGTGGCTAAAGTAGTGCTGACTCATTGAAAGTTGCATTGCTTATTAATTCAGGAGCTCCACTGGAAACGATTTCAATCAGAAAACAAGCTAAACTTCAGGCCTCATTTACCAACATAACTAAGACAAATTTTTAAGACGAAGTCCACATCAGATTTAGACTCTTTGGTCTAAGAATGAATTCCAAACACTGGTGAACGTCAGAATTTTCAAATAGTTAGAGAATGAGGTCAATTGTTCTTGATGTTAACAAATTAGAAATGTATATATATATGTATATAATAATATTCATGTTACACTGACTGGCCACTTTATCAGAAACCCCTAGGCTGTTGGCCTATTACCCAAATACACTCATTGTCAAACTAATAGCTGCACCTAGAATTCAAGTTTCACGCTCAGTCATGCATGTGATATAAGCAAGGACAGGCCTTATCGCTTTACGTGACGGACCCAACAGTCACGATTGCATGATTGATTGAGTAATCAGTGATGCCTCCAAGAGTCATCCTGTTACAACTGCACAATGCAGGACTACATTAGCACGGACCGTTGTGATGACTGTCCTAAACACCACGTCAACGTCACCAAAGACTGTAATGGTGTCACGTCAGACTGTCATGGAGTGACATGTAGGAACAACCTGCTACTGAACACATACAAGACCAAAGAGATGGCCAGGCCGGTCTCTATCGAAGGTGTTGGCATAGAGAAAGTAAAAGCCTACAGGTGTCTCCGACTGCACCTGGGTTGACCTGGTCAGCCAACACAAACATCCTGTACAGAAAGGGGCAGAGTCGGTTCTACTTCCTGCAGACTCTGTGGTAAAGATAGCTAAGAGAAGGATACTGCACAAACTGCTGTCCATTATGGATGATGATGGGCACCTACTGCACACCAGCATTATGGACAAAAGGAGCAAGTTCAGTGGCAAGCTGTCACAGAACTGCTCCACAGACAGACCCAGGAGATCCCTTGTCCCGAGAGCCATCAGGCTCTTCAAATCTTCCCAGTGGGGCTGGAAGAGGGAGGAGGACAGATGAGGACTGAATCTCCTCTGATAAATCATCAGTTTATTTAACTGCACTATTGTCAATTTACTGTATATCCTGTTTATCTATCTATCTATCTATCTATCTATCTATCTATCTATATCAGAATAGTAGTAGGATAGCAGTGGGTCGTCTTCAGTGATAAGTCATGCTTTTGTCCTGGTAAAGGTGGTAAACGAATCTGTGTGTGGAGACTCCATGGTCAGCACCAAGATGAATGGTTTGTTGTCACACATCAGACGTCCAAAAGGCCTGGTGTCACTCCACCTCCACCCCTACCACAACATCACCATTAGGAACCTCTACAACTTCATGCCAAAACATCTGGTATGTTGGGTTAGCAAACATGGCACCTGGATGCCATACTGAGAGACACTACTTCTGTATGTGTAGCTCAATAAATATTGTCCATATCAGTCTAGATTTATCATCATTTATCATGCCTGGTAACCTTTATCTTCAAAAACAAAGGTATTGTACAGCTACTGTTCATTTTCTCAATGTCAAATCTTGGGACAAGATAAAACAGTAGTAGGTAGATAGGGCCTGAACTGCTCAATATGCACCAAGAAAAGATAATGCTCTTTAAAGTCTTGGGCGAGGGTGGGTCACACAGATCCAGAGACAGTAGCACTCAGCGGTATTTGGGCTATACTGGCATGGCTAAAATCTCCCAAAGCTCTGCTTACTCTTGCATTGCAGAGGTGTAGCCTTTAACTGGGACTTCTGTGCCAGCTGTACCATTTGGCAGGGCTTCCTCGAGTACACAGCTGGCCACGGTCCACTTGGCACCAAAAGATGGTAGAGTCCCTCTCTCTCTTATTGCTATGTGACGTCTTGTCCAATCAGGCGTCCACAGGGTTTTACATCGGCCTGTTCAGATGCAAAGCACCTCATTGACCTGGCTTGTTTTACTCACTCGCTCATGTTTAGCAGGCGGAGGATTCTCTACAAAGTGGGTGGGGGTGCTGTTTAGCGCATGAATAGCGTTAAGTACCTGTTACTGCATAAAATCCAAACCTCGGTTGTACTCTATGTGTCAGAAAGTTTATGGACACTCGCTCATCCGAATTTCCTCTTGTATTCGAGGATATTAATTTAGCAAGTTTGTCCACTTACTGTTTGGCCACTTCCACTGTTCTGGGATTGTTGAAACATTGCTGTGAGGATATGATTGCTTTCAGGCATAAGAGCATTAGCGAGATCCACTACTGAAATTAGATAAGTAGTTCTGGATGACAAATTCCAAAGGTATTGGATGCAGCTCCCTCACACTAGAGAACGTAGCTCCACTGCTCCACAGCCCAGTGCCGGGAATGGTGACCTCAGGCAGCTCCAGAGCATTCTATTGACAATGTTTTTCTTTAGAGATTTCACAGCTGTGTGCATGCAATGGAACATCTGTGTTAGCAATGGAAGAAGAGATGAGTTGAATATGATATGAGATATGAGCTGAATCCATTAATTAGAGCTGGAGTGGGCAAAAGCCATGGAAAAACAAAGCCTTGTGATCCTTGTAGACGTCTTAGACCAAATGCACCACAATATTTGCACAAGCAAGCCTATTAAAAGTAAACAAACAAACAAATGGGATCGTGTCATAATTGGATAACATTCAATGAGCTTGTTGATATAATGTGGTGTAAATTGACAATGTGATTCTACTGGTTGTTTACATGCTCTTTACAACTGTCTCAATATCTGTTCATCACTGAAACATGCAACTAAGTACCGTTCTATAAAAGCTAACGATGCATTTAATGTGCTCAGGAGCTCACACCTTAAATTATGGAGACAGTGATAGTGTAGGATCATATCGGCCAGCCCTACATATACAGAGCATGCCAGTGCAACTAAAGGATTCTGTCCGCATTTGGGATTAATTGGGAAATCCGCAGATGTTTTAAAAATGTATGCATACAATAACTACACAGATTAACAAAGCTAGAAAACCGCATGTCCTAAAGAAAATACTGAATGACTGAATCAGAAGAGGAGAAAGAGGAATAAGAGGATTGGAGACTCGAAGGAAGAAGAAGAGGAAGAGGAAGAAAAAAAAGTAGAAGAAGAAGAGGAAGATGAGTAAGAAGAAGAGAGAGAAGAGTTAAAGGAAGAAGTGAAGAAGATGAAAAAGAGAAAGAAGAAGAAGAGAAAGAATAGTTAGAGGAAGAAGACAATGAAGGGTTAGAGGAAGAAAAAGAAAAAAAAGAAGAAGAGGAAGAGGAAGAAGTAGAGAAAGGAGAGTTAGAGGAAAAAGAGGAAGAGGAGGAAGAGCATGAAGAAAGGAAAGAGGAAGAAAAGAGGAAGATCACTACTAATTAATATTAATTGATCGCTATTAGTACTCTCCACTAGAAAGACCTACTGAGTCAGATTAGTTTACAGCAGCAGTGATGGTAACCAGACGTCTGCAGAGTTTAATGCTCCAATAAAATGTCATTACACGAAATGGGTGTGAATTCACAAGAGTGGATAGCAGCATGGGCTACAGTGCATGCCTGCTGGGAGGCATAAGAACGAGGCACCTTAAAACGAAAATTGATTTCCTTAAATTGAATCAGGTGAAAAACAAATTCCCAACTATCTGGAAACATAGCTGAAACGAACGGCAACTATTAGAGTTAGACCTTCAGTCCGGGCCATAAAGGTCAGAAATGAGGAAAACAATCAACACCCCCCAACCCCACCAGGGAGTCTGTTAGTGCAGAGCTAGATGTGATTGTTTGGCTGTTGTAGCATAAATGTGAGCACTGGATGTTTGTAAAGATGCATACACACATAACTACCATATGCACACAACGTGATGCCTGGCAACAGCAGCTTTACAGTCACTCATATAGTAAAGAGGTGTGGCATAGAGGTGGTACCACTGCTGTGCATTTCTAACAGCTGAAAGGTATCAGTCTTAGTGCACTCATATATAAGGGTCTTACACCCCTGCCTTGTTTTGTCCAGACCTTCACACTTTTCAGTTTGATCTGAACTAAATCCAGGTATGAAAAGTGCCTGGGCCCTCAATCCAAAGTCAGGACGTTCTCTATCGAAGGTGTTGGCATAGAGAAAGTAAAAGCCTACAGGTGTCTCCGACTGCACCTGGGTTGACCTGGTCCCTCAATCCAAAGTCTTGGTCCAGATCAAAGTGGACCATGTGCAGTATCTATTGAGCTACGCTTAGTGTCTCTCAGTATGGCGTCAGTCAGCCAGCCATGGTTGCTAACCCAACATGCCCGACGTCTCAGCATGGAGTTGTAGAGGTCTCTAATGGTGTCCTGTGATAAGCCATCCCATGTAGATTGAATATTCTAACACAGTTCCTGCAGATGGTGGAGTAGGGGTGGAGATGGATGCCCATGGCAACAAAACATTCATCTTGGTACTGACCATGGTGCCTTCACACATGGTTTCGTTGGTAGTATCCGCCAAGACAAAAGTGGGACTCGTCACTGAAGATGACCCACTGCCATTCTGAGTCACTCCATGACAGTCTGGCACGACACCGTTACAGTCTTTAGTGACGTTGACGTGGTGTTAAGGAAGGTTGTTGTAACAGATTGTGCACTAACAGGAGGACTCATGGAGGGCATCACTGTTGCTGGATGTCTGCAACCATGGCTGTTGGGTCAGCCAGGTAATAGCGACAAGGCCCCTCCTTGAAACTTGGATCATTAGCATGTCTCATGATGTCAAGCCCACCCATCAAATTTCATTGCTGTCAGTTGATTCCTTCTGGGTGCACCTGTTGGTGCAACTATTCCTCTGATGATGAGTGTATATGTCCATGGATCTGTCTAGTAGCCCAGCATCCAGCGGTACCTTCTTGAAGAGTTCTGCAAAGTTCTCAGATCATCCTCTAGTTCATGTAGTAGGTAGTTCATTCTTTTCCCATTACTGTGATGGGATGTGACTCTCCATTGTGCTGCACATGTCTTCATCTCTCTAACCTCTGTTGACGGTTGCATTCTGTCATTATTACAGCTGACGTTTGCACTTTGATAAGTCTCAAGTGGCACCCAGCCATGGAGTCGGGAATTTGAATCCATTAACATTTCATTCAGCCTTCACCTGCTGCCGTCGCTTGATGCCATTTCCAATACGACGACACTTACATCAGCAATGAGCAAGTTAAAAGACCCTCCGTGAGAAAAGAGGGAGAAAAAACAAGACTGACACATCAGAGCACGTTCGCTCCAACGCGGGATTATTTCGGCAGGGCTTTTCTGGGTGTCGGCTTTAATATATAGGAAGTGAATAGGAATTTACTTGCAATTAGTATACAGTACATGCCTTGTCAATTTTCATTCTTCAAGCACAGGCAAAGAGATTAGGCTCGCGTGGTGAACGGAGGCATGTGTTCTCAACCCTCTGTGGCACCTCGGCTATTTAGGAATCAAAGAAACTCCGGAGACGCTGACCTGGAGCCCAAATTCACAATGGCCATCCTGTGTACAGCCTTAGGTGAAAGGCTAACCGTGCCTGGCCTCATTATTTATTTACCTGTTTATTCTTGGGGTACTAGATTGACTTGCGTATGCATGTGGCTCTAGAACTCCTCCCAGCATCTGCACCTTAGGACATTCGCATCGCTCCGGTCTTTGATCCCCCTCATATATCACATCAAAGTGGAGCTCCAGTGGAAAGCAGTATGTGCCGTTTCCCACCTTGGTGCCTTCCAAAGGAAGCTGGTAGAATCTACCAGGCTGCTCCACTGTGAGCTTGGCCCGCACTCTCCTTCCCCACATCTCTGTGCATGTTGTGGGAGCTCGGTGGGTTCTTTATGCTAGTTGTAGCTCAGATGGAGAGTTTGTAAAAGTTAGCGCTTCACGTGTCGTCAGCCAAAGGCAGCTTGGAGCGGCGGCCACTGCAGAGCAATTAGTAAACTCTCTCTAATGCTGAAACACCAGACACAGGCGCTACGGGGGGATTGTGTAGTAGTTTGCACAATGCTTTTACAGTGAGTAGAACCTCAGACTTTCTGTGATAAACTGATGCTCATGACCAAAACAGCCAAAATGGTCAAGAGAAGGAACAGTTTGGACTGTCAGAACAACCAGCTAGCAAGGCTAACACCTCTATAATAGCAAATGCTAATCTTTCAGCCTTGAGGCTCCTGAAAACACCATGTGCTATAGTGTGATGTCAGCTCATAGGTTTTGTGCTCTGTAGGTCATTTTTTATGTAAGGCTATTTTGGAAGCTCATTTAACTTCGTAAATTAACTAGTTTAGTGATGATTTAGGTTTTCTCGCTATGTTATTCTTTTCAACAAGGCAGAGGTTGAAGACCTATCCAAAGGTATCACTTTCCACCAGGCTAGGCAGGGAACTGCTTGGGACTACCAGGCCAACAGGGGTGCCTGAGGGTATATTTATATTTTTGAATATACTTTTAAGATTGTAATCCCACAGTGGGGAAATTTAGTCTCCTCATTTAACCCATCCGTGAAGTGAAACACCCACATACTCACTCACTAGTGAACACACACACTAGGGGGCAGTGAGCACACTTACCTGGAGCGGTGGGCAGCCCGATCCACGGCGCCCGTGGAGCAATTGAGGGTTAGGTGCCTTGCTCAAGGGCACCTCAGTCGTTATTGTCAGCTCATGGAATTGAACCGGCGAGAATCCGGTCACAAGGCTGGTTCCCTAACCTCCAGCCCACGACTGCCCCCTAAAGTTGAATTGGTTCATATTTCTAAAAAACAATAATACTGATATATTAATAGAAGTAATAGTAGTGTGACATATTTGGAATAAATTAAACAAACCCAGTGGTGATGAACGATGGTTGTAGGGTCCCCTCTGAATTTTTGCCCGGGGCCCCAAAAGTTTCTAGAATCAGCACTGATGATATTATGTGATGCAGAATATATTACCTCAACATGGGAATGTTTTAGATTTCATTACTATTGAAAATATTAACTAAAATCAATCTTATTAAGCTTACACCAGGTCCAATAACTATTCTTAAAATTCATATATATTTTTCAGATAATATAATTATTCATAAAATTATTATTTTATAAAAAATATATGTATTATAATATTTGTATTACAAAATATATATTTAGTTTAAATTGCTATTGCTGACTGCTTACTTAAACAGTGGACAATACCTTCTAAAGACTCTCCTCTGTCAATCTTTCCCGGTGAGCTGCAGTTTGACTTTTCCTTGCTTGGAGGGACAGCAAGTCTGGGCCGTCCCAGCTCCGGACACTTTGACAGTAATAGTGGTATTCTACAGTCAGTGCCTGCAAAGTCAAGCTGACGTGAACTTTTTTGCTTGCCCCTCAGCTCACTGTTCGGACTACAGCCTGAGCCGGTGGGTCAGCTAAGCTATCAGAGGCAGCTTCGTACTGAGTACAGAGGAAGAGAATATCCACAGAACTGTCTAACCCTGATCTAGGCAGGAACAGTTCCACACGTTTGTGCTTGTAGGTGGCCACAGTGGTGTCAGTGCCGCTTGCATGAAGGTTTTAATGGTACAGTATTTTGTTAACCACCGTTTTTCTTTCCTCTCTTTAACGGTTACAGAGAACACCCGGCAGCTGTAGGTAACCGCTAATATTCAGCACATATTTTGACATATTGTAGATATGACAGCTTTCACCACTGAGGGTTTCAATATTCTGTCATTCATCTATTATTCACCAGTCATATATCCTTGGACTTACACAGGCAGTCAAAAAGAATTGCTCAGCTACACAAACGTCATATAGTGGTTTTGAGTAACTGTTGTTGAGGTGTTTGAAGGGATCTATCAAAGAGAGAAGAAAAGCAAAGGATATTCCAACAAGACTATGGAAGATATTGGAAAAAAAGATAATGGAAGACATAGAGGCTTGTGAAGTGAGGGAGAAGCCTGAGCAATCACCCATCAGATATAGTGTTGGATTGTAGACAGCTGTGAGGAAGAACATGTGAAAACAGGGTGGGGTGGGTCATCAAACCTAGAGATGGAATATATGGCACCGGATTACAGGAACTCTCCTTTTCCAATGATATGGCATTGGCAGGTACCTATAGATTGGGGCTATAAGCATTGTTCATTGATGACTGCTCAAATGTGCTGCCATTTGAGGATCTGAGTCCGAAGCAAGCAAGCAAGGCATATTCCAACTAGACAATGGAAGATATTAGAGTACGTTATCGAAAGACATAGAGGGTTGTAAAGTGAGGGAGTAGCCTGAGCAATCACCCATCAGATTTAGTGCTGGAATGTAGACAGCTGTGAGTAGGATGAGCGTGTGGGGAAACAATGAAACTGAACATGGTAAGATGGGTCATCAGACCTGGAGATAGAATTCCCAAATATTGATACAAATTCCCAAACACTCTGGAATTAGTGGGACTGGAATACAGGAACTCTGCTTTTCCATTGGTTTGGTACTAGTGTGGAGCTAGCAGCGTTGTTCATTGATGACTGGTCAATTGTACTCCCATTTAAGGAACATGTCCAAGGAATTCCATTGTTCAGAAATCCAGTAAACAGATCTGTGAAGCATTTGAAAGATGGTCACCTTTATTGCTGCAGTAGGGCTACCGCAATTATTTAGCAGTTGAGTGTTCAATAAACAGAAGGGATAATGTTTGAGGACTTGAGCGTGGCTCAATACCACTTTCACATGCCTGTTTTCACACCTCTCCTGGAAAACAGAGTCCGAAGCCTGGACCCATCCTGGGCTGGTTTGGGAAAGGGGCTCTTTATAGGTAGTTTGCCTTCATGTATAAGACTGTTGATCATTCTCCTTGGACACAAAGACTCACGTGGCATAGCTGAGCAGCTTTTTGTCCACAACAATCCTTTCCAGCCATCACAGAATCTCACGTCACAAAACAAAGCAAGTAAGTAACTCCACACGTCCTGACAGGATACAGATAGCTAGAAGCTAGAAGCTACACAGTTAGAAGCGTACCCCAGACCAAGGACTTCAGGAGGCCGGTTCTCTGGGAGATCGGTTCTCTGGGCCGCTCCCAGGCTCAAAAATTATCGCTGCACAACTGCCCAAATGCCATATAGTGGTTTTGAGTCACTGTTGTTGAGATGTTTGAAGGGATCTATCAAGGAGGAGGAAAAGAATATTCCAACAAGACCATGGAAGGACCAATCTTGGGCTGGTTTTGGAGAAAACCTCTTTTTAGCTGGCTTGCTTTCATGCACAAGAGAATTGATTGCCCAATTCGTTGAACATAGAGCAACACAGCAGACAAGTTTGCAGAATTATCAGCACTAGCTTCATCCGTGTATAATTTTCCTTGGACACAAACACACAAGCTTTCCCGCCATCACAAAACTTGCAAGCTGAAATAGTCATGTTACCAAATGAAACAATCATGTAACCCCACATGTGTTACCAGGAGCAGATAGCTTCCACATATGCAAGCGAACCCCAGACCAACAGTTTCAGGAGATTGGTTCTCTGGACGACTCCCGTGCTCAGAAACAGCTTTCACCTTTGACCAAATGTAGGGAACTGGCCGAGCAAGCGTTCCTGTGTCCGGGAATTAGCTCTAGCATGAAAATGCCCTTAAACAACTCAGCTGTTAATAATGCATTAGTCTGGATGCACTTTGCTTTACCATCTAAATAACATCATGCTCCAACTGTAAAACAGATACTCTCCACCTCTAAGCCAACATGACTGTTTCTTTTAGCAACATTCCAGAGCCATTAAAACATTCCAGATCAAATTTAAGCTGCAACTCACTAAACACAAATGAGTCATCTTGTGCGTCTAAGGTGGTAGTAAGTTTAGGCTCCTGCAGATGGCACTGCATGAGGATGATAGGGCTATAAATCCTGGCGGTGTGTGAGTGACAGGATCCATAGATGGAAAATAGGTGCTACAGTGCAGTGAATGTCTCGTTCCATGTGTGGAAGATGGCTCCAAAGCAGATGTTAATGATTGGCTAAAAGGAGTGACTGTTTTTGGGTGTGCCAAAGACCATAGTGTGAAGGAAGTGGCTGAATCTGCAGGTGTATGGAAGCGCACAGTCATATGGGTCTACCAGCAGTGGCTAAAATCCCAGTCTACAGGGAATTCTCCTCGGAATTGTGCCAGGGAAGGCATCCACCATATCTGGCCAAACTCCACAATTCTCTGATGCAAGAGTGGCTGAACATGGATGTGGCCTGCATCCAGAACTTGAACCTGATGATTCTGAATCAGTCGGCTGAACATTAGTCAGTAAGGTTAACCCTGCAGTTTCACTAGATCACTATTAGCAGCGGATTCACAGAGGAGCCAGTGTTAGTAATCGGCTGATTTCCAGGCTAATTGGTTCCCGTGTTCAAAGCTGCAGTTGTGTATTCCTCTGTCACCGGATCCGGCTCTAGATCTACTGAGGAGAATATGACTATATACGTGAGCAGTGATCACCACATCACATCACAGCCACCTACAATCACTTACAAACCAGTTAAACCATAACATCAGTCCCGACACAGGACTAGATAAACAAACCCACAGAAATCCACAGAAAGTCATGTGACCAACCTTTGCTCAAAAACTGCAGTTTCTACACGCCCAGGCATCCTTGCTCAACACGTCTGAAGTTCTGAGGACCCGCATATTTACATATCTGTGCTCGTTTGTCAAGCCTCCGAGGTATAGCACTCTGTTAGCGCTCAATTTACACTTACTCAGCTTCTAATCGTCCTGCAGCTTAAAGAGCTCCCACACGTGCGGGTTCTCATGCACCTCTTTTAGCTTCAAGGGTCACGTGGGGAGCGATGCAGTCTGTTTAGAAGTTTTGTAATTCTACTGGGGTACTTGGCAAGTAAGTGCTTTAGACACTACCGTCATGTTCCTGAAGAAATATTGTCTAGTACTTTGTACCTCACACTTACCCAGTTGATATCTAGAACTTGTTTGGCAAGTTATTTAGTTAGGTTGTTTGGGAATCTACCATCATAATGGCACCATCAAGATACAGTGTACAGAGTACAAGACAATCATTTTGGGAAACGTGATAGCAGGTTCTGCAGTGAATGTTCCCTGTGTTCTGAGACAGTCTAAGTCACTTGCCAAGCAGGTTCTATACATTAACTTAGCCGGTGTCGAGTGTACATTATTCTGGGCAGCATGGTGATATTGGCTCTGCAGAAACTATAGTACAGTGCAAAGGCAAAGAAGATGGTGGGTTCTGCGGCAGTCGAATGCCAAACATGTTCTAGATATTAAACACATGTGTATAAGGTACAAACAGCAGAAAATTAAATACCTACTTGGGCAACATGATGGTATGTTCTGAAACAGTTTAACAGAATTACTGGGTACTAAAAATGGGTGGTAACATGTTCTAGATATTAAACTGATCAAGGATATAGCACCTACACATACTCTCTAACTGTATTGTATTACATATATTGGTATATATATAAGGCATGATGGCACACACACACACACACTAACACACACACATATATATATATGTGTGTTGGTGTGTGTGCCATCATGCCTGCTTCCCTAAGCCCACTGTCCTGGTTTGAATGCCTCGGTCAGCTGCCAGCACCTCTCTCCTTCCCCTCCTCTGCCTCTTCCCCATCATAGCCTTTATGAATGGCAGCCAATCAGAAAGCTCCCCCCTCTGCAAACTGCATCCTTGTCTAGCAAAAGCGAGAGAGAGAGTGAGAGAGAAACTGAGGACAGAGCTTGGAGAGAGGGAGAGGGAGGGAGCGAGCGAGGGAGAGAGAGAGAGAGAGCGAGAAAGTGAGGCATGCAGCTGGAGCCTCACACACAACTGTAGCCAGTCTTGGAATCTGAGCGCTGCCAAGAGGCAAAAAACAGGAGCCAGTGTCGCACTTCAATGAGAATGACATGCTCTCAAAAGAGCGAGGGAAGCTTCTTGTAAGGTAAGAACCTCTCAGTCTCACTCTACCCAGCTCTGGCTGGAGCTGAGCTGCTGCTGACTAACCTGCGCTTTGTTTAAAGGGGGTTCTTTATTTAGTGCTGTGATGCCTTGGTAGACTTCTAACTACATTAGCCCCCCTGATTGGTGTCTGGGTGCTGGTGCTGGTGATGGTGATGATGCTCATAGCAGCAGAAACAGCTGGCTTCTGGTTTCCTGTGCTCACTGTTGAATAACGAAGCCCAAACTTTCAAGAAACTGACAGTTACCAGATCTGTGGACGTGTTTGATTGCATGCTAGTCTGGCAACTACTGAATGAACGGTTTGGATTAAAGAGCCGGATTCGTACGGCATCAGCAATTAAGTTGCTCGGATGTTGCGACCCGTGCGGCGGTTTGATCTCCTGCAGGTGTCAATTCTTAAAAGTAGCTTTTCTGAGGTGTGCGCGGAAACCTGTTTGATGTTTTCCGCCGAGGATATTAGGCTACAGGGACCGCTTTGATGAGTCAGTCACTGCCCCCCCCTTTTCTCTCTCTCTCTCTTGCTCTCTCTCTGTCTCCCTCAATGAGACTCAACCCAGGGGCTTTAACTCGGGACGCGCACGCTGGCAATAAACTGTTAACGGTTTCCTAAATCCTACCAGCGACGATGTCGCTCACCAGAGCAGCGGCATAGAGACGAGGATGGAGTTGGCGTGCTTCGCGTTGGGAACTCGCTCCTATCTGAGCCTGGGATTGGAATGAAAAGTTCCGACAGAGAGGAATGAGTGGTAGTTGCCCTGCGAGATGGCTCTTAGTGGCTCTTGTGTTTATTCAATTTGCTCCCCTTTGAAAGCTCCAGTCTGTTAAGTGGCCCCACTCTGACGTCCCTAGTGTAAATGTACCCCAGTTACTCCGGGCCCTGTTTACGCTATTTGATGTTTCATTGCGCTGCTGGATGTTCTGCCTGTGAGCTGCCAAGCCCCCGAGTCGGCCACGGATGCCGGCGTGTGATTTATCCATCTGAGCCCCGGTGCATAATGGCAACGAACTGTTTCGCCCAAATTAAAGTGCACATTTCCTCCCAGCCGGTGTCACATGTATAATTGCCTTTCAACGCCGAGATGAAGCATGAGACAAAGTCACTTGCACTTCGATTCCGGATAGCATTCTCTCTCTCTCTCTCTCTCTCTCTCTCTTTGGCTCCCCCCACCTCCTCCCCTTTCCGCCCGGCTCTCCGTTATGAAGAGGAGGTTGGCAGTGAATGCAATTTGTCTCATAATGAGATAAAAGTCAGAGACAATCAATTTATTCCTTTCGAGAGCAATGCAATGATATTAATGTCCCCCCTTATCCGAAGCTCCGGCGGTGGTACACATCTCCGGAATGTTTCCCTGTCTGATAAGCGGCCAATTCATACATTTTAAAAGCAGGAAGCTCAGGGGTAGAAAATAATCACCCATGCAGCCTCGGAGACCCGATTCATTATACTCAAGGATCCCCCCCGCCTCCCAACCAACCACCACCCAACCAACAGGGCTAAATCTGCCTGAGTCCATGAACGCAATCCCTCCGAGTAATCATGGAGCAGCTAACAAGGGTTTTCTGTGTCCACTGCTGAATATCGAGCACCCCAGCAGGTCCCTAATCCTTGTTTTGGACTCCATATATAATTGAATTAACAAGACAAGACCTCCTTGCTGAAACAAGGTGGTGGTGGGGGGCGGCCAGTTGGGTGATGGGGCTGGGGTTTTACCAGAACTTGTTGGACTCATTAAATCCCAGCAGTCGAGTGAAATCAAGAGAAAACGCTGGGCCTAATAACGCGTACCTCAAATGATGGCCTTGATTCTATGAACCTGGCCATATCAAAGCCTGGTCCTCCAGGCAGGCAATCAACATGCAGCAGATTTGATCTGTATCAAAGTTTCAAAACAAAGAAGACAGGGCATTAATATTACAGAGGAGGCAGCAGCTGTGAAAAGTGTCCAGCGTGAGAGATGGAGAGATGGGCAAGCCAGGTAGGGAGGGAGAGAGAGAGAGAGAGAGAGAAACAGCCAGAGAGCCCAGGGAAAGCTCTTGGGCTCCACCAAGTGGCTGTTCCAGGTTATGGCACCCACAGACACTGGTGAGCTTAGATATAGAAATGCAGTTAAATGCCAGGAATACCACACACGATTTGGGATCAACATCACACGGATTATTAGCATCGGATGCAACGTCATGCCCAGTCTCGTGCCAGGACTCTGCAGACGTGCCTTGCAGCCAGTGTAGCCCAATACATCAAGAACTGGTGGTCTAGATGATGTGGATCATGCGCCGTTGGTTTATCAACTTTCAGATGCGTCTGCTCTGCTTATTATGCAACCCGCGTCCGGGATTAATATCCCAGTATGCTAATGGCATTCATGGAAAGGGTTTAAACTATAGCCCTAATTAGAACATTCAATCATAATAATAATCAAAGAGGTTTAATTGTTACAAAAGGGAGTTGGTTTCACACAAGCCTGAGGCCAAAAAGAGATTAACAGCGGAGTCAACCGCGCTGAGCCGTATTATGCATTTTTGAAGGATATTTATACAAGCAGACATTTAAGGCATTTTCACTTCCGTGGAAAGCCATTAGGTGACTGCCAGGCTTTTTCAATTACAAAAGCAATCCCAGCCTAATTTCTAGGGCTTTATTATTTCATCCCTCATTTTAACCGAGACAGTCGCATTCCGAACTTCCAGTGCTATTGGAAATCTTTGGGGAGGCAAAAAAAAAAACGGTTAGTGTTGCTTTGGACTCAGTTGGGTGCTCATTTGCGCTCAGCGTTTTGAAGAAGGTGGTGGGGGCGAAGTAGAATTGTGACAAACGTGTCGAGACACCAGCAGTTTGCAGTAAAGGCGACTGTTGCTATGTAACACCATATCAAACAAAGGAGAAAAAAAAACACACCCTCAAATGTTAAACTAGCGCCTGTCTGTCTCGGCGGAAAGCTCATACCCTGTGGGCAAGTTTGCTGATGCTGTTTTGGGAGGAAAGTGCCATTTCGCGATTTAAGGTGGGGGCTAAATCTCACCTCCAAGCAGATCCATCAGGATGCGGAGTGCCTCAGGGCTCTGTCCTAGGCCCCTTCTCGTTTTGAAGCTTGGTCTTCGGTGCTTGAGGAAACGCAACAATTGAATTGAATTGAGTTTTTTCAAGATGCATCTATCTTTCAAGATGGTGTCTAAAAGGGTTAGTCTGGTGGCAAGGTTTATCCTGCCAAAGAAGGAGCACATATGATCAGTTGTTTGCAGACTGGGAATGATTGATAAAACAAGTAGGAAACATTAGATAACCCTGCCATAGAACAACTACACCTGGTTCCTTCATGAAGCTTTCCATGGACGCATTTCTGAAGGAACTCTGAGAACGCTGCTATGTAACAAAAAAAAAAACACACCCTCAAACGTTACACCACCTGTCTGTCTCTGCAAAAAGCTCAGACCCTGTGGGCAAGTTAGCTGATGCTGTTTTGGATGGAAAGTGCCATTTCGCGATTTGAGGTGGGGGATAAATCTCACCTCCAAGCAGGTACGTCGGGATGCGGAGTGCCTCAGGGCTCCGTCCTAGGCCCCTTCTTGTTTTGAGGCTTGGTCTGTGGTGCTTGAGGAAATGCAACAAAAAGAACCTGCTGAGGGGAAATAGAAGAAAAGTAAATAAATAAATAAAAAAATAAATAAAAGGTAAAACTGAGGTGAGCGGCGCAAGTCCTTGTTAGCCCGAAAGAAAACGCACATGGCCTGTCATGCCGAGACGCCCCGTCTAAAGCTGGAGCAGCAAACACAGTGGCAGGCCGCTCGGCTGAAGGCAATTACCGCATCAGGCAGGAACGCTGCGCTGCTGTTTTTTTCCCTTCCAGAGTGAAAGGGGGATTTGAATCCAACCCCAGACATGCTGCTCCACATAATCAAAGTCAACTGTATCGATTTGGTTTATATGAGCGGCTTTGTGCACACTCTAGTGCGTTTATGCACCTGCGCTTCGCTTTCGGCGGCTTAATCCGCAAATGAAAAACTGGTAAGTGAAAACAGATTTGACACTGGGGAAAGGGGTCGGTGGGGAGGTTTCGGGGTGGGGGGGGTGTCCTGTTGCTCAGTGAATAAGATTTGTCTTATGGCTTTATTGAGTTGCAGGTCTTGTTTTCCCGGATTATTCATTGTTAGTGCTCGACTCCCACGAGGGTTTTGCATGGGGGGAGCGATGTCAATAGCTCCGTCAGACAACGAGGAGCAGCTCGGCTACAATAGCAGCCCATGGATTAAGCTTGAGAAAACTCACGGGCGCAATCAGCGCCCTCTTTAATGGCCCTGACACCTGAATCAATACAGGGTCTATGGGGTCGCGCCACAGACTTCGTCCTGAATGGAGCGGGCTACGTGTCAGGAGACTGTTCTATTAAATTTTTATTTGATATCAAAGGGTTTCCATTGCAATAAATTTCACCATGAACTCACTCAGCCCTGCAATCACAGTCTGTTTCCTGGCTTACATCAAACATGGTTAGGTGTGATGTGGTCAGCTCCGGTAGATATCAGCAGGGTATTAAAAAATTAGGTGGTGAGTATATTTCTTCTTTTCCTTGCGCTCATATGGTGGGGGTTTAATATTAATAGTCTTCAGCAAGGGAATGATATTATTTTTCTTATGTATAAAGTCCTGATCATTTTTAGTGTTGATACAGTCCAAACAGCAGATCCATTCATACTTTTATGCATTATTGGATTGTATGAGCTGCTGTTTACACTGTGTGAACATTTCATGATAAACAGACCAACAGAAATAATGTAAAACTGCTTTGAAACATTTCTGGTTCCATTGACTTACATTAGAATTAAACCAGGCTTTTGGCCTCTCCTGTAAAGTTGCCCTGTTGAAGATGCTTGTTTGTCTTATGACAGCGACGATATACTAAACCTTCTCAATAATGTTTTTCACAACAGCCATAAAACCTGTTCCCTAACACGTTCACCTGATTGTGCCACCTCTTATTCATACTATATGTCCCTTTTTTGTCCTTCAAAAACATTGCTGAAATATATTTCCATGAAAATCTCTATGAATTACAAAACTGGAAGTGAGTTGGATTTGCATACAAGCAAGCAAGCCAATATTTCTAGATGTGTTTTTATGGCATGGAAATTTACATTTACGGCATTTAGCTGACACTCCTATCCAGAGCGACTTACAAAAACAATCACATTACAGGTAGGCCAATGTAGTGTTAGGAGTCTTGTCCAAGGACTCTTATTGGTGTAGCACAGCATAGTCACCCAGACCGGGATTCGAACCCCATTCTCCCACATGTGGTGTTGACTCCTTGGTGGGTAGTGGTGTTATCTGCTGAGCTACACCAACCACCAAATGCTTTTGTTATTGTGGAGGTTGTGTGCTATATAAACAATCTGAGTCAGTTTCCATTCTATCATTGAATTGACCACTAGGGGGCCCACATACTGTATAGAGGTTAAAGTCCCAGGGTGCATAGAGTTAAGTGTTGTATTAACCATCCTCACTGCGTGTCTGGGTTTAGCAGTGTCTCGTGGAAGTGGTCTAACAGGTATAAAGATGCTGAAAACATGTATAGTGGGTTCTCCATGCTGCACTGCAGGTAGTTTAGTTTTATAAAGATATTAAATGTTTATATCAGGCTGTTTTAGATTTACTTTCATGTAGAAGAGCTGGAATACCGGTGGATTGGTGGTGTATGTTAGGTGCTAGTGCACGAAAGTTGTGTTTCTTCCTACCGTGTTGCCTGCTGTTTTCAGCCAACTTAAAACAAAGCTGCTACCGGTACCTCAAGTTGTCCGAGTTCATCTATAGATCTCTAGGTGTTAGAGTATCTTGATAAGCACCTTTAGTGGTAGCCTACAAAAATATATCGGAAACTCCAAATGAGCCCAAAAACCAAATACCTACCCAATGAACAAATATTGAAAAAGTTGAATATTCAGATTCAGTCCCAATAAATACCCACTTCCTGAAAATTAATAATGCCAAAAAGGGTTCCATGGGTTCTATAGAAGAGCAATTTACATTAAGAAGTGAATTAGGTGGTTTCAGTTGAGGTTTTCAAGATGGAAGCAGCTGAGATCAGTTGTAGGTAACATTGGTCAACTCTGAGCACAGAACAACCACCTTGTTTTCCTTCAGTGACGGATGGTTCCAAGAGGTACTCTTTAAAATCACTTCCTTCATTTCCAGTTAAAAAACACTTAAACTGAAAGAACGCCTTGGTTTAAAAGTTTTCAATTAGGTTGTTGCATCTACGCATCTACAGCACGGATGTCTAATCTTACATTCAAAGGTATGGCAAGGCAAGAAAGCAAAAAGGCACCACCAGGTCCGAGATTCCAAATCATATCCCTATAAATCAATAATGTTCTTTCATTTAATTATTGGATAAATAAGATCTTGAGAGGTAAAATGATTTCATATCCAGTTGATATATATATATATATATAGTATAGTACAGTATATATCAACTATACTATATCTGTATAGTATAGTATAGTATATATCAACTGGATATAAAATAATTTTACCTCTCAAGATCTTATTTTTCCAATAAATAAATAAAATGGAATTTCAATTTTTTCATGATGCATCTATGGCACAGGTGTCTAATCCTACCTTCAAAGGTTTGGTGTGGTTACAAGCTGTTATTCCACCAAAGGAGGTGCACATTTGATCAGCTGTTTAAAGACTGAGAACAATTAATGAGGCAAGCAGGTAACGTTGGACATCCCTGCCATAGAACATCTCATGCTCTTGGTTCTTTCAGCAAGACAACATTCCAAGAGGTTCCTTTGTAAACCACATACTTTGCACCCAGTTAGGCTTTTGAACCCATTCAATTGAAAGCGAAGGAACCTCCAGGAAGCTTCCAATAAAGTGGTTTTATTGTGCATCTATGGCATGGGAGTGTAATCTTACCTTCAAAGGATTGGCGTGGTCGCAAAGAAGAAGCACATATGATCAGTTATTTGAAGACTGAGATGAATTTAGGAAAGAGTAGGTAACATAGGACATCCCTGCCAAAGAACACCAGCATTGGTACCTTCATGAAGCCTCCAATGGATGCATTTCTGAAGGAACTCTGAGTCTCTATAGTAACAAAACGGTGTTTCTTCACGTACATGTTTTAGCACCATTGCCCTCCAATATGACAGTCTATTTGGCACCCTTGTCATGGTGCACTGTACGTTCTGCAAGACTTCTTGAACGCTGGAATAAATGGCACAAAAATGCAACATTCATATATTATTGCTCAATATCAAAGAGCTGCCACTGCACTCCAAGGAACTATTGCTTGACAGGAGTTGCCATGACCTCCAACAAATTCAAACTTTTTTTCTTCTCTCACTTTGATTTTTTCACAGGGAGTCAAAGGAACATCAAAGCGAACGTCTACAATGCCAGAGTTGCTGATCCAACCGTTTAGATCATTTGCCATTCAGTGCTGCCTTCCTTATTAGATTATTCATCCGGAATTGTGCCTGTCCCAAGGATCAATTGGATACAGCAGCAATGATGATGATTCACTTCCCCTGGCTGTTCCCGCTGCTCTGCTTCCTCCCTCTGGGCTCACCCGTCATGCTGGTGGTGCGGAGTCGGGGTAGTGTCCTGCGCCCCCCCAGCCAAACGCTGCAGCCTGAGGGCAGAGTGTTGTTGCACAGATCCAAGCGCGACTGGATGTGGAGGCAGTTCTTCCTGTCGGAGGAATACATGGGAAACAACTACCAATACGTCGGCAAGGTGAGAGAGATCATAATGGAGTTCGGCAATCGGCTTGTCTTGTCTTACAAACAAGCCTTAGGGAGGGTGGGGGTGTGAAGAAATGAGGATAAGAAAGGTTTCCCTTTGAGGTTTTATGTGGCATGGCATGATATTTGAATATGAATGCGCCACTTTGAAAAACTTGACGCCATTATCAAAGAAAAGCCACGGAAATGTGAATTACACAGTCACCCAGGCATGAATATTCAGAGGGTGGAGGGAAGAGGGGGCGAGGGTGGAGGGGGGATTTAGTAGTGGGGGGGGGGGGGGTTGGGGAGTTGTGGTGGGGAGTTGGGTATTTTGTATCAGGCTTTGAGCCTGGTTTTACGGTTCTCATTTCTAGGACGAAAGTGGCTCCCTAGAGACCTGACGGGAATCGACAATTACGGGCTATTTCATTGTCTCTCTCTCGCTTTCTCTCTCTCCCACTTTTTCACCCATTGACTTCCTACCCATCTGCAATAGCTGTGTGAAAGGGAAGAGCTTTCAATTCATCAAGCTGCAATTCACCGTTGTGCCAAATTTATGCCACATTAACCATGAAAGAGAAGCCTGTACCAGTATCATCAGCACATTCTCTGCTCCTGACACCGACTGATCTCAGTGCATAACCCGCAATAATGGAATGAAACTGCTTCCCTTATTGTTACGGTTGGGAATGCAACACCTAGGATACATCAACTCATTATGGCTTATGGTATGGCCTAGGTGTAGCCCTGTCCCCATTTTGGGGTTCTACCTGTTCTAACTCATTTGTGTAATATATGATTTGTCAAGGATGCCGGTTGCCACTGCGAGCCGTAACACTCTGGAATAACAATGAGAGTTTCAAGGTCACTTCAAGGTTTATTATTCAGTATAGACTTATTAATTAACACCTTAAAAGGCAAGAAGGCACTGCCAGGCCAGAGATCCCAATTCACATCCCTATAACTTAATAATAACTCATTTTAATAATAAAATCATTTTAATAATATTTAATATTTAATGTTTTAATAATAACTTTTTAATAAATAAATAAATAATATAATATAATTTTACATAGTGTGATTCTATGCTTTAATATTTTTGTTTCCATTCAAAATATATATTCCTAAAAAGGATTTTCTTGCTATATATATATGTATTGGTAGATTAATCGCATATACAGCTTATATGTCTTAAAATTCCTAAACCATTTATCTCATTTCTAATGTTTTTAAAACGTGTTTTATGTATTTTTCTATGCCAAATTTTCTCACGATATTGGCAGATAATTTATCTTATTTAAAGAAATAGGCTTAAATCCAAATTATCTGCCAAAACAGTAAAAAACTGGTTTAGTAAAATCCATTAAAACTATTTACATTATCTGAAAATAAGTTAAATAATCTTAAAATTAACTTAAAACCTGCTAAGAACGAGAATTTTAATATATGTCTGCTTCATATAAGATCATTTTACTCACCAGGATATCACTTTTTACTGTGTGATGGATTGGATCAACCCTTTTGTGTCCATCTAAAAGATACACTGCAAGAAATTATTATTTCAGGAGGATTTTTTTGCTACATCCGATCATTTTGTTTATTTTAAGAACTTTGCTTGAAACATGCCAAATTATCTGCCAATATAGTAATACGCTTTGGCTTACTAAAATAATCTAGAATTTGTCAAAATATCTGGACATAAATTACATAATCCTAAAAATTTTAATTGGACGTACGTTAATTTTATTTGCCAGTATCTCTGTTTTTACATTGTTGGATTGGCTATGCCTTGGGTTTTAAGTGTTTTAGTTTTTCACCCAACTGTATGCATGGATACCGACAACGACTCAAACTCATGAGTACGAACACAAGGACAAACTCAGTAACAGAGACAACCAACTTACAAGGCTACATGTTACTAGTTATGATGCCGTAATGTAATGTTTATGTTACTAAATCCAATATTTAATTGACAAAGAAAGAAAATAAATTGCACATTGTTGTGTTCTGTTTGTATTTAAATGTTGCAGAGCCTTCCGACCTTTCTTAAACAGCGCTGTACACAAACAAATAAGACACAGGTGAAGAAAATGATCAGTGGGGTGAAGCTGAAGTGGAATTGTTCAGAGGAATGACTACACAATTAAAACCACATTTAAACAGCACGACTGACGCACCACCTAGAGAGGGAGGCACTCCAGAAACAGCTAAGCCCGACAGACAACAGAAGGGACAGTCTGAGGACAGAGTGACAACGCTAATTGATTAATAGTGTAATTGACAAGCCATTTCTGAGTGGAAGCGGGTGCATTAGAGCAGGAGAAGTGTTCAAGGTGAAGGTACACAAGCACTGATAGGTTAGAACCCACAGTAGCACATATCAAACAGAGCTACCTGACAGTATCACTGCTGTGGTGGAGCGGTCTCTCATGTCTCACACATTGGTCTGTAAAGGTGACATAGCTCCGCCTCCTCCTGTATAATCAATCCTGTTCAGTTCGGTCAGTTCGATACAAGCTACTATTGACTCCGCCCCCTCCTCCACAGGGGAGTCTCCCTCCACCAGTACACATTCTCTCATTTCACTCTCACCTGATCCACCTGTGGATCAGATGAAGTTCATCTTACAGACATTCAGCTAACACACTGACAGTGTTAATGTTATTGTGGATCCTGCAGCACCAATAACACCAAGAACTATCTAGAACATTACATCTCTTCTCATATATTACCTCAGCTGTTAGTGTTAACTAGTGCTAAGCACCACAAGCTGTCTTAAACATTACATCTCAGTTAATATAGTGCCTCGCCTGTTAGCGTTAGCTAGTGCTTAACAACCAAGAACTGTCTAGAACACTTAATCTCTGTTAGTATATTACCTCAGCTGCTAGGTTTAGCTAGTGCTTAACAACCAAGAACTGTCTAGAACACTGCATCTCTGTTAGTATATTACCTCAGCTGCTAGGTTTTGCTAGTGCTTAACAACCAAGAACTGTCTAGAACACTGCACCTCTGTTAGTATATTACCTCAGCTGCTAGGGTTAGCTAGTGCTAAATGACAAGATCTAGAACAATACATCCCTGTTAATATATTACTTTGGCTGTTAGTGCTAGCTAAGGCTAAATGGCAAGTACTATCTAGAACACTACATCTCTGTCGATATTATCATCTCTACTATTAGCGTAACCTAGGGCCAACGGCCAACAAACACACAACAAAATAATTTTACACATTTATTAAATCTGTTTCCCTCGTCTGCGGTTTCCCCATGGAAAGTTGATACTGATCCCTCTTAGGAAAAGTTGGGTTGCCAGTGCTGCACTGTACTGACCCGGGTTAGAAAATGTGAAACAGGAAAAGGAGAAGGTGCAGAATAAAAAGTCGACTTCAACCTCATGTCAGATGGCCAGCACACACGGACAGGTTTTTGTGACTGTCGCTGGACAGCGTTTACAAAAACAAACTTTATCCAGTCAGGTGCCGACAACAAAGCAATTAGCTTCCCCATAATGCTAGCAGCTCCAGCACTTGTATATGGTGCCACTCCTTGGAAGTAGTTGGGAGGCCATGGACAGAGCTACTCTGAAAGGGGGCATTCTAAAGGAAAGGTGTTATTCTAAAGAGCCGCCTTTTTGACCTAGGAAGGGGAGTCAATCTGAAGGGCTCGTTGAACCCAACAAAATAACTGACTGGGTGGTCTTATTTCAGTTTGTGGGTTCGCAGTACCTCCAAATACCAAAATCTATGTGCACTAGGACTGATTGTTATTCCCCTTTAGAGAGTTTGCAGGCCATTTGAAATAATAGGTCCAACTAGGCCATGTGCAAATAATTGCCCTTCCAGGTTCCACTGCTTTGTAAGTGTCTGGGAGATTTACCGTAAACCTTCATATTGCTAAGTTGTTTGTCTTGTAGCGCTACTTCTACAAAACAACATAGACAGCAGTTACTCCTGGTCAATAGCGTCTCCTGGAAGTACACCTGAAAAGACCTGTCAAGGAAGTTCCAAAGACCTGTGACTTGCTGCTAATGACTGCTAGTGTAGTTTGGCATGTGATTTGCTTTCGAGCGCGTTTGATGAGTGAGTAGTTGAATTGAACTGGACAGCTGGCCAGCAATTAGGCCAAGCTGGACCAGCCACCGGCTCTTTCTAAGAATAGCCTAGCAAACCAACATCATTTCATTTACACATCTGTAACTCCGCCGTCGCTTAGCGGAACTCTGTCAGTTTTGCCGAATGTTTTTGGACTTGTGGTTGCTGCAGGTCAGGAGAACGTCCATAATGACAGACCTCTCAAAATGTCCATAGAAGTCATAAAGAGGTTATTGAAATGGAGGACAACAAAGGTCCTGTCAGATAACATTCAACCACAGGCTTTCACATGACACTCAAGCGCTTCATTACACATAGCTTAAATAACAGAGTTGACCGCAGACAAGCCCTGGAGGAGTTCCAGCGCACAAAGGTCATAAGGTGCAGGTTGTGTTGGGAAGAGTGCTGGGTGTTGTTGAGAGTGATGTTTTTAGTCTTCGCTGTCTGGGTTAGAGTTTGTTTCCACTTGTCTTCTCAGTTTAAATGCTGTTCAAGATGGTGTCCTGGTCAGGTCAGAGGCAACAGCTGCTGTTTTTAGTGGCTAGGCATGTTCCATTGTGGAACGCACTGTCTGGACATGGTGGGCACCTTTACATGCACATCAGTGGTCCAACAAGACTTCGAGCCTAAATAAAACCATGTGTCCAACACAATTCAAGGTCTTATCCTGATTTTAACAACTGGCTCATGCTAACACTGGCTAACACTATCCAACTGCCACATGTGTAACATCTGTGATGTTCTAGGGGTGGAAATAATAAGGTGGAAATGGGTTCTTTGGTTAAGGTTACAACAGATTTGAACAACCGTATCTACACTGAGCTGCTGGAGAACCAGGTTTGGAATGTTGCTCATCAACTTACTAAGCAACATAACATTCCTATCCCTGTATTCCAAAGATGACAGTTCCCATGTTCACAGGGCTGCAAATGTGACTGACTGGCATGATGAACATGGCTCTTGGTTCAGTCTTAAGCTAGTTGGGTAGTTTTCATGGCTGTAAACATGATTACTGTCCTACATACATGCTGGAGTTTGTGGCTTCAGCACCACGGACAGCAACCCAAGCTCCATAGAGTTGCTATATTACAGTGTTCAGAAGCCCTCAGTCCAGGTCCTGGAGATCTTTCAGCCTGGAGGGTGTAGGTCCAACCATAGTATATTACAACTGATCCAGGCAAAGAAGGCCTCCAGAGGCATCTGGATAATAGAGACATTTATGTTAGATCAATTCAAGGTGGTAAACCTCCAAAACAGGACTGGACTAGAGATTAGAGTGTGGTCTGGATACAGCTTGTGCTGTTGGCACCAATCTAATAAGAACATCTTTGCAAATGTTTGTTAGCAGGTGACCTGTGCAATATACAACAGTTTTGCTCATGGTGGAATAAAAGTATTTTGACTGATTATGGCATTTTATCTTAAAATAAGGGCTTATTGTTTAAAAATTATGACTTGCTTTTCTCAAGATTTTCACTTTTTTGAAATGGAGGTATGATGACAGCTCTTTAAGTCTTTGGTAAAATTGCTAATTTTTAAATAAATTACAAATTTGTGAAAATATCTATATACTGTAATTAGATAAACAGTATATATTAAAAGTTAAAAATTAAAAGTTTCTATAAAAACAGTCAAGTCAAAATAGGAGTCATAAAATATAATTATTTAATCAAATGTAGCCAAAATTTGTTACAATGCTACAAGAAATGGGAGTGGGAGTCGGGGGTGGCTTTTTTTCAACCAGTGTAGCAGACTTACATTGTTAACTCTCAGCCTTCATGAACTGCAGTAGGTGACTCTCCTAAGTATTTTGCACTCTGGGCAGGAAAGTCAACAAGGGCAACATATTATTGACTGCATGTTGTATTAGTCTTATTATGGACAAAGTGTAGCAGTATTACATATACAGTAATATATAATATGTATTAAAGTATGTAGTTTAAGAAAACTCATCTGACTAAGACATATCTAATAGCTGGTAAAACCTCCATGATCAACTAACAACAACATTTGGCATGTACTGGAGAGTTTTCTGGAGGCCACATCAGTGTTCAGACACTCTTACATCAAAAAATTGTGCAGTTGAGTCAGATTTGGTGGATGAATTCCCTGGCCAAATTCCAAAGAGAACTACTTTCGAATGGCTATTTCTCCATACAAATGGAATGGGACATTCACTCTACTGTAGCAGGTGTAGGTATTTATATCCCCATCATCCTCGTGCAGCGCCATCTGCAGGAGCCTGAAGTTATTACCACCTTAAACACACAATGTGTTATACCTTTCATCTAAAACAGGCCTGGTCTTTTGTGGCACCCCGTTATGCCGTATCTGGAAATGTAATTTCCGAACTCCAACTTGGCATTGGGGTATTTTTGAAGAGGAGTTGTTTCCTACTATTTTAAACGGCCCTGAATTAACAGTACTGTAGGCCGTATCTTATGCTTAGCTTGTTTAAGCCTGTCCAAGCTCCGCACAAAATTTGGCACTCAGCTTCCACAGGAAGGAGCTCGGCCATTTTCCTTTGTCCTCAGAGCAGCTTCAGTCCTTCTGGAGGATGCCATTATACCCATTTTTGAACAATTTCAAGCAGGAAATTGGACCATTTCTCAAGAAGAACAGATCCACCCTTGGGCTGGACAGCTTGGAGCGGAAACTGTGATTTCTTTTGGCTTCATAAAAAATGAAAAACACACACAAACATAAGAAATAACATGTAAATGTTGTTCCAAGGTCCAGGCTTTGTTCTCAGTACATCAGCGTCTGTAACTAGGATGCTGTTATTATGTTTTTTCTCTTTACACCGGTTGCATAAATAAACACCTGCAGTGGCATGCTGACAGGAAAGTGGGTCAAGGAGGTGGAAGCTGAAGTGTATTATGGGTTTTAGGTTGTTCCTCAGTGACTGATGTCTGCAAGTCCCTCTCAGTGAGTTCTGAAGCCTTCTACAGAGACTTCCTCTGTTTAGACTCACGATTGGGACCATTTTGTACTTTTGACACATTTATTTTATTGCTGCATTTTATGACAGTTATCATTTGTCTTATGTTGCGTTATGTAGTTGCCGCCAACATATTAGCAATCAGTAGAGGTAGAGACGGGCGATATGGCAAGAATATAATATTGTGATACTAAATAATTTGGTGATACTTGTGATAATTTGTCCTTATACACACTATTACATCATAATATTTGCTTTTTCAGGCATCTGATCAGTTAGAACTGATAAATAAAGAACCAGAGGTGCTGCATTAAAAATAATTACTTACCAAGAACTGTGAACACTATTGACATCCAATAACACTGACCATATACATCATATGTTCAGACAAGCATATTACAATGTACTGTGAAGATACATATCCAATATATATTTATATATTGCCATGTTGCCCAGTTGTAACTATTGGAAAATTTTATATTTTAAAATATAATCTTAATGCCAAATTAAAACGTTTAGTGGTCAAAGTTCTTTGGGCACGTGAATGCCACTGTTAGCCTTGTGCAGGCATAACAAGAGACATTTGTTTATTAGATTAGCTAAGATATGCTCTATGTATGGTTATGAATGGAGATTAAACATGATAATAACAACAGCTGGTCTAATGATAAAAACACTCGATGGCACGAACTTTACTAAAATGTTTTAATATGTTTTTATTGTTTCAAATTGTTTAAATAATGGAAACGTTTAAAAGCATAAATTCTCACTTTCCTCTAAAAATATTCTTTTGTAGACCCTGTTTACAAACATGGTGTTTACTTCTGGTCTATGTGATAGCATTTAAAACCCACTTCCTCATGCAGTTTGGTGCCATAAACACCAAACTGCATGAATAATATATAGTGTTCTGTAATAATAAAATAAATAATAATACCCGTGTACTGTTGCACTCAAACACTGAGCTACCCTGCCAACTTATTCCAGTTAAGACCCTGTAAATTTGGGAGTGACACAAAAGTGTCCATGGGAAAAGGATATGAAATCAGGATTTCCTGGTCATGTGATGTACTTGAGTAACTGTCCTTGCAAACAAAGCAACTTTTTTCCACAGTTACACAGTAAAAACTAATTTATATACTGTATTCTGATGAATCTGATATAAAGTAATTGCAGCTGTTTGGAAACACTATGCAATGAAGAGATAATAACAATAACATTATTAATAATAAGTGGAGGAAGAAGAAGAAGCAGGAGAAGAGCTGATGCAACAGAGAATATAATAAGCGGCCTTGTGGAAGCAGCTGTAGCATAATTAGAACAGCATTACATACAAAGGAACAGCTTTTCTGAAGCATTGAACTTCAGAGTTCCTGTTGTTCTGTGGCACTTCTGAAAAGGTTCTGGCTCATAGTGTATCTATTAATATCTGTTTATGGTGGAGGGATACATGCAGGGCATTCTAAGACCTGATTTTCCCAAAAGAAAGCTTCTTATTTCCATGTTTTCCAGACTTTCCCATCATCAAGGCTCGGAGGACATATGTAGGTTCACTGCTGGTTTAGAAAGTCAATAGTGTGTCTGTATGTGTGTTGTGGACATGAAGAACCCTGATTTCCGGTACCACCACTGCTCTCAGTCACTCTGTTTACACCTCACACCAAACCCGCTCTCGATCACGCTGTCCACACCTCACACCAAACCCACTCTCAGTCACTCTGCTTATACCTCACACCAAACCGGCTCTCAGTCACTCGGTTTATACCTCACACCAAACCCACTCTCAATCACTCGGTTTATACCTCACACCAAACCCACTCTCAATCACTCTGTTCACATCTCACACCAAACCCACTCTTGATCACTCTGTCCACACCTCACACCAAACCCATTCTCAATCACTCGGTTTATACCTCACACCAAACCCACTCTCAATCACTCTGTTTACACCTCACACCAAACCCACTCTTGATCACTCTGTCCACACCTCACACCAAATCCATTCTCAATCACTCTGCTTATACCTCACACCAAACCCACTCTCAGCCACTCTGTTTATACCTCACACCGAACGCACTCCCAGTCACTTGGTTGACACCTCACACCAAACTCGCTCTCAATCACTCTGGGTACACCTCACACCAAGGTCACTCTCAGTCACTCTGCTTATACCTCACACCAAACCATCTCTCCATCACACTGTTTACACCTCATTTAGCAAGCTATGCAGAAATCTAGGTCGCTAGGGTTCTTCTAGAGGAGGTAAAGAAGCATTTGCCACTGTTACAGAGGTTTTGGGCACCGGTTGTGCCCTAACGCCTTGGCAGCTAGTCACGTCCAGCACACATGAGTGAAAACTTAATCATGCGTCAGCAGACAGAATGTGGCAGTTGCAGAGCTGGAGGCTGAATCAGTCCCATCGAGTGGAGAATCAGGTGACAGGCAGTGGCGGCCTGACTTCATGCACAGTTATACTTTTGCATGCACTTAGTATTCAGGGCAAGTTGCATGCCGTGATATTCCACGCGTTGGTACTCTGGAGCGCTCTTCTTTTTTGAGTAAAGTGCAGTTGCAGACTTACAGGATTATGTAATCTGTTTATGTACTTATTGATTTATTTATTTTTCAAATAAATCTTGTTATGATACTGAAACGGAGCATAAATGCATAAATTAATTAAAGCAACGTATATAACGTGGCACTGAGAAAGGCTGAGCAAAGAAAAAGGCAGCTGGAATCCATTCACAGGCATTAAAAACCACTGTAGAGAATCATTATTATAGCAGTGCACCCAGGTGGGTAGGTTTCACATTGTGGGACACGCTAATGAATTAAGTTCGACCGCACATGTGATGTAAGTAAGGATGGGTCTTATCCCTGTACCTGACTGACCCAACAGCCGCAATTGCAGACATCCAGCGAGCAGTGATGTCCTCCACGAGTCATTCTTTGGCTGACGGCTGCACCAAGCAAGACAACATGCACACAGGCCGTTACTACAACTATCCTTAACACCACGTCAGTATTATCAAAGACTGCAATGGTGTCGTGCCAGACTATCATGGATTGACTAAGAATGGCAGCGGGTCATCTTCATGAGTCCCACTTTGGTCTTGGTGGAGACGACCAATGAATGCACGTGTGGAGCCACATATATACACTATATCGCAGAAAGTATTCGCTCCTATGCCTTCACACGCATATGAACTTATGTGACATCACATTCTCAATCCTTAGGGTTTAATATGATGTTGAAGCTATAACAGTTTCAAATGTTTTGGTAAGGCTTTCCACATTTAGGAATATGGGAATTTCTGATCATTCTTCCAGAAGCACATTTGCTAGTTCAGACCCTGATTTTGGACGAGTAGGACAGTCTTTGCTCTAATTCATTTCAAATTCATCAGCACACTATGTGCCTCAGCATCTGCTGACCCTGATCTCTCATGTTACATGGTCTACCACTTTGTGACTGAGTTGCTGTCATTCTCAATCTTCACTTTAATATAATCCCACTGACAGTTGACTGCGGAATATTTAGTAGTGAGGAAATTTTACAAAATTTTTCCAATTTTGTGCCAGGCTAGAATTCACTGAGCTCCTGAGAGCGACCCATTCTGTAGAAACAGTCTACATTCCTAGGTGCTTGGTTTTATACACCTGTGGTCATGGAAGTGATTGGAACACCACACCTGAATTCAATGATTCGAGTGTGTGAGTGAATACTTTTGGCAATGTCTATATATTTATACGTCTGTATGTTTAAATCTAAATGCAGTAAAAGCCTTATTAGTATTTAATGGAGTATGTCCTGAAGACATACACTCTCTCTCTCTGTGGCACTTATTAGCTGCTATTGTCCCTGGAGAGCTTCCTTTCTGAAAGCTTTTTGTGCTAAGCCACAATGCACTGCTCCACACGCAAGTGCTGAGAGTCTATCCAGGGATAAGAGAGAGCCAAACATCACATTAGCATTTTCAACATTTTCTCATCAACAGAGAAAGTGACATAGAAATATCGGAGCCCCATGTGCATGTGCTGCCCTCCGTGGAGCTCCTGCCTTCCTGCAAATGCTACGCAGTCAACCCGTACCAAATATCGGTTCTCGTTCTATGGCTTCTTATTCTTCTGCTTTGTTGCAGTCACTCAGTGTAGTCTATTAACTGCGCATTCGATCTGCTTTGACCGCCTCTCACTTCTTGCAGCGAGAGGCCTGATTGGTTGCATTAAACCAACCCATCACAACAAGATCAAGTATAGTTCTAGCCTAATGGTCGTGTGTGTACTGTGAGAGAGCCAGGCCTGATTTCATGCAACAGTATGATAAATTCATACTTGCTCTGTAGCTAGAGGGGGGCCAGAGGCGCCTAGGCCCTCTCACTTGGAAGCCAGGGCTCCCCAGATGTTTGAATGCTCAGAGGTTCTTGCCATTTTTCTCTCTACTTCAATAGATAAAAGAGACTCACAAAGCTGGTCTTTGGTCAGGGGTCACCATTCTTACCCACAAAGGGCTGGCGTCAGCTTCTAGACCAAAACCATCCCAGAAAACCAGTGGAGTCAGGTATATTTCTGTTCACCCAGAAAAAAAGTGAAGTACACTGAAGTTACTTAATTTAAGTGAGCTTAGTATATGTCCCTGCTCTCATGATTACTGTACTGAAAGGGGTCTTTTCATATACTATGTACTTAGTATATTAAATATAATAATTAGTGCTGTTACACGTATACTAACATAGAACTAACTGTACTGAACGGTACTATTGTGGATTTTGAGACCAAGATGTGGTTAGATATACTTAAGTACATTTTAAAGTACATTTCTCGCAAATTAAAATACGCTTCAATTTTACCTGGGAGTGCAAATTACTTATATAAATGTACGTATATTATATATTATATATATTATATATATACACATACTGAGGTAAAACGTACTTTTGATGTATACAAATCTACATATATATATATATATATATATATATATATATATATATATATATATATATATATATATATATATATGTGCGTATATACATACACAAAACAATAATGTGCTTCTAGTACTAAAATATACTTAATTTAAGTATGTTTAGTATCCATCCCTGCTCTCAGGATTAATGTTCTGAAAGTGTGCACTATTCATATACTAACTACGTACTGAGTATACTAAATAATAATAATAATCATTAGTGCTGTCAAACATATAATTACATATAACCAACTGTACTTAACTGTACTATTTTGAGACACCACTAACATTCACTAACATATACTCATGCACATGTAGAAAGCAAACTAGTATACTTATAATAAATACACTGATGTTCTACTGAAATAAATGTATTAGTGATTATTACATAATACTGTATATCAATATTACATATTTAGCACACAAAACAAGAATGTGCTTATTTTCAGTAACCATGAGTGTAAGGACATACACCAAGTACACTAAAATTAAGAATTCTTCAGTGTACTTTTCTTTTTCTTTGGTTGGTTTAACAGTTAGCTTAATTAGCTTAATAGCTGCCATGGTTAGCTGTTAGCTGTTAATGTCATTAGGCAGTTATGTGAGGTTGGAACGCGTGTGTTATTCTTAATCTCTCTTATTGTTCTGATTTGGGTAGCTACAATGAAGCAGGCTTTTTGGAGCTTGCCAACTTCGCATTCTCACTACAGTGATGTTTCTAGACTGTAATGGTCTGCAGCTGACCCCCACTTCCCGACCTGAAATTGTGCCAACATTAATCTGATCACCAGCTAGTGCGATGCACTAATCTCAAGTTGGTCATATTCACGGTCAGTGATGCATGTAGGAGGCCCTAGAGTGATGAGTTAGATGAGTTTATGTATATATATATATATATATATATATATATATATATATATATATATATATATATATATACATATATATATATATCGTGAAGATGCTAGATGCTAAGGAGCTACAGAATGTCGGATCCAGCTCCATGAATGACTTGATAAAGTACTGGTGTACTGGTGGGGTGGGAAGAGCTGTAAATGGGCAGGTGGTCCACAAGCCAAGGGTTATATATATATATAATGAACAATATAATAATATTATTATTTTTACTTGTTTAATTTGTAGCCGTGTGAATTTTGAGAACACAATTATGCAGATTTTGAACTTTTAAAAAATGCATTAGCCTGAAATGTTCAGTTCACTACCCTTCCAATAATAAATTAATACATGACAAACACAGATTATGCACCTGTTAACTTCACATTACAAGTTCAATTAACTCAGTGGTTCAAGTTGAATAAGTTACTTACTTATTAAAGTTTAACATCTGCATCAGTATCACAGGTTATCATGATTTTAACAAAGATCTAATAATTACTAAACAAGTCACCATGCGTGTTTGAGGTGGTACTAACTTCAGGCTCCTCCAGATGGCGCAGCACGAGGATGATGAGACTATAAATCCCTGCAGGGTGTGAGTGACGGGATCGAAAGATTGAAAAGAGTGTCTCGTTCCATGTGTGGAAAATGGCTCCAGAGCAGATGTCAATGATTGGCTTAAAGGAGTGACTGCATGGTGTAAAGGAAGTAGCTGAATTTGCAGGTGTATGGAAGCGTACAGTCATATGGGTCTACCAGCAGTGGCTAAAAGGTCTACAGGTCATTCTCCCTGGAATATTGCCATGGAAGGCATCCACCAAATCTGGACCCAAGTGTACAATTCTTTGATGTAGGAGTGTCTGAACATTGTTTTGGCCTACATCCAGAAACTTGTCCAGTACATGCCAAATCCAATCACAGCTGTTATAGGTTCTCGTGAAGGTGCTAGATGCTAAGTAGCTACAGAATGTCTAATCCAGCTCATGAATGACTTGATAAAGTCCTGGTGTATTGGTGGGGTGGGAAGAGCTGGAAATGGGCAGGTGGTCCACAAGCCATGGGTTAAAGTCACAGGTAGTAATGTCATAAACAAGGCCACTGGGCTAAAACCAGAGATGAATCAAAGACCAATCAAAAACCGGCTCAAATTGGTTTATGGACACATGTATTAAGTGTGTCTTAAGTGTTAAGTGTTTACCTGGAACAGTTGGGCCTCAGATCAGTGCTAGCTGTTATTTGACCTGTTTACATAAGCATTAGCGCTGCACCTTTTCCAACACAGCATCCATGAAGCTTTAAACGAAGGTCCATGCCTGACATGCTGTCTTCTCCTTCCTGTGCCTCCCTTCAGCTTCGCTCAGATAAGGACAGAGGGGATGGGACGGCAAGGTATGTGTTGTCCGGAGAAGGAGCGGGTACCATCTTCCGGATCGATGAAAAGTCTGGCGATCTCCACGCCACTCAGAGGCTGGACCGGGAAGAGAAAGCATCCTACACTCTCCAAGCCCAAGCCTTCAACAAAAACACGGGCCTGCCTCTGGAACCCGCCACCGAGTTCATCGTCAAGATCCATGACATCAATGACAACGAGCCCAAATTTACCAAGGACATCTATGCGGCCAGCGTGCCCGAGATGTCGGACGTGGGTGAGAGAATTAAAAATGCCTTTGTTTGTTGTTTTTCCGTTGCGTGTTTAGAGCAGGGATCACTCCTGAGCGTGATGGCTGCCGGTCTGTTATCCCAGAGCTTTTAAGGTCAAGGATGGCTCAGCGCCTTTTTGCTTTAAGGCTTTTATTTTTCTGACAAGCCCGTGGAGCATGAAGAATGTCAGCGAGTGCAGCGCTGGGACTAAAGTGTGATGCTGGAGTTTCACAGCAATCTCCCCCACCACCTTCACCACAGCCTCACATCCACCATGTGGAGTCCATTTAGTATATCTGCACCTGGCTGTGTTACACCATAGCTTCAACACCACAGTCGCTATGACAGTAGTTATGAGGTCACGCCATGTAACACAGGAACTTTTCCTGTATGGTATATTAACATAGCAGCACAAAGCCAAGTGGCTTTCTTCCTAGCAAAGCATTTCCAGATACAGCCCAGTGTAGAATTCACCAGCTGCACTGAGTCAGCTGCCCCACTGACCATATAGGAGCACTCTGTAGTTGTACAGTTCCAGACTGTAGTCCATCTGTTTCTCTGTATACTCTGTTCTTTAAAGGTCAGGACCACCACAGGACCACCACAGAGCAGGTATTATGTGGGTGGTGAATCATTCTCAGCACTGCAAGTGGCACTGACATGGTGGTAGTGTGTTAGCCTGTGTTGTGCTGGTGTGAGTGGATCAGACACAGCAGTGCTGCTGGAGTGTTTAAACACTGTGTCCACTCACGGTCCACTCTATTAGCCACTCCTACCTTGCTGGCCCACCTTGTAGATGTACAGTCAGAGCCGATAGCTCATCTGCTGCTGCACAGTGCAGTGTTGGTCATCCTCTAGTCCTTCATCAGTGGTCACCGGATGCTGCCCAGAGGACACTGCTAGCTGAACAGTTTTGCTGGTTAGAATTAGAATTAGAATTTAGAATTTGCAAAAGTCAGCTGACTTATTTGGGGGAGCCTGTTGTCACATGGGCACTGGCCTGATTCTGAACTGGAGTGTTCTGTTTGGAGGTCTGTGGTCCAGTGCCTGGTCAGTGATGTATTGTTGAGTCTCAGTCTATAGGGTTTGGTTTGTTTACATTGCTAAAGTGCAGCCTCTCTCTCTCTCTCTCTCTCTCCTTTTTTCTCTCTGACTTTTCGCTTTCTCTCTCTGTATTTCTCCCTTTCTGTCTATTTCTCTCTCTCTATTTTTCTCTCTCTCTCTTAATTTCCCTCTCTCTATATCTATTTCTCTCTCTCTCTCTCTCTCTCTCTCTCTCTCTATATATACATATATATATATATTTTTTTTTTCTTTCCTTCTCTCTCTGTATCTCTCTTTCACTCTGTCTCTCTCTCCCTATTTGTCTCTCTCTGACTTTTCTCTGTATTTCTCTCCCTCTATATTTCTCCCTCCCTCTCTCTGACTTCTCTCTCTCTCTCTCTCTCTCTCTCTCTACTTCTCTCTCTCTCTATTTCTCTTTCTCTCTGTTTTTTCTTTCTCTCTCTGTATTTCTTTCTCTCTCTCTCGCTCTCTCTCTCTCTCTCTCTCTCTCTCTCTCTCTCTCTCTCGATCGACCCCCCCCCCCTTCGCTCTCTCTCTGTCCTGGCTGATCTGTGTTAAAGTAATCAGTGATCTGTATGTGTAAGTGGAAGCTAGGCTGCTGAAGGACTTAGCGCTAGAGTGTCTGGTAATGGCTTTCAAGCTGCTGTAAGATAACAAACAGGGTGGGACCTTCAGAATCTTTTAAAAGAGAAGGTCCCACCCTGGTCATTACAATATTTTCAGAGCTTAAATATAGGAAATATATATACATATATCTTAATGTATATATGTAATGTATGTATGTATATATAAGCTCTGAAAATACTGCAGTTATGCTCATTAATAAGTTTTGGTGGGGAAACTATAGCAATGTCTCACAGACTCCATCACTAGCTGTGAATTCCTGCATTTTTCCCAGCTTGGCTGAGGTATCAGGCAGCAGGACCTCACTGTGGAGTGATACTAGTGGACAGCTAGGCTAGCTAAAAGCTAAATGGACGCTAAGGGCTATGATTACAGTGGGAGCCCAGCGTTTCCCTCTGCTCCCTTAGTACCAGTCTGGACTAACATTAGCTCTGGTTATCGTGTTTCTACCACCATGTAAAATTTCCAGATTTCCTGATTTGATATAAGGACCCTAATATGGCGAATGTCCCAACTGTGTTTAACTTTCCATAGTGACCCAGAAACAGTGTTATTACTTCTCATAGTTTTAAATTTCCCAAAAAAATGAAATGAATTTTGCTGGTTGGTGTGAGAACCTAAGAGATGATGGAAGGATGATGAAAATCACTCCCCAGTATTCAAGGCGATCCCAAAATGCTGCTGCTGTTGTATTTTTTTCTTGGAGTATTGGGATTATCTTAAGAAGCATGCTGTAAGGGATGTATGCTTAAACAGATATGCAAACCCGTGACCAGTTAAAGAGGGTTGGAGGACCAGGAGAACCTTTGTGGTGATTGTAACATGGAAACGAAGCATTTTGTTGGATAGCTAGGCTAATCTGGGCCTATTGAGATTCCCAAGTGTGTAAATTGTATGCATGTCCTCTGTTCAAAGGTGATGCTATCATGTGCTGTTACAGTTAGCGGAGGTCACTCGGCACCAATTACACAGAGCATGTCTAAAGCTCGGTGTAGGCTGTGTAAGAATGGGGTCCATGTGTTTAATGTATGTCACAGTGCACATGATAACTAAGTTTTGGTCAAATTCCACGATGGCAGACTGTGCAATCTCAATTATGCAGTGGATGGGGTTATATAATACAGATAAATAAATAAAGCCCACAACATTATGTTACCCCTGAAAAAACATGCATTAAACAGTGAAAACGAGGAGCTTAGATGCGTTCACAGTTGGTGAAGTGGCAAACATGGAATGTTTATTCTCCAAACTGAGATGCGGAGGAGTAGGCTAATTTCTCTGTTTGTTATGTAACTGTTAGCTCCGTCAGTTCAAGGCGGGTCACTCGATAATTGGAGATTAATAAAGTGTTAACTTGTATATGGACACTCATCATTTCATGCTACTCCTTACTGGATGTTGCAAGATTTTGAATCAAAATCAGAATTCCTTATCACACTTTTGCACTAATGCCAAGTTTCCTATGAGGTGATCAATAGATTAAACTTAACTTTGAATAATGAAATCTAGAAATAGGGTTTTTTCCTACTTCATTTTAATGCTGGTACTTTTCCTAGTTTTGAATTTCTCTAGAAAGTCCTTGGCATGGGCACATACCACATGATGGGTGTGATTATGGAAGGAAAATGAAAATTCCTCCACAATGTTAATGAAAATTTTTCATTTTAAGTTGACATGAATATGTGAATCTGAATTTTGTATATTTGAATTATATTTCTGGGATAATAAACAAATACTGAATGCCTAAATTTGAATTCATACATTTCGTAAATTCATACGTTTGAATTTTAACAATGTTTTTTGTGAGGTGGTGACATTTGCGTTTGAAGAAATGCTTTTTTGAAATTTGAATCCTTAGACTAAACAAAATCAGATCCATGAATTCAAATCTCAAAAAGCTGAGTTGTAATTTAAACACTGTAAGTTGTCAACATTAAATTCCACCCTCTTACAAATAACATTGTAAAATTCAAACTAACACATTGAGCCATTCAATATTTTTTTTAACTGCCAATATAATTCACATTATATTCCCATAAAATTCAGATTCATAGACTTTTAAGATCAATAGGAAATCCAGTAATGCTGTAGTGCTACATAAACAGTGCAAAGTCATCATATGAATGCTTAACCAGACATGCAAACGTGAAAGAGGTGACCCAAGACACAAACCCTTTTGCAGTGGGACTCCAGTGGGGAAACTGTCCAGATATTTAGACTTGACTGAGTCAAACTCATGGGGCGAACCCGTTGCTTAAGACCAAAATTTCACTGGTCACAATAATCATACAAATCTTCTGAGAACCCTCCTGAACAGTTAGTGCAAGCAGAGGTGGGAGGAGGAAGGCCACTGGTGATGTTACTGAAGCCAAACCAACACCAACTGGCGCTAATGATTAGCAGTATGAACTGAGCCAAGAGGTGGCCTTGCAGAAGGTGGGGCTCAGGAAGCTCACACCCTCTCTTGTGGCTGTAGCCTCCTCACAGCCTCTTTATAGGCCATTCTGAAAGTCCTTCATTTGTGTCTCCTAAAAGTTTGATATCGGCTTTATAAGGCTGAGAGTGCTTGGGCCCCGATGATTGCCACCTCCCTGATAGCAAGAGGATTGCGGACCACTGTTGGCCACTATCAGCAAAGCTGGCTGGTGTTTTGCTCAGCCTTTTCTGGATGGTTAAAGGCAGCTTTGGACGAAATTCCATTTTTCCTCCTTCGTTTTCACCTTACAGCCAAATTCTCACACCCCCTGCTTGAAAACTACTAAGGAACAAAGCCTCAGCCTCTTCTGGCCTTCTGCTATGATGTCCATGTTGGGAATTCTGAGCTAGCTTCTACATATAGCTGCTAATGCCTCAAACAACTATAGTAGTGTGCCATGAAATGTTACACAGTTCTCGTGAGAGGTTCAGGCTCTGCCAAAGTTACATAGTGGTCTAGCAGGCATTGCAGGCCCAGGATGGGAATGACAAGAGATGCCATCCTCCCTATTATAAGTACCATCCCAATGATAGACTTTGAAGGTGTTTAGGTTACCACTGACCACTTCTCTAATCCTGGCTTTAAACTGTAGGTGGGTATGATGATGAAGATGATCAGTATGCAGGGGTCACGCTGTGCTGTATCAAGTGCGCTTTAGGTAGCCAATGACGATTCGGTCTAACCGGATCATGGAATTTCCAGAAAAGTAAACAACATTTCCTTTACATTTGAAGTTAAGCACCAAGCCCCACTTTCAGAAGATGCATCCAGAAGTGGAACTCATTAAAAGAGTGAGCATTGTATCTAAAGAATGGCATTATTTTCCTCCACCAGTGAACGCAATTCATGAGATGCTTGAGAAGTTACTCCATAAATTGGCCCGCATAATTTTATTTATGCATGCAAATGTATGTATGAAAGAAACCCAATTTAGGTGCAGTGGCCTCGTTTGAGCCCGAGTGTGGCGTATTAAGCTAAGACAATCCTATTTGCTTGTCTTATCACATTTCCCACTTTACATCTAATTTTAATTCCCTTCTTATCACCCCACTGTCACCCAATCAGGGACAGCGGCTCAGCGGTGACGCTCTGACATACGGCTCAGCGGCTTTAAAATTGCTCCGAGATATAAAGCAGAGCATGCATATTCAGGAGCCCTGCAGCCTGCCGGAACGGGGCTGTAACCTCTGGGCGTCCCAGTCAAGCTGTCTGCTTGGTGTCTTTATCCCGAGATTAATCAACTGGCACCTTTTCCTAACAGCAATCTCGGACCTCATGTTCAGAGGGAGGACCCTTACCTGCAGAGCGCAACATTAGCGCAGAGTAACTTGTTAACATCTGGCCTGCAGTTGCTGTCTTAATTTGCCCCATCAATCTTTCATTAAAGTGGCAGAGCTGCAATTACACACACTTAAACACACCAGAGGACATTCTCCCCCTAATGACTGCTAACTCTGTCTCTCATAACAGCAGCAACAACAACAAGAGCAACAACACTGATGAAGAAGATGATGATGATTACAATGATTATTATTGAGGTCATATTAAAAAAATAAAAATGTGAAAAAAAGTTATTGTAAATAATAATAATAATAATAATAATAATAATAATAATAATAATAATAATAATAATAATAAAAATAACAATAATAATAATAATAATAATAATAATAATAATACGTATACCTATGCTTTTTATTTATGATTGCAGATATAATTATATTATATTGAAAGTGAAAACATTAAAAACAACAGAATTCCTAAACAACAACAATAACAACAACAACAACAACAACAACAATGATAATAATAATAATAATAATAATAATAATAATAATAATAATAATAATAATAATAATGTATGATAATATTGTAGCAATAATTGTAATTATATAATAATAATATATGATAATATTGTAGCAATAATTGTAATTATATAATAGTAACTATGTAATAACAGTATAATAGCATGTATTATATTATTATACACACTATGACCACTAAAATACTACTATTATAGCAATTCCTAATAACAGCATTTATTAGTAATAACATTATGATTAATTGTTTTTTTATTTAATTGCTGAAGTGCTGAAGCCTATCCTTACACTCGCTGGGTGGAAGGCAGGAAACAGTCTGGACAGGATGCTAGTTCATTTTATATGTTTTTTTTTTTTTTTGTCTTAAACTTTCAGTGAATTATTAATTTCTTTAGTTCAAGGAATTTTGAGATTTTGCTGACTCTAAAAATAAGTCAGACTGAAACTCCATCTGCTGACTTCCCATGTTTCCGGCTTTGATATTCCTGCTAATGTGTGTCTTTAAGCAGTTGGCTGGTTAAATATGTATGCCTTACCGTTTGACCTCATGGCTGAAGAGCTGTCTCCTATGCTCACAGGTACCTTCGTGATAGAAGTCAATGCGACAGACGCAGACGACGCTTCGTATGGTAACAGTGCTAAGCTGGTGTACAGCATCCTGCAAGGTCAGCCATATTTCTCCGTGGAACCCGAGACAGGTGGGTCCTCTGAACATATGGCCAAAGCCTGCCACACGTTGATGGTATTAATGATGTGCTCCCAAGGCTGTAGCTTCTCAAGGAGATCTATCCAGGGCCCTGATTTATAAAAGCACTCATGGCCTGTGATGGAATCATTAGTATGCACGGAAAACCATCATATTAATAACATTCCTGGGGAGCCACACTTGGCAGCAACCTGCTAAACTATGTACGCAATGGAATCATGAGTATGCACTGAATGTCATGATACTGTGTTAACAACATTCCTCCTACCACACTCGGCCAACACTGTAAGAGGAGCTAATGGACTTCAATGCTAATATAGACTCAGTAAATTACACTGCTGTAAATACACAACATTCCCAAAGACTGACCGTTCCTGGTTTACTTTAAAACCCAGAGGAAAGCTCAAACACCTCAGGGCTTCCTATATATAGTGCGCTTTTGGAATTCTAGCTTCTACAGACAGACAGTGCACTATGTGTGGACTATGGATGGTGAAGTGTAGTGCACTATGTAGAGAGCAGGGAGACTGAGTGCACTATGTATGGAGCTGAGAAACAAAGTGCACTATGTAGGGAGCAGGGGCCTCCATAGTGGTAGTGAACTATGTAGGGAGCAGGGAGACGTAGTGCACTATGTAGAGAGAATGGAAGTGTAGTGCACTACATAGGGAGTAGAGAGTACACTGTGTAGAAACCAGGGAGGTGTAATGCACTATAAAGGGAGCGGGAAGATGTAGTGCACTATGTAGGAAGCATGAAGGTATAGTGCACTATATAGGGAGAAGGGAGACATAGTGCACTATGAAGGGAACTAGGAGCTATTGTGCACTGTGTAGAAATCAGGGATGCATAGGTCACTATATAGTGAGCATGGAGACATAGTGCACTATTTAGGAAGCAAGGAGGTGTACTGCACTATATAAGGAGCAGGGAGACGTAGTGCACTCTGTAGGGAGCAGGGAGGTGTAGTGCACTATATAGGTAGCAGGGAGACGTGGTGAACTATGTAGGGAGAAAGGAGGTGTAGTGCACTATATAGGGAGCAGGGAGACGTAGTGCACTCTGTAGGGAGCAGGGAGGTGTAGTGCACTATATAGGTAGCAGGGAGACGTGGTGAACTATGTAGGGAGAAGGGAGGTGTAGTGCACTATATAGGGAGCAGGGAGACGTAGTGCACTCTGTAGGGAGCAGGGAGGTATAGTAAACTATGTAGGGAACAGGGAGGCATAGTATAGTATGTACAGATCAGGAAGGTGTAGTGCACTGAGTAGAGAGCAGGGAGGTGTAGTGCATTATGTTAGAAGCATGGAGTTGTAGTGAACTATGTAGGGAGCCAGAAGACATAGTGCACTATGTAGAGAGCAGGGAGGCAGAGTGCATTATGTAGGAAACAGGGAAGGAAGTGTAGTGCACTACGTAGGAAGCAGGCAGGTGTAGGACACCATGTAAGGAGCAGGGAGGTGTAGTGCATTGTGTAGGGAGCAGGGAGGTGTAGTGCACTGGGTGTTTCCGCCCTCTGCGACTCTGTAGCCCTGCCCCTGCCTGACCTTGTTCTTGAAGCGCTTATCCTGAAATGTTCAGAATGAAAGGAACCTGATGCAGCAAAGCTACAACTGAACCCTTCTTCTCCTCAGGAGGAACCTTATCCCTTCAGCTCTGTTGGCGTGGCATGCAGGAGCTCTCTTTAGAACAGCTGCTGCACATGTGGAGATGATGATTTAATCAAAAACTGCAGTGGTCTCTTATTGTTTTCCAGAGCTGCATGTTCTTGTAACATCACAAAGTGTCCACACTGTTTAAAGACAGTCAGTGCTGCCAATATTGGAGTTGGGAAAGTTTTGATATAACAAGTGCTGATATAATATTGCGGAGCTTTGGCGAAAGTAGATCAGGCTGGCCTTGAGAAAGAAGAAGTGTTCTCAATCGCTATTCGCTTGTGTTGAATTAAACCCAATCGCTTCTCTGGAGCACGTCCAATCAATCTTATTACATTACATAACATTAGACGCATTACATAATCTGATGTTTAATTCAGTGCTGGAAATTGGACTGCGCAGCCTGCACTGGTTACAGGGACTCTCCCTACATTTGCTGCTCGATAGTCTATCAGTAAACAAGAGTTGGTTCGTCCTGAACGGCGGTGTTCACGGTACTTAGCTGTGATATTATAACCTTGTCCTTTTCCTCTTGAGCAGGGATTGTGAGGATAGCGCTGTCCAACATGGACCGGGAGGTGCGGAAGGACTACCAGGTGGTTATCCAGGCCAAGGACATGGCAGGACAGATGGGGGGTCTCTCTGGAACCACCATGGTCAATGTCACCCTCACAGATGTTAACGACAGCCCCCCACGCTTTGCCTACAGTAAGACATACGTGCGCTGTATTTTATTAAGGTTCAAAATCAGCATCAGCCAAGATGTTCAGCATCAGCCAAGATGTTCAGCATCAGCCAAGATGTTCAGCATCAGCCAAGATGTTCAGCAACTAATGGTTGCTTCTTCTAAATCATCACATATGTGCCTCAAAACATGTTGGATGAATCTGAAATAGACTTCCTCATGTGTCATCATCAGTAGAACAGCTGCACCCAGACGGAAGTGTGGGACTGCAGTGCTGTTGGGAAGAAAGATAAACGGTACCAGGAACAATACATGAAGATAAATTTAGACTGCTATGGACAGTGTTTATTAAGCTACACTTACAGAAGTAGCGTCTCTCAGTATGGTGTTGGGCCGCGATGTTTCCTGACCCAACATTCCAGACGTCTTGGCCTGGAACTGTAGAGGTTCCTAATGGTGTCCTGGGAAAATCCATCCCATTAAGCTTATATATTCTCACTCAGTTCCTGCAGATGGTGTGGTAGGGGTGGAGGTGGAGTGACACCAGATCTTCTGAACGTGTGATGTGCGACAACAAACTGTTACCCACAAACTGCTAACCACAGTGACTCCAGGCATGGATTTGTCGGTCGCCTCCACAATAAAAGCAGGACTCGTCACTGAAGATGACCCGCTGCCATTCTAAGTCACTTCATGACAGTCTGACACGACACCGACACCATCACCGTCTTTGGTGATGCTGACCTGGTCTTAGGGACAGTCGTCATAACGGTCTGCTTGCATGTAGTCTTGGATCATGCAGCCGTCTTCCAATGGTGCTGGCACTAACTTGATGACTCGTGGAGAACATCACTGCTCGTCTTCATTCATGGCTGTTGAGTCACAATCCCCAGGTTGGAATTGGGATGACACTCAATGGTGAGCCATGATATGGTAGCTACATTAGTCTCATAGCTCCAGGGCAACCACCAAACATGTCTTGGCTGATCGACTATACAAAGTACCAGTTATTCATTTTCTCAAAGATGTTTCAGAGTGGATAAGATATTTCATCACTGTCCAAAGAAAAACAGGTGTCTCTAAACTGCTACCTTTCAGGAGAGGGTGAAAACGTCATTTAACTTTAATGTAAGTCAATGGAACCAGACGTTTTTCCAATTCTGGCACTTTCTTTTGGTTCATTCGTCAGGAATTTTTCACACAATGTAAACAACCGATTATGTGATCAAATGATGCATGAAAGGAAAAATTTACAAAAATGGAGATTCATGATTTCCATTGGGCAGTGATGATATATGATATGTCGGATGTGATGACATAAGATATGTGATTATGGTGTTGAACATCTCACCTTATAGGCTCGTACCATTTAAGTGCTTATGAGTCAGCGGAGATCGGCTTCACCGTGGGTCGAATTAAAGCCAACGATGGAGATGAGGGAGAGAATGCAGAGATGAAGTACAGGATCGTGGACGGAGATGGGAAAGACTCCCTGGATATCATTACAGATGAAGTCACACAGGAGGGTGTTATAGTTGTCAGGAAGGTAAGGATGCTAGGCTAATCCCCCCCATCACATAACCAAGGCTATACAAAATGCTGCTATACTACATAGAGTGTAGAGCCATACCTCAGCCCTCTCCTTCCCTTCTATCTGGAGACGAGCCACCCGAACATGACCTTTTGCAGAAGAAGTCCCAACGGACGTAGGATAGAATGGATCACACGGAGGCAGGATAGCCTTTATCTCTAGCTCTTCAGTGGCCAGAGCTCCCAGCTCGCATGACTCCTCAGGGGCCTCCAGACATTACCAAGCACTCCAACAAGAGTTTGCAGGTTTTACAGTTTTAATGAAGACCCTTTACCTCATAACCAGGTGCCAGAAGAGACTCCTGTAAGTCAATCGTAGCTATCTTAACCCTAGGTCAGCTACATCAGCCAGCAAAACAGAACAAACAGAAGCTTAACTGACCCTACCATTAATCCAGTACCAAAGCCCAATGCCCCACACATCTAACCCATACTTAAACATAGCCAGTTAATCCTGGACAAGCCCCCAAAATCTAGCCCTTACGTTCGTTCTCTGATCTTGATATGGCTTTCCACAGTGACTGCAGCCCTACTCCCTCACTCAGCACGTTTTGCCATGTTTTGTTAGTGTTGAATGAAGCCCTGGCAGGTAGCGTCATCCTCCAAGCTTTCTAAGCTGACATTGCAATGACCTTGCATTAGTGGCAGTTTGAAAAATGTGTTTTTAGGAGGAAGCTCAGATTACCCTTCACTTCCTTTCCAGCTTGGTAGCATCATATTGTCGTGGCAAAATGAACATATTCAACAAAATAATTGCCTCATACTTAAAATAACGTGATCACAAGAACGAGGGTGGGCAGTGGAAGGTTAGGCCCCTTTTTATTGAAGTTTAAGGAAAGTTTTTATTGACCTGGGGCAAGGTAGGGTCTCAATCTGACTACTCACTCGTCTCTCCCATTTGACCTTTTCCCATCAAAACTCATCATTTCTTAGACACGATATTTAAAAATAAAATTACCAGCCCATATGAATCACCTACTATGAGACCACTACTGTATGGAGGTTTCCCAGTGTTGGCCATCCACATGTCCTAGCAAGGGAAACTCCCTTCCTTATTTTCCTACCAACCAACTATTCAGGGAACACAAAGGCTCCTTCATTTCTTCTCCCTATTATCAGACACCTGGTGTTCTGCACTTTCACGAAGTATAATACTTGTGGAAACAATAATTAATATTAGCTATAGTTCTCACTACCGTTCAGTTCTAATGATGACTAATACCTCAGGATAATTTCATTCACCATGTGCCTGGACCACAGACCAATGGACCACATACTAGTCACACTGAATATGCTGTATGATCCACATATTATATAAATATTCATATTATATGAAAAATAATGAGAACTGGGGTTCTTCTAATCATGAAACTGTACTTTTACTGCACCGTTCTTTTAATGAGCATTTTCAACTGGAGGACAGACAGCTGTGGGAAGATGACCTCAGCCCAACATCACTAATGCAGCAGCATAATATGGTTAACTTATAAAACCGAACCATCCATTATTATTTTGTAACTTTTATTTATGATCAGAATTCTCCAGCAATATGATGTGGGGCATATGATGTGTTAGCACAAGTACGTAGGAGAGCTGCTGGTAAAATAAATAAACCAATAGAATTGTCATTGTTTCATCAGGTTAAACTCTGTATTAAAGGAATGCAGTAGTGACTCATTTGTCTTTAATATGTAATAATAACATGTATATTGAATATAATAACATGTATATTGTATATAATAACATGTATATTGTATATAATAATATGTATATTGTATATAATAACATGTATATTATATATAGTAACATGTATATTGTATATAATAACATGTATATTGTATATAATAATATGTATATTGACTTTTTTCTCATTTAAACATCTTTATGTAGTACAAAAGTCTTCTGATCTCAGATCTCAGTAATACAGCACAAACCATCTGTTCCTTTCTTCAAGCAACTGGATTACGAGAGCAGAAGAGTGTACACCATTAAAGTGGAAGTGACCAACACACACACCGACCCCAACTTCCTCCACCTGGGCCCCTTCTCAGACACGGCTACCGTTAAAGTCACAGCTAAAGATGTGGACGAGCCGCCAGTCTTCAGCAGGCCTCAGTTCGTCATTGAGGTCAATGAGGACACACCAAAGGGAAGCATTATCGGAACGGTCACAGCCTGGGACCCTGATGCTACAGATTACCCTGTCCAGTAAGAGTTGTCACTATAAATGACTCCAGATTATGTTGCTGGAGAAAAAGGAACTAAATATGTGCATGAAATGTGTCACTAAGGGTTATGTTATCAGAGTGTCTGCCCGGGCCACATAATCCAGTTTCAGAAAATGCAGTTTAGTTTATTTTAATGCCAACTTGATGATGATTTTGAGAATGCCACTTGGGATTGCTTTATTAGTTTACTAATTAACAGGGCTGTATAATGTTGATCTCCACTAGAGGAATTTATCTCTCTGTTTATATGGGTGATCATGAACATTTATATACAGTTACAAAGCCTTATAATATGTAAAAAATGCTTCATAGATCTTTAATAAATGCATTATATACCTGATTCATAGAAAGTGTTAATGAAAATATTATATCTCTTGAAAATTTATTGATGGATGGACCAATAGGGATGATTAAAATTTACCTGGAATATTTTTTTTTTACTGTGTGGTGTAGTAATAAGTATATAATGATATTATAATGATATAATGATATATTATATTTCATAATAATATCATTATTACTAGAGATTACTATTATTACTAGAGACCATAATATTAATACTAGAGGCCATTATATCTATATATCTATCTCTCTCTCTCTCTCTCTCTCTCTCTATATATATATATATATATATATATAGTGCTTTTCAGTGTTTCAGAACCTCACGGAATATGCTTAATGCTTATTAGCCTGTCAGCTATCTACTGAGCTACTCAGCTGAGACTCTGTTAACCAAATCCACTTTTACTTTATACTTAATATTGTGAAATGTTTTGCTTTACGTATATTAAATTTGCAATTAGATATACACGTGTGTTGGTGGAAAGCTTCTGGTGTGGGTTTCCTCACATTCAGTGATGCAGATCTGAGTCTTAATTGTTCCCTTTGATGGAAAATCTTTGACCTGTCAAATGCAGCTTCATAAATAATCACTTGTAGATGCTCTGTTTGTCATGAAATTTTTATAAGAATAGAAGATATATATGTATATATGCATTCTATATAGTATATATGTGCTTATTGCTTCTTATATATGCTTATTGCTTCTTCTAGTTGAAGATGCAGTCACTTCTTACATGAGGAAATGTGGTAGGCGAAGATTAGTTTGACCTACATAAAGTAATGTCCACCTAACAATTGTCCACAGGTTCGCAATAGACCAGCACACAGATCCCGAAAGACTCTTCCACATCGACCCCAGAAACGGATCCATCACCACCTTGAAGTCTCTCGACAGAGAGGTGTCAAAGTGGCACAACATCTCCGTGCTCGCCAGCGAAATAAGTGAGTTCGCTCCTGGGAACGGAAAACACAATCAGAAACAGCAGCATGCAGAGTATCATTTTCTGAGCTTGACCATCCTTACAACCGCCAATTTCCTCTCTTCTCCAGATAACCCTCGCCAGAGGAGCCGAGTCCCCGTCTTGATAAAAGTCCTGGATGTGAATGACAATGCTCCTGAGTTTGCCATGTCTTACGACACATTCGTGTGTGAGAATGTAAAAGCTGGGCAGGTATTCAATCAATCAGTCAATCAATATTTATTTATATAGCGCTTTTTACAACCAATGTTGTCTCAAAGCAGCTTCACAAAAAAAAATCAATTTGTCATACAAAGAAAAGAACCACAAGGTTAATGTACAGATATGTAAGGATGGAAAAACCGGGTCCGAGCCCCCCTTGAGCAAGCCAGAGGAAAAACTCCCTTGGGTATGGAAGAAACCTCGAGAGGGACCAGGCTCAAGGGCAGAACCCAACCTCCTCAGGTCAACCCGGATGAGACAAGAGAGACAGATAGAATTAACATAGAAGAACATCTAATAGATCCAGTCTGATTAAATCCAGTCTGATTAGTCCAGGTGGCAGTAACTGCAAGTTGGAGCCGACCATAATAAGCAGGGCCAGACGCTGGTCAGTGTAAGGTTGTGGTCATGCCGGGTGATGAAACAGGACAGGCGCTGATGCTCAGGTGCCTCTATCCACTCTGGGGGTTCTGATGTGATCACGTCAGTCCAGTGCTTAACACAGAAGAAGAAAGAAAGAGAGAAAGAAGGATAGAGATAGAGAAAGTAAGAGAGAAAGAGATGGAGACAGACACTGATTATTCAACATCAAAACTCAGCGTTCTGTGGGGGGGGCTGTTCTATGATAGTAAAGAACCCAGAACGTGTTAATTATAGTGGACCTGAGTACGTAGTGGAAATGTTCCAGGTGTAAAAATATGAGACCATGAGGTTTGAAGTCCATTAAGATGTTAGTGTGCTGACTCTACTATAATGGAACTTTTCCATTAGTAGAAGTGGAAGCGCATTTACAATTGATGAAAAGTGACCAGCAGGAAAAGCCAGACAAATGGACGCATGGTCCGAGACAGTAATGCCTGGTGCCCTCTATACTGAATATATCAAAATGGGAATAAAGCATGATGACATTGCGGCAGGTAATGCACTTTCAGCAGACGGGCACAAAGTCAATGTCACGCTATCAAACTACTGTGTGGAAGGACATAAGGATTTAAAGTTCTTGTGGCTGAGGATCTATTTCATTATACTGAACTCTGACTGGTTAAAAATAGTGTTATTAAATATGTTTAAGGTGGTGGTAGCTTCAGGCTCCTGTAGATGGCGCTGCACAAGGAAGATGTGGCTACGAATACCTGCGGGGTGTGAGCAACAGGGTCCATAGAGGTGCTACAGTGCAGTAATTGTCTCATTCTATGTGTGGTAAATGGCTACAAAGCAGATGTTAATGATTGGATAAAAGGAGTGACTGCGTTTGGGCGTGGCCAAAGACCATAGTGTGAAGGAAGTAGCTGAAACTGCAGGTGTATGGAACCGTATGGTCATAAGGGTCTACCAGCAGCAGCTAAAACCCTAGTCTATAGGGAATTCTCCTCTGAATTGTGCCAGGGAAGACATCCACCAAATCTGGCGCAACTGACCAATTCTTTTGTTAAAGAGTGTCTTTGATGTGGCCTACATCCAGAAACTTGTCCAGTCAATGCCAAATCCAATCACAGCTGTTATTGATGCTCATGGAGGTGTTAGGTAGGTTTTTGACTGGTGAGCTTACTTTCAACAACATCACTTTATGTTTTGCCATAATGGTAATTGCAGCTAGATTTATTATGGAGGCAATAGCCAATATTTAACCCATAGAACCATATAAATGTACTTTAGAGGGACTTTGCATGGCTTTATGGTATGCCTCAAAAGTCATAAAAGGTTAGCCTATAAACACATATGAGATGTGCCATATCTGTTAGCTAACCCTTTCCTTACTTAGGTCATAGAGCCATAGGATAGAGCCATGGAAACTGCCTATAAAGTACAAGCCTAATGTTCTAAAGGTTAAACGATACTGAATATTAGAAACAGGATTCAAGTCCACTTCGCCTTGCTTAGTATTATATTCATTCATTTATTTTAGATTTTTACCTTGCTTATTTTCTCCTGTCCCACCCACTAGTCTCCCACTGGCACACAATGGGATGGTAAGGATTAGCATATTGTCGCTGTCCAATGAAAAAACATGTATCTCCATTTTGGTCAAATTTTAGTTCGCTGCATTATTAGAACACAGCATCTGCTGTGTGGAAATTTCATGATGAACGGACCAACATAAATGGTCCAAAACTGCTTGGAGAGACATCTGGTTCCACCGACTCACATTAAAATTCAGCTAGGTTTTTGCCCTCTACTGTAAAGCTGCCAATTTGGAGGTACTTGTTTTGCTTTGGACAGTGACGGTAGGCTTCCTTTGAGACACGTTAAGCACCACTGCCATGTATAAAACTAACTATTAGGGGCCCAAACTGGGGCTGTGCCACCTGCTAGCCCACCCCCAGCCACCAGAGGGAGGCACAGAGCCAATGCACAATAATTAGGGGCAATTTGTGGCACCGGATCCTCCTCTACATAAGAAGAGCCCACCTTCCCGTCCGTGCTCAGATAGATCTTGGCTTCTCTTTCTGCTTCTCTTTAGTCTGTGCCTAACCTCTTGAGTGGTGCTCTCGGGGTTTCTCGGGCGCATCTCTCTGCCGTCTTTGTTTTTCTTTGTTTCCTTCTCCCGCCCCTTCTTATACTGGTCACTTTGCGCTCTCTTGATCTCGGGCCCATCAGCTTTCTCTTTGACAAGCCTTTGTTTTTCCTTTACTGTTTACTGTCAGCCGTTCCCTCTGATGATATAGTGCTGGACTTCCGTTCCAGAGGTCGTTGGTTCGAATCCCTAAACCGATACTTTTTTCAAAGGATCTCCTCCAACTCCCTGCTTCCTGTCAGCGCTCCCTCTTCCTGTCTTTTTAGCATGTGAGCACTCTGAAGTTCTTTTCCCTATACCATCGGCTGGTAGCTCTCTCACATTGTCTGGTAGCCCTTTTTCGAACCCTGTTGAAATGGTACCGGAACCGGTAGTAAACAGTATAACCAAGATGACAGAGCGTAGAGATTACCTGCGAGCATTTGGGCTGATATTCCAGATGTTTGTTTATATCCGGAAAGCAAGCACCGATCAACTACTGGAATTAAGACGATGTAGAAGAGTTTCCTCAGCATACCACTAGGTGTCGCCATTTTTTTCTCTTTTCTCAACAACTGACACAGGACACGTTATCATGGTTTGTGCTGAAGAACCTACTCTTCTTTGTTTCCAGCTAGGAACGAACTTTTTGGGATCCAAACTTTATTTTTTTTTTTTTGTGGAAATGGTTTAAAATTGGCTTTGTGAACTGGAACAGAAGCCGTACCACATTGGTGGAAACGGGCTATCAGTTTACACCAGCCCCCTGTGCACAGGGCTACCAGCTGAACACTGAACTCACTGGATGGCTCAACATGTTTGAAGGACAGCGCTAACTGCCAGTTCTGTTATATTAGCGTTCAGTTTACACCTTGCATTCAGATGTGTTAAGAACCAGATCTGGCTGTACTTTTATGCCAGGTTCTGTTTACACTTTCCACTAATATGAGTCCAGATGAACATTCACGTTGTGCTTTGCATACTTTCCCCTCATTATGATACAAGCTGACAAGCTGAGCTTGGACATTTTCAGTGACCCAGAGTGCAAATCAGACCTTCTATCTTCTGGCTTCTTGTTTATCTTCTCACCCTGCTAATTAGCACCCTGCAGACGTTCAGATAACTGTGGACAGATAACAAAACACATTGCACTCATGTTAAATGGGGTCAAGATCTGTCTCTGACCACCTCCAAATGAGTGATCCAATTATAATCTGATCACAATGTGTTCTGGGGTCACACGGCTTTTAATTTGGTCAAGTGAAACACATAGATTGATGCAAGGGGTAGACGAAGGGAGGGAGGGAGGGAGGGTGGGCCATCATACCCAACCAGACAGAGCAAGGCTAATGATCTACACTTGGATTCCCAGCCACAGATCTCCCAGTAATAGGGCCAGTTAGGGCTGCATGATTAAATGCGTGTTTGTAAAATGTGATGCTCTGTAAACAGAAATATACCCTTCATTATTGAGCGGAATAAAAAGACAGTGGTGCAATGGGTAGCATTGCCATTTCACACTAAGGAAGGGTCTGGGTTCGATTCCCAGCTGGGGTGGCTGAGGTCCTTTCTGTTAGCTCTTTTCCACCAACATGGCGGGTTTTTGCATCTGAAAGGAATTGGTCTGCGGCTAGAAAAATATCTGGTCTGGAACTGTGGAACTCATGATGCAAGCAGCAAAGGGGTGTGGTGCTGTACGATGATAAAATAGAGGAATATAAAATCGGGAACAATCATATCCCACTGGTGATGTGCTTGTGGATGAACACATTCAACAGGAAGCGCCAGTCTTCTAATGAGCTAAAATGTGGAAGAATCAAAACACTTGCCGTGTAATATCTGCATTAGATAGTTATGTGCACTTACAAAATCATGTTTATTTTGAAGATACTGAGGAACATTAGAGAGTGGCTTCACATTACGTCACTTTATGTACTATGAAGCCTTATAACAGGTTGTGTGTGATTATGAATGTTTATGCAGTTATGCACACAAAGGCTTATGTCTAGTATTATACAGCATCATAATGATTTTATAGATCTTTATGAATGCACTTATAATGCATTATAGATACCTGATTCATAGAATAAGTATCATAATTTGATATATAATTTATAATATATAATAATAATTTGTTACAAGCAAATGAGTGGAGTAAAACAAAATTTTGTTTTTGATAATTAATATATATTAAGTTTTGAATATACAAAAATACAGAAATGCAAGGGTTAAATTTCTGTAAGTGTTAAGTCATAAAGCACTTTGACAAAAGCAACAACCTTGACCAGTTCTGAATCGCTGCAGCCTTTGCCTTATAAATTCTGGCTTTGGCTTCAAAATAAAACTATCCAAAAAGTAGCAAACCCATAAACAAACTGATACCTGGAACAAACCAGGCCCTCAGAATAAACGTTTGGGAGGCTGCTAGAGCTTCCATCAACACTCTTTAAGAGTTAGGACTTACTTTAGAATCATCTCCTAGACCCAACAGATCTGGACAAAAATAAATATCAGCATTGAGGAGATCAGACAGAATTTGAACCATGTAGCTTCAACAAAAACCTGATACGTGAGCACGGCCAAAACGTATGGATATAATCCCCAACAGAGCCTGGATTACATATGTTCCATCTTTATTTCCACTGGACAGTTTCATCAAAAAAGCATGTCAGGCTGTTACATATAGTAACTTAGTTCGTATATGAACTAACTTGAAGTGCAGTATTTGATGTGTAATTGATATGACAATTATTGTAGTTTAATCAAGAATATTATACAATATCATACTAATACCAATCAATACCAATATACCAATCTGGAGTTAAATCAAGAACACTAAGATGCCTGTTCCAAACACAAACTGATCCTGTATTGTTGTCATTTTGATGTAAGGCAATATAACACTCGCTAGATACTGGGGCAAGGTGTATGGTGCTTGGACCCCATAATTGCCACCCACAAGCTATATTCATATATGCAGGATTACCTTTGCTGTTTATACAGGCTGTTATAATGTACATTAATGTATATTCTGAGATGCATTTATAAATATTCAGACTTTGCCTTCAATGTGCAATTTATATTCAGCTCTAAGTGTGTTTATATACAGCATCTGTGCACACTGTGTATCTATAATAAGTTGCTGCCTGTTTGGGATTCGTAAAGAATGGCAATTTAAGACGCATTCTTAAAATAGACCTAAATAAACTCTCTTTTTCCTTTCCAGATCATCCAAACCATCAGCGCCATAGACACAGATGAGCCTCTGATCGGTCACAAATTTGTATTCAGCTTGAGCACCAGTAACCCAAACTTTACCATCTTTGACAATGAAGGTGAATCAGCATCAGCATTCCCTCTGATGTCTATTTTGGAATTCATGAAAAATGCATTGACCATAATGTTTCCTTTTCTCCACTCCTGAATCCGCAAGGTTGTGTTTTATATGTTCCCTTGTTTTCAAGTCAGCAGAAGATGGTATTCAGTTCTGGCTGCTTAAATATTCTCTTTCACCCTTTTCCTCCTCCTCCTCCTCTTCCTTCTCCTTCTCCTCCTCCAGATAACACGGCTAGAATTCTGACCAGAAGAAGCGGGTTCAACAGGCAAGAAGTGAGCGCCTACTATCTGCCTGTGGTCATCTCGGATAATGACTACCCCATCCAGAGCAGTACGAGCACGCTGACCATCCGGGTTTGCGGCTGCGACAGCACGGGGAGCATGCGCTCCTGCAGCGTGGATGCTCTCCTGCTCTCTGCCGGCCTTAGCACCGGAGCCTTGGTGGCCATCCTTCTCTGCATAGTCATCCTACTCAGTATGTACTGACCACAGAACTCGCACGTGTTAAGATTAATGTTTGATTGTGCAAATCTACTGAACACACTGGGTACTGAACCCTCAGGTATTTCACACTAATGCTGCATTTAGACGATGGTTGACAGCAACCCAGATGTTCAGTATCTTACAGTGCACTGCAACAAACGTTTCTAGCCCAGGCAATGACAGCGCTCTGTTAAGAGTTCACATTTTCCGGCTGCAGACGGAGAACGAAGCAGATGTTGGTGTTTCAGATTTCTCAGATACGTCAGATAATTAGCGGAGCAGCCAATTAGATACAAGTTATCCACTTTCCAGGAGATGTTTCAGAGGAGATTAGATAGAAGGTAATCCACTTACCTTTAGAAGAAGCAGTGAGCATATTGCAACCAACTGAACCCCACTGCTCATCCCTCCCAAGAGCCCAGACTGCTTGTCAGTGTTGGTCCTGTTTTCATGTTTGTGTTTTCTCTTCTTTGAGGATTCCCCCTCCTGTTCCTTTCTCTTGTGTTTTTACACTAAATAAGTAAGGATGTTCGATATTGAATGTTCAGTAACTGAAATTATGGGATGGGATTTTATTGCTAATATATTTAAGCTATATTGTGCTGTGTAGGTCTGCTGGGGTGTTGTTGGTGTGTCTGCTGGGGTGTTGTTGGTGTGTCTGCTGGGGTGTTGTTGGCGTGTCTGCTGGGGTGTTGTTGGTGTGTCTGCTGGGGTGTTGTTGGTGTGTCTGCTGGGGTGTTGTTGGCGTGTCTGCTGGGGTGTTGTTGGTGTGTCTGCTGGGGTGTTGTTGGTGTGGCTGCTGGGGTGTTGTTGGTGTGTCTGCTGGGGTGTTGTTGGCGTGTCTGCTGGGGTGTTGTTGGTGTGTCTGCTGGGGTGTTGTTGGCGTGTCTGCTGGGGTGTTGTTGGCGTGTCTGCTGGGGTGTTGTTGGTGTGGCTGCTGGGGTGTTGTTGGTGTGTCTGCTGGGGTGTTGTTGGTGTGTCTGCTGGGGTGTTGTTGGTGTGTCTGCTAGGGTGTTGTTGGTGTGTCTGCTAGGGTGTTGTTGGTGTGTCTGCTGGGGTGTTGTCGGTGTGTCTGCTGGGGTGTTGTTGGCGTGTCTGCTGGGGTGTTGTCGGTGTGTCTGCTGGGGTGTTGTTGGCGTGTCTGCTGGGGTGTTGTTGGTGTGTCTGCTGGGGTGTTGTTGGCGTGTCTGCTGGGGTGTTGTTGGTGTGGCTGCTGGGGTGTTGTTGGTGTGGCTGCTGGGGTGTTGTTGGTGTGGCTGCTGGGGTGTTGTTGGTGTGTCTGCTGGGGTGTTGTTGGTGTGTCTGCTAGGGTGTTGTTGGTGTGTCTGCTAGGGTGTTGTTGGTGTGTCTGCTAGGGTGTTGTTGGTGTGCCTGCTGGGGTGTTGTTGGTGTTGGTGTGGCTGCTGGGGTGTTGTTGGTGTGTCTGCTAGGGTGTCGGCGTGTATGCTGAGAAGGTCCTGGGATGGTGTCAATGGTGATGCGTATTCTGGGATAGTGTTGGTAATGTATATGCTTGGATGGTGTCGGTAATGCGTATGCTGGGATGGTGTCGGTAATGTATATGCTGTGATGTGTCAGGGATTGAGTATGCTGGGATGGTTTCAGTAATATGTATGCTGGGATGTGTCTGAGATTGCATATGCTGGGATGGTGTCCATTATGCGTATGCTGGGATGGTGTTGGTAATGTGTATGCTGGGATGGTGTCTGTAATGTGTATGCTGGGATGGTGTTGGTAATGTGTATGCTGGGATGGTGTTGGTAATGTGTATGCTGGGATGGTGTCTGTAATGTGTATGCTGGGATGGTGTTGGTAATGTGTATGCTGGGATGTGTCAGGGAATGCGTATGCTGGAATGGTGTCAGTAATGCGTATGCTGGGATGTGTCTGGGATTGCGTATGCTGGGTTGGTGTCAGTAATGTGTATGCATGGATGGTGTCGGTGGTGCGTCTGCTGGGATAGTTTCGGTGATGCGTCTGCTGGGATGGTGTCAGTAATGTGTATGCGTGGATGGTGTCGGTAATGCGTATGCTGGGATGGTGTCGGTACTATATATGCTGGGATGTGTCTGGGATTGCGTATGCTGGGATGGTGTCCGTGATGTGTATGCTGGGATGTGTCAGGGATTGGGTATGCTGGGATTGTGTCATGGATGTCATTGGTGTATCTGCTAGGATGGTGTCAGTGGTGCATCCACTGGGATGGTGTTTAGACCATTAAAGCATCCCCATAATTATTTCTTTGATGCTGGAAACCTTCAGGACATTCAAGGAGGACAACTCAAGGAGGACAACTCAAGGTGGACAATGGCCACTAATAAACTGCCAGACCAAAATGTTACCAAACAGCTAATACGTTTAATGTGTACTTCTGTTTCAGTGATTGTGGTGCTATTCTCGGCTCTGCGGAGGCAGCGCCGGAAGGAACCTCTCATCATCTCCAAAGAGGATGTGAGAGACAACGTGGTCAGCTATAACGATGAAGGTGGCGGCGAGGAGGACACTCAGGCATTCGACATCGGCACGCTGCGCCACCCGGAGGTCATGGAGAGCAACAAGATGAGGCGCGACATCATCCCGGAGATGCTCTTCTCCTACCACCGGCCTTCACCCATGAATGAATGTTCAGACGTCAGGGACTTCATCAGTAGCCGACTGCAGGAGAACGACACCGACCCGTCAGCGCCCCCTTACGATTCTCTGGCCACTTACGCTTATGAAGGCAACGGTTCAATCGCCGAGTCGCTAAGCTCCCTGGAGTCCTCGGTCACAGAGGGAGACCACGAGTACGATTACCTCGGCGCCTGGGGGCCTCAGTTCAAAAAGCTGGCCGATATGTACATAGGCAAGGATACTGGCACAACAGGACTGGCTAACTAGTCCACTGGCGAGCCCTGAAAGGTTGCATACAGTTCTGGACCATAAGTCGACCTCTATGTACCAGATGGGGCTACGCGGAGTCCCTCTTCGCTTGTTTTCTACTGCTCCTTGCTGACTTTCGACTTTTGTTATCTGACGGATTCTTTGTTGACCATATTGTGACGATTTTGTGCCGATGAGAGGAGTGATAGTGATCTTTGTCGATGCTGTTTGTTCACTAGCCCAATTTAAAGATAATATATCATCACTGGAAGCTAAACGAAAGACTGACCTAATCACACGAGTACAACAACGAGACCAATCCAGCTTCATTCGCATTTTGTTCACTTTGCCAAACTGTGGATAACTTTGAAATCAACTTCTAGACGTATCATAGAAATGCTGCAACACACTGGCTTGTTTCTGAATGTTGTCCAAGTGTTTTATATCCATATTTTATATGAATCTATTTTAATAAAAAATACGAACGCATCGCTGTCTTTCCTGTATTCTGCAAGCATTCTCATGCTCTCTTGTCCAGAGCCCAATACCAGAAGTACACTTGGAGGGATCGGTAGTGGTGGATTTGTGAAGCCTCGCTCCGTTTCATAAAAACAAAGCCCATCTCATAAAAAAACAGAGCGGAGACAGTCAACAGGAAGGCTGGACAAATAGAATTTCGGATTTAAAGCTGCACACATCGATATCCACAACAACAAAGAGCTGGCCTTGGCAATAAGTTTTCGACAGCGATGAAGGAAAGGGTCAGGGCCCATGTTCTCTCTGAATTCACAGGCTAAGCTTTCAATCTAGGAAAATACAACCACTCAGATATTAGACTTGGTAGTATTTGTACTCAGTCCCGGCAAATTCATTTTCTGGTCTTAAGCAAATACGAATACCAGGTTTTTCATGTTTCTTTATCTGGTACCGATGGTTTAATCATCTTTGTCTGAACCGGAGCAAACCGGAAGTGTAAAAGATTCCTGAAATCCGTTTAACGACTGACGAAAATGATCTGCAGCACATTTGAACAGTCCTTGGTTTCACATCCCTTTAAATATCCAGGTAGCCTAATTATTTCCAGTAAATCTGGATCCTCTGGACCAAATTATCCTTGCGGCCCATTAAAAAACGTATATCTAAATTTTTGTTGAATCATTTGGTCACAGCAGTTTCTGGTTACACTGTATGCAAACGTCATGGTGACTGGACCAACAGAAATGGCCCATATTGGCTTGGAAAAAAGTCAGCTTACACTGAAGTTAAATAAGGTTCTTGCGCTCTACTGTGAAGTTGCCATTCTTGTTTTTCTTTGGACAGGCATGATATGCATACATGTACAAAACATGTCTTATTAATATCTTCTCCAAGTCTAATAAATACCCAAATAACCAATATATACAGTCCACCACATTCCTGTCCTCTCCATGTGAACTGGGCGGTCCTAATCTTGGGTAACGCGTTCCCCTGACTAATCACAGGCTAATGTCTCTGACTTGGCTATATGGAAGAGGCAGTGTGGCAATGCTCTTGGACCGACACCTATCAATGTAGGTGTTAGGGAGCATCTATACTGCGCCTAGTGTTGTGGAGAGACAGCTGCTGTCTCCTCATTTGAGAGTGGAAGGCAAGTCAGAGGTAAGATACTGGTAACTATAAGAAATGCTTGTTTTTCTGTTCTGTGCAGCCAGTAACTGGTGCTGCTGTTATCGTAACTAGTTTAAGCTGTTATCTGTCTAAATAAAGTGACAGCTACCATACATGTTGATCAGCATTACATAATAGTGGTTATAGATTGAGCTATTTCCCGTGATGTATGGACATCATTCTCTATCTTTGGCACAGATGAAGTTGACCTCACTAAGACATTGCCAGACTGAACACAACCAAGCTTAGGCAGCCATTTACTCACTACTACTATTACACTAAGCACTCTTACACTGGTACTGCAGAAACTAGAGCCATCTGGGAGACTTCTGTAAGATCGATCAAAGCATTCGGTTGGTTTGTAGCAGAAATGCTATTAGCATGTATGTTAGCACCAAAATACTGTTTCAGTTTGGTGCATCCTTGTTCATTTAAAAAAACGGTTTTCGGTCATGTGGACAGTGCTTTCCGTGAATGCAACACTTGACCTTTCCAGCACATAACTCATGAGGGCTTACCAGCAGGGAAGCTCCCATTCCCATTTAGTATTCAACACATGCAGCTCACCTGTCATGTAATGCCTGGGAAAGTGAATAGCCTAGCCGTAGCAGCGGTAACAAATGAACATGCAAATCTTTTTCTTCTACGGTGAGTTTGAGAACTTAACATGGTCCTACCCATGCGTGGACCCTGCCCACTTTTAATTTGCCGGATCAAGCTATTTCAGTATTTGTCTCAGGTGAGTCTATATAATGGCAAATCACTTTTAAAAAGAGTGTTCACTCTTTGTTGGTTATAAACACCACTTATCACTTATTATGGGCAAATGAGATATGTTACAAACAACAAGAACATTGGAGAAAATGAAATCAAAATCTTAAGTTCAAGAGCTGAGTTAAATCAAACAGGAATTACTGTTTACTTCAACCTCATGACTTTTTATTAAGTTTGGTTAAGTTGATTTGGCCGTATAGTGCTAGCTGTTCCAACATACCCATGCAGGTCTTGGTCACTGCTCTCAATTGTTGGCTTGGACTTTCCTATTCAGGTTAAAGGATTTTGCAAGCAAAACTCATCTTGTCCATTGGTTCCTGGTGACATCTATTTGCATACTATTTTACCCACCCTCAACATGTTTCTCCTCTACTTCGATTTGAGTTACAGCACATTAAATGGGCCTAAAACTGTAAATGAATTAAATGTAGGTGGATTTCTACAGTCCAGCAGTCCTCAATTTCACACTTCTGTGGTTCATTTGCGTTTACAGGCAACAGTAATGCGGATTGGCAGTTAACCTCGCTACATCAGAAAGATGAACACAATGGAAGTAGGCCGTGTGGTGCCAGGTGGGGAGGAACAAAATGAAGTGAGTAAAACAATATGCTAATATTTGTTGGCAGGAACCAATGAGAAGCAGCAATCTGTCAATATTCTCTTGAAGTTGAATAAGTACAGGGGTTGGACAATGAAACTGAAACACCTGTGATTTTAGTGTGGGAGGTCTCATGGCTAAATTGGACCAGCCTGGTGGCCAAGCTTCATTAACTGCACATTGCACCAGTAAGAGCAGAGTGTGAAGGTTCAGTTAGCAGGTAAGAGCACAGTTCTGCTCAAAATACTGCAATGCACACAACATTATGGGTGACATACCAGAGTTCAAAAGAGGACAAATTGTTGGTGCACGTCTCTGGTGGCTCATCTGTGACCAAGACAGCAAGTCTTTGTGATGTATCAAGAGCCACGGTATCCAGGGTAATGTCAGCATACCACCAAGAAGGACGAACCTTCACCAGCATCACGTAGTGACCTGGCCACTATCCTGCAAGAAGAATGGCTTAAAATCCCTCTGACCACTCTGCAGGACTTGTATATGACCAACTGACGCTGTATTGGCCGCATAAGGAGGCCCTACACCATACTAATAAATGATTGTGGTCTAAAACCAGGTGTTTCAGTTTCATTGTCCAACCCCTGTAAGTTAAAGCCAATTATTCAGAAAAGTGAGAAAAGCTCATGATATCAAGTTGTGTGTACGGTAAACCAGCATCGCTAAAACCCAAAATGTGAAGTTCATTTAACTCTATTAAATTTCCACTTCATTAAAGTCATTCAGTTGAAGGATTGAAAACCTCATGATATCCAGATGAACTTCATAATAATGAGTTTAATTTAATAAGTTAAGTTAACTGAAAAAAGGAACTTATCATGACTTATTTCTTAAATAATTACAATGTAAATTAATTAGCCAATTATGTTATTAAGACAAAACCAGATAGGCAGTTATTTTATGATGCAATGAAAGCTCTTAAGATCAGCCCAGTAATTTGTACTCGAAAGAGATAAAGACTAATTAGGGTTTGGTCTTAAAGAGAACGTGATTTTTAGGGTTTTGGTTTTGGCACAGTATTGATCTTGACTCTCTCTACTAGGTCTCTACTAGTCATACACTACCGGTCAAAAGTTTAGACACTGCTCCTCATAGCAGGTTCTCCTTCTGTTTATCTTAATGCTTTACTGTAGAATAAAAGTGAAGACACCAAGCTATACCTGCAGTGGAGGCTGATATAGAACAAGATTTATTTCTAAGCAGGTTTGGAGCAATTCTATTGGGCTGTCCATCATAAATATTCAATAAACCGAAAGGGGAACTAGAGCTTTTACACTGTGCAGAAAACGAGATTAAAGTTTTTACACCACTAAGTATGCATTGGAGGTGGAGATATGGAGAAATATCATACTGTGGCACATAAAGAGTATATGTGGTATATCAGGATATGTACTGATTCAGACTCTCATCAGTTGGAGTCTTTAAAATCACCAGCATCATCCATTTAGATGGGTGTGCCTCAACATTTGACTGGTAGTGAAGTCTTGGAGTCTACTTGGACTCAGACAGGTGGTCTGGACTACTGTGTTTAAAAATACCAGCTGCAAATCTTAGTTAATGGATCCAAGGAGGAGAAGATCAGTCAGCTTAAATCTACCGTGGCTGTCTCTGGCCAGAATCAGTTTATAATGCATCAGTAACTGGGACTTTAGGAATGGAAACAGTTTAGAGGCACAGCATGAAGTCATGAGGCAGTCCAAAATAAGTGGCAAGTTATTATACTGATGTGTTAATCACATGTGTTAGGATTCCAGTGTTTTCACTTTAACTCCTAGGAGATCTGGAGGTATAGAACGCTATACTATTCCAATGACATGACATGATGTCAATGGCACACCACCACCACCCCAGTGTCACTGCAGTCCTGAGAATGATCCACCACCCACATAATACCTGCACTGTGGTGGTCCTGTGGGGGTCCTGACCATTGAAGAACAGGGTAATAAAGTATAAAAAGAAACAGACGGACAATAGTCTGTAAATGCAGAACTACAGAGTGCACCTATATGGCCGGTGGAGCTGATGCAATGGACAACTGGTTAACACACAACACTGTAAACTCACAATAAAGGCTAATACTAGTCATGCACAATGCAAATATCCCTTCTTTGCTATATGAACAGTATATCATTACTCACAAGTAAGCACTAGGTATTCGCCTTTGGTGGTCACTGTAGTCTGCTGAATTCTAGTTTCCACCATGACAGTCATATCGGTTTCCAGTTATTAGCTTTGCGCTGTTGACAATGGTACATTTTTTGTGCTGCTTGCAAGATTTACCACCAGAAACCAACAGGAAGTATAAACAGAACTTTAAAAATGTCCACAGATATCAGCAGAGGAGAAGCGGTTCACATCACCATTGCTGTGCTCCTCTGTGGTCGAATTCGAGGCGATACAACTCCATAGCAAACAACTACAGTGTTCCCAGGAACACAGTACTCATGGTCCACAATGACTGGCACCACCTCCTCATCTGTTGGTGTAGCTCAGTGGGTAACCCCACTACTCAGGGTGCCACCTCTACGTGTGGGAGACTGGGGTTTGAATCCCAGTTTAGGTGACTATGATGAGCACCAATAAGAGTCCTTGGGCAAGACTCCTAACACTACACTGGCCTACCTGTAACCATTAACCTTGTAAGTCGCTCTGGATAAGAGCGTCAGCTAAATACCGTAAATGTAAAAAATCTGTTTGCTGAAGGATGTCTCCAGGCTCCTCCGGATCAGTGGGCACGGTGTTTGTGTCTATGATTTCATGTAGTTGATACATTAAATAACGAGTGAATATCCCTCTCAGCTTTCAACGTTCTCATTCCTTGTGCTGTTCTGCAGATTTAGTCGCTGGTAAACTGTCTGCTGACTATCTTTGAGTGACCTTATTTTGTTCAACCACTTTTGACAAAGTTCAGGGGGTTTCAGAAAGCGGTGGAAGCTCAATATAGAGTTGTATCAGACTCTATAGAACTACAGAGTGCACGTGAATGCTCATCATGCTAATCAGCCACATCTGCAGCCCTGTGAGTGCCAGAACCATCATCCAGGAATACAGGAATAGGAATGTCATGTTCCTTCGTAAGATAAAGACCAAAAGGCAAAACCTGGTTCTCCAGCAGCTCAATGTAGGCACTGTTGTTCAAATCTGCTGCTGTCACCTCAACCGTAGAACCCAATTCCACCTAATTAGAACACCCCTAGAACATCACAGAGGGGACTCATGTTTAAGCAAGGAGCTTATAAATCAGTTTTTCATGTTTCTGGAAGAGGCTATTAGCGATATTACACAGCTATTAGCAACAAGTGGACCCGCAAGTCCTATGATATTCCAGCTCATGGATCACACATCTGCCGGCACTTTTCCAAAATCACTCAAGGAACTGGAAGGCCCAGTTTAAACCTAACATTTGTCTTCACGTTTAGCCATTTTACAGCCACATCCAACTGAGAAAGGCTCTTATTGATAGAGTTTGACGCATGAGTGTTGGACATACAGCAGCTCATCTGACTTTTTGAACTGTCATCCATTAATTTCTATAGTTCATTTGGAAATTTCTCTCGGCTTGACTGACCAGAAATCTGAAGAATACATAAAATCAATCAAACCATTTGACAGAAATTTTTCATATATTAATAGTGTGGCTGGTTAGAGGTGGGGTCATCATCTTTCTATCTCGAACAGGTCACATGCATCCATAAGGGAAGCACAGAATACCTTGTAGGCTTCAATGCATATTCACATTCATCATATAGAGGAGCTCACCTTTTTATTAATGTGTTATAACTGATTATTAATACTTTTTAAAGGGTTTATGACCTAACTAAAAACATTAATACCCTAATATTAAATCATTTATAAAGCTGCTATAAAGATAGCCTTATCGCTTAGGAGGTACCCTGTCAGCTTCAATACATATTCACATTCATCTTATGGAGGATCTCACTTTTGAATGTTTTATTAATGTGTTATAACTGCTTATTAATACTTTATGAAATGTTTGGCAGAGCTAAACGTCAATAACTTGTTTATAAATCATTTATAAACCCTTTATAAAGGCAGCCTTATTCTTAAGTGGTACCCATAGGGAGAAGCTCACTGTAGCCCTTTTATTAATGTGCTATATCTGCTTATTAATACTTTGTAATGTATTTATGACTTAACTAATAACATTAATAACCGAATTTTACATAATTTATAAGTCCTTTATAAAGTTAGTCTTTTTCTAAAGTGGTATCACTTGCAAAAGCCAATATTTAGGTAAAAAATTTGAAGGTGTGCAAAAATAGCCCAGCAGATTTCTTTGAAACTCCTCAGCAGTGGATGGAAGGATCTGAGTTTAGGTGCTAGATATGGGTGAGGTAATTGCAGTTGGGTTTTAAGTTCAGGCATGCTGTCTGGCCACACTCGGTTCGACCTGATGGAAATGTGCGGTGTAATTAAATTAAGTTCATCAAACATATACACAGCCCTGCACCCGTTTCATTTAGGAGCCCTCCAAACGATAATGACCACTCTGATTCTGCGATTAGTGCGATACAGCGAGCACCAGGGACCCCGGCAAGGATACGCTTGGGTCCACTTGATCATCGGCTGTGCTCAGCGTGGCGTGTGGGTACGCCATCTCCGAATCACGCCTTAATTGTGTCCGCGTAGGAGGGGTGGAAATTGCTCTCTCCAAATATAGTGCATTAATAATACACTTCAGAACATCAGATGCCGCTTATGAAGGGTTCTTCCCAGCTGTACGCCCCCAGGAAAACACTTTAATCATGTTTGATGGTTTAGGCAAGAGCGAGAGCCCTTCTGGAGTGAGTGTCACTCCATTTGATGTACCGCTTGAGAAGCTTTGGTCTTCCGCATGCTGTCGGTTTACGGGATAAGCGCAGGAAACGCTGCACTGAATGTCAGAAGCTAATATCTTCATGTCTCCAATGTCTGCACTTCTGAGAGCAGAATAGAGGAATCCACTGAACAGCCTTTGTTACTGGTAGACAGCTCCGAGGGAATGGGGAGAGCCAAAAGAGGGAATGTTTAGGAATGGTTCCTGTGGAGGTCTGTTGTTGTTGTTTTTGTTGTTGTTAAAGCATCACTGAATATGCATAACTGTGCAGAAGTCAGAGACCACCCTTCATTTGCTTAATTCCAGTCAAGTAATTCAGCAGAACAATCCAAAGCAGCTTCAGTAACTTCTTTTCCGGGGCCAGGAAGGTTTACTCTGCGGGTTTTCTACGTTTAGTCGTGTGTAAAAGCTGTTTTTGAGTGCGGAAAAGGTCCAGAGAATCCATCTCTGGTCCTCCTGGAATTGCTGGTCTGGGGTTCATCTTCATCTATACGCTTCAATTACTGTGTGAACTGTTTATTTTGTAGTTTGCCTGCTTCGAATTATCCCAAAATTACCATGATGGTGAGAAAATGATGCTTGGCCAAAACAGTTTTACCCTTTAGCTTTGCATCTGAGGAAAATCAAACCAAAAAAAAAAAAAGGCTCAAACTAATATTTTGCAAACCGGCATGCAGGAAAATGACATGGAACTGCTCAATCAAGCCACAGTTTGGATGGAATTTGAACCCAGTACAGTCCCTGGTGCAGACTAAGGCTTTTTGGGACGAGTGTGAAAACATTCTAAACATATCAGATGTTTCAATGTTTAGTGTTGACTGGAAACTGATTGGAATTGGTTTTCCACATACTCCATTATCAATTTTCCCTCGGATCACATGTGATCATGGAAAAGTTGTATGTAGTAGGTGAAGATAGATAGATAGATAAATAGATAGATACTTTAAGGAAGGAAATTTTTATCCAGAAGGAAATTTAGCAGCCAGTAGCGGTTTCACAAAAATAAACAGCACAGATACAAATACAAATTAGAAAAAATAAAAAACAGGGGTGTGCAGTATGAAGAACCTAAATGGGTCGGTACCGGCAGCAGTATTATTAGCTGTTAACTATAAACTATACATAGTACAGGTCACTATGGGTAAATATCTAAATATAAATATATCTCACTTCACAAGGAGGCAAGAAATATATACAAGAAAATACAGATATACCTGTATAATGTAGAAAATACAGTGCAATAGTAATAAATAAATGTGCAAGCGGCGCAGTTATCCGCAGATAAATGACTGAATTAACATAATAAACATGTGCATATATTGGTATTTAAGTGGAGTGGAGTGTCCAGGAGTTCAGATATACAGTAAAGTGTCTGAGAGTGTCCAGGAGTTCAGATGTACAGTATATACAGTAAAGTGTCTGAGAGTGTCCAGGAGTGCAGATATACAGTATATACAGTAAAGTGTCTGAGAGTGTCCAGGAGTGCAGATATACAGTATATACAGTAAAGTGTCTGAGAGTGTCCAGGAGTGCAGATATACAGTATATACAGTAAAGTGTAATAGTGCATGAATAAACCTGTTTTGATTGAAAAGAGAATTTAGTCCTCAGCAGCCCTCGTCCCTCTTCTGGCCCTGCTGGGAGGAGTTGAAGAGCCTGATGGCTCTCGGGACAAAGGATCTCCTGAGTGAATTAAATGGCCACATTATTAGACACATTTTATTGTTCCACTCTACAGGTGTACAGTTACATTCTGCAGCTTATCAGCCACCTGTTTGTCACTGGTCAGTTTCTGACCTCAGGGCCGCTGTTGACCAGTCATTATTTGGGTGAACTTCTCTGATTCTCATATACTCATTCATGCATTTCTCAACTCCTCCAGAACCTGATAACTCTACTGTAACGTTCCTGTTTACATTTAAGGCATATGGCAAGACTCAGCAGTAGAGGGCACTACTGATTTGAATTTTGCAAAGATTTTATTCAATTGTGTATCATTTTATTCATATTTACACATTTTTATATACCTCTAATCTCAGCTCAAGGTATGAAGAAACTACTTTTGGCTCCATACAAAAAGGAGTAGATGATTTTCTTTATATCAACTTTTTATTTTTATAATATCAGTTTTAATGACTTCAGTTGATGTTCTCAGCTTTGACCACAAGGTGGTGGAATTGAGCAGCCCAGGGACTAAGGGAATGAGATTGCAGAGCAGTCTTTGTGGTGTTTGTGTGGGGGTTCGTTTCCTTGTGTTTAATATTGGTTACTGTAATTCTATATGCTAGATTAGGTGCTTTATGTTTTCATTTTTGACCAGTCATTCATTTACATTGACCAAATAGTGAGTTTAATCAAATATGTAAAATAACTTGTAAATAACAGTGTATAAATGTATTATTACCATGTAATTATCCATTAATTAGCATTAATAGGTGCGATAGGTAAACAGATACTGTGAATTAGCATAAAAAATAAATAAAATCCAGGCAAATCACATCTGTGCAATGATTTACACTTCTAAAACAAAGATGGACTATGGGCGGCAGTCTAGCGTCAGAAGCATTTACATGTAACCGTCCATCACTCAGCATGACATCTCCCATCAAATTAATGTCACATCATGAAACCCATTCACTTAGCTCAGAACGTTAGGCCTCTCTAGCGGTAATTGATTACAGTATTGCTTTGAGTTACAGTCATTGCTCTATCTGGCACAGAATAACCGTATCCTCATTCAAAACACAGTCCTAAAAATCAGTAATTTGCATTTGTGACAGAATACAATATACGTATCAGTTTTTTCCAGACAGGGTGGCATTCTCACAAGCAGCAAACCCTAAATCATGCATCCACTATTTAGGTTACCCATTCATTTACCTATTTGCTCATATATGATATTATTTGCTAGCATATTCTGATCCCTATAACCCAGACGGGCTGCCCTGCAGAAGTACAAAGACATTACTGCATTCTCTGACCAGCTGAATCCTCCCCTCAGCCTCTGCCCAACAGCTGTCTGTGCCCTCCCAGGAATGGGATAAGACGGGGCTCTCTGCAGCAGCAGGTTTTGGTGAGAAACGCGTCTCCTGAATTGAGAGCACACTGGAGTTCTCAGTGCTGTGAGTCATGCTGTGTTGGTGAAGCAGCCTTGCATGATACACAGGGCTGATGCTGGGGCAGGATCGACAGGGAGCATCTGAAACGCTGAAAGGGGGGGCGGAGATAATTGTGAAATATGCTTTGTAACGATTCAGGTGAGACCACACAATCTGACTGGTGTCCCAGTGAAATGATTCAATTTGAGCAGTTCCTGTGTGAAGCTATGCAATCTGATTGGGGTCCAGGTGAAATCATGCAATCTGATGGGTGCCCAAACGAAACTACATCTCGTAAATGGTGGAAAAGTGAAGCTATGTAATCTGATTGGTGCCCAGGTGAAACAAAGCAATTTGATTGGTGCCCAAGTGAAATGTTGCAATCTAACTGGTACCCAAGTAAAACAATGCAATCTGATTGGTACCCGAGTGAAAGAACACAATCTAATTAAGGGACTATGTGAAATCATGCCATTTAATTGGTGCTCAACTGTAAAAATGCAATGTAATAGGTGCCCAAGTGAAACGATGCAATCTGATTGGTAGTTAGTTGAAACAACACAAACTGATAGGTGTAAAACTTAAGCAAGACGATGTAAATGGTGTCCGAATAAAACAAGCAATCTGATTAAGGGCCCAAGTAAATTCATGCTGTCTGAATGGTGCCCAAGTAAAACTATGTAATCTGATTGTTGCCCAAATAAAACAATGGTATCCAGTGAAACTATACATTCTGTTTGATGCTATAAGCCAAACAACACAACCTGATTGTTTTTTGAGATTGGTGTCCAATTGAAACCACAACATCAGATTGGTGTCCAATTGAAACCACAACATCAGACTGGTGTCCAATTGAAACCATAATATCTGACTGGTGCCTAAGTGTAACTATATAGTCTAACAGGTGTCCAAAAGAAACTACAAATTCTTATTGGGATAAAAGTGAGGTTATCTGGTGGACCTGGTGGACCAAGTCTTTTACTTGGACCCTTAATCAGATTGTGTTGCTTCATTTGGACTCTAATCAGTACATAAACTGATTGGTGTCCAAAAGATACTACAACATGTGATTGACGTTCAACAGAAACTACACCATCCAATTGGTGCCCAAAACAAACTACAGCATCTGATTGGTGCCCAAGCACAACTATCCGTGCAATCTGATTGGTGCCAAAGCAAAACTAGCCATGCAGTCTGATTGGTGCCCAAGCACAACTAGCCATGCCGTCTGATTGGTGCCCAAGCACAACTAGCCATGCAATCTGATCTGTGCCCCAGCACAACTAGCCATTCAATCTGATCTGTGCCCCAGCCCAACTAGCCATTTAATCTAATCTGTGCCCCAGCCAACTAGCCATTCAATCTGATCTGTGCCCCAGCCCAACTAGCCATTCAATCTGATCTGTGCCCCAGCACAACTAGCCATTCAATCTGATCTGTGCCCCAGCCAACTAGCCATTCAATCTGATCTGTGCCCCAGCCAACTAGCCATTCAATCTGATCTGTGCCCCAGCCCAACTAGCCATTCAATCTGATTGGTGGCCAAACACAACTATCCATGCACGCTGTTTGGTGCCCAAGCAAAATTACAGAAACTTGTTGTGCCCAAGTGAAACTATGAAGTTTGGTCGGTATACTGAAATGTTGCCTCTGTGCTGAGGTAAAGTATCTCTGGCAGTAAAGGATTAAAATACTGGTTTAAGTCATTGCTGTACTTGGCAAAGAATGACTGTATCCTGATTTAAAGCCTGTCCTGAAGTGATTTGGCTCAGTGGTGGGAATAAAATACGCTTCAAGACAGAGCAGCATTCTCAGCCGGGAAACTTGTAAACATGCATTTATTTCATTACATTATTTACATATTCACTTAATTATGCTTAATTGCAACATATGGACAGTGCTGATTACATATAATGCTTCCAGTGGCACACTGTAATAGAAGAGGCATCTAATAGACGGATGAAGATGTCCAGAGATATCATAACTTCTACCAAAGGAGAAGATCGGTCTGTGTCCTCTCACAACCTCGCCCCACATCTGGTTATCTTAGCAATGTAGTAGCTAATCATAATGTGATTGGTGCTTCATTTAAGCTGTGCGATCTGATTGGTACCCATGGCCATAATCTGACTGGTCCCTGATTCAACAAAACTCATTAATGGATGGGCTCCAGACTCAGCCACAAGGTGAAGCTATAAGGTAGGTATTAGCCTGTGATGTCGTCTGCGGCATACCAATAGCGGTACATCCACCAGTCGGCATGTTTTCAAGAGAAAGTCTTTGTGCTTCTATAAAAATGTATGATGCATTTCTGCAGCTGTTAGTTATTTGTCCTTTCTAACTGAGCCTGGGAAAAAGGAAACGTCTGCACTCAGCAGGCCTGCGGAGGGGGAGCTAGTTAGCTAGCCTGGCTGGGTGTCTTATGCACCTGTGGTATAAGTCACATGCTATGAAGTTTAGCTATCATCTATCAACTTGGAGGCAATAAAATGTTTCCTGGGGTTTTTGGGAGGGGTAAAGCTGCACTCATAAATTGAAGTCTGAGTCTAGCCGTCGGCTCCATTTGACCAATAGCCGGCATCATCGTGCCATTCCATAAGTACTTTAAGATGTGGGGGTATTTTTCACCCTGTTAGAGATTCGTAAACAGAAATGAGGCATCGAGTCTTGCTTTCCCTTCACGCTGGGCTGTTATGAATGACATTACAGACGAAGCCAGCTGGTAGAACAAGGAACAAGGCCGTCAAATCCTAATCTAGGAAGACCTCTTTCTCAAGATGATTAGTGTATGAAGGCAACGCTATGACTCAGTATTTGGTGAGGATTATAAGATGAGCAATCAATTTGAAGTCACCATATGGCCATGTTGCTTCACTCCTCAACTGAATATAAACTGTGAAACGCTTCAGGAATCCTGTACTTAGTCTGATTTAGATGGAGCGGATATGCTGCCTTTAGAAGATTGTAGAAAAGATAAAAGTAATATCTCACATGATAAGCACAAAGAACTGCCAAGAACCATTCAGAAAATTACATCTCTCCTAATATCAAGAACGATGTAGTTACATTTCTATTAATATCAACAACTATGTAGAATAGTACATCTCTGCTAATACATTCCAATATATTACATATCTATTAATAATGTTGTTAGCAGTAGCTAGTGCCAAATGTCAGTGATCATCTAAAACATTACATCTCTGTGTATATCAAGAACTATGTAGAACATTACATCTCTGATAATATACAGTGAGGAAAATAAGTATTTGAACACCCTGCGACTTTGCAAGTTCTCCCACTTAGAAATCATGGAGGGGTCTGAAATTTTCATCTTAGGTGCATGTCCACTGTGAGAGACATAATCTAAAAAAAAAATTGGGAAATCACTATGTATGATTTTTTAATACATTTAATTTATTTGTATGTTACTGCTGCAAATAAGTATTTGAACACCTGTGAAAATCAGTGTTAATATTTAGTACAGTAGCCTTTGTTTGCAATTACAGAGGTCCTGTAGCTTTTTACCAGGTTTGCAAACACTGCAGAAGGGATTTTGGCCTATTCCTCCACACAGATCTCCTCCAGATCAGCCAGGTTTCTGGGCTGTTGCTGAGAAACACGGGGTTTAAGCTCCCTCCAAAGATTTTCTATAGGGTTTAGGTCTGGAGACTGGCTAGGCCACTTCAGAACCTTGATATGCTTCTTACAGAGCCACTCCTTGGTTATCCTGGCTGTGTGCTTTGGGTCATTGTCATGTTGGAAGACCCAGCCACGACCCATCTTCAATGCTCTAACTGAGGGAAGGTTGTTCCCCAAAATCTCGCAATACATGTCCCCGGTCATCCTCTCCTTAATACAATGCAGTTGTCCTGTCCCATGTGCAGAAAAACACCCCCAAAGCATGATGCTCCGCCCCCCATGCTTCACAGTAGGGATGGTGTTTTTGGGATGGTACTCCTCATTCTTCGTCCTCAAAACACGACGAGTGGAATTAAAACCAAAAAGTTCTATTTTGGTCTCATCTGACCACAGAACCTTCTCCCATGACTCCTCTAGATCATGCAAATGGTCATGGGCAAACTTAGGGTGGATGTGTGCTGATTTAAGCAGGGGAAACTTCTGTGCCATGCATGACTTTAAACTATGACGTCTTAGTGTATTACCCACAGTAACCTTGGAAACAGTGGTGCCAGCTCTCTTCAGGTCATTGACCAGCTCCTCCCGTGTAGTTCTGGGCTGATTCCTCACCTTTCTTAGGATCATTGATACGCCAACAAGGTGAGATCTTGCGTGGAGCCCCAGTCCGAGGGAGATTGACAGTGATGTTTAGCTTCTTCCATTTTCTAAAAATTGCTCCAACAGTTGATCCTTTTTCACCCAGCTGCTTGGCAATTGCCCCGTAGCCCTTTCCAGCCTTGTGAAGGTCAACAATTTTGTCTCTGGTGTCTTTGGACAGCTCTTTGGTCTTAGCCATGTTAATAGTTGGAGTCTTACTGATTGTGTGGGGTGGACAGGTGTCTTTATGCAGCCAGTGACCTCAAACAGGTGCTTCTAATTTATAATAATAGGTGGAGTAGAGGCGGACTAACAGGTCTTTGAGGGGCAGAATTTTTGCTGATTGGCAGGTGTTCAAATACTTATTTGCAGCAGTAACACACAAATAAATTATTAAAAAATCATACATTGTGATTTCTGGATTTTTTTTTTAGATTATGTCTCTCACAGTGGACATGCACCTAAGATGGAAATTTCAGACCCCTCCATGATTTCTAAGTGGGAGAACTTGCAAAGTCGCAGGGTGTTCAAATACTTATTTTCCTCACTGTATTACAGTATATTACATATCTATTAATGTTGTTAGCACTGGCTACTACTAAATATTAGTAAGTATGTAGAACATTACATCTCTGTGAATATCGAGAACTATATAGAATGTTACATCTCTGCTAATATATTACAGTATATTAGAACCTGCATTAATATTCCCTCAGTTGTTAGCATTAGTGTTAAATTTTAAGAGAGATCTAGAACATTTCACCCTTTATTCCAGTATATTATCTCTCCATTAATATTCCCTCAGCTGTTAGCACTAGTGCTACATTTTAAGTACATGCACTGCAGTCAACAATGGATTTAGATGCCTGTGACCACCTACCAGGACCCTACTGAGTCACTCCCAGCCTGTCTAACTGCAGTCCGTGCTGCAAAGTCATAATAATGTGACTCATCTGTGTATATTGCATCAGATATATATGCATCAGCTAGTGCTAAATTCCAAGAACGATCTAGAACATCACATTTCTATTAATATTACCTCAGCTGTTAGCATTAGCTAGTGCTGAATGTCAAAATCATATCTCTGTCAATATCAGTAACTATGTAGAACACTACACCTCATGCTAACGCTAATGTATTGCATCAGATGTTAGCATTAGCTAGGGCTAAATGCTGTAAATCCTAAAGTGGACAATGACTGTAGATGCAAGGACCTCCTTTCATCTACCATCATTGTCCACCAGTGTGTGCGTATGTCATGTCATCATGCTAACTTTATGCTACTATAGCTCTGAGAAACCCACTGGGCTCCTGCTGACAGCGGCATAAACAAAGCAAACTAACTTGCTGGTTTGATCCATGCTGGCATCAGAGAGCACATGCTGTTTACTCCAGTGAGCATTTACTCCAACGACCAGAGGAACCACAGAGGTGCCAGAGTGCCGCAATGTGTCAGCATCATTAGGCTTGAATTCAAATGTCCCAAAACAAACCAGCCAGCTTTGTCAAGTGCGGTAGTTAGAGGTGGCATGTTGTCCCTCTTACCCCCATTTAGCACAGTCTCTCTCTGCAGGTCTCAGTGAAGGGTCTGACTTGTTCATGTGATAATAGCACAAAGATATAACAGCTCCCCCTCCTCCTGTTCAGTCTTGTTCAGAGCAGCCGGGTTGAGTGTCTGTTCCTTTAAATGATAATTAGCCCCAGATGAGTCCGCCCCCTCTTCCACAGGGGTGTGCCCTGACGCCAGTACACCTGTTCCACCTGCTGATCAAGTGAAGTTCATCTAACAGACATTCAGCTAACAAGCTAACAGTGCTAATGTTACTGTGGAACCTAAAATGTGACTAAAATGGCAAGAATTATCTAGAACATTACATCTCTCATATCCCCTTAGCTGTTAGTGTTAACTAGGGCTAAATGCCAAGAACCATCTGGAACATTGCATCTTCATTAATATATTACCACAGCTGTTAGCGTTAACTAGTGCTAAATGCCAAGAACTATCTAGAACACTACATCTCCAATAACATCAAGAACTTTGTAGAACTTTACATCTCTGCTAATATATTACAGTATAGTACACCTTCATTAATATTATCTCAGTTGGTAGCATTACCTAGTACTAAATGCCAAGAACCATATAGAGCATTACATCTCCCTTTTATCACCTTAGCTTTTAGTGTTAGGTAATGGTTAATACCAAGATCTATCAAGAACATCACACCTCTGTTAATATTATTTTCTTTTTTTTTTCATATTTCATTGTTAGCATAAGGTAGTGCTAACTGCCAAGAACTTTTAGAACTTTATGTCTAATGTTTATGGCTAATATTTTACCTTAGATGTTAGCAATAATGCTAAAAAGCAAGAACTAGATCTAGATCTAGAACATCACATCTCCATTAATATCATACCACAGGTAAATGCCAAAAAACATCTAGAAAATCACACCTCTATTAAAATTACTTCAGTTGTTAGCACTAGCTAGTCAATACCAAGAACTATCTAGAAAATAATATCTCTGTTAACATTAGCTAGTGCTAAATGGCAAAGACCTTCGAGAATGTTACATCTCTGCTGATATATTACCTTAGATGTTAGCAATATTGCAAAACAGCAAGAACTATCTAGAACATCGCATCTCAGTTAATCTTACCTCAAGTGTTAGCATTAGCTTGTGCTAAACACCAAGGACTTTTGAGAACATTACATTGTGGGTAATGTATTACCCCAGATGTTAGTCTTAGTTAGTGCTATTTGCCGAGAACTGTCTTTACATTACATCTCTGCTAATATTGCCTCAGTATTTTCTAGGACCAGATGCCAAGAACGATCTAGAACATTACACCTCGGCTAATATATTATATGTATATTTTGCTAGTGCTAATTGCCCAAAGAAACACAGAGCAGATTTCATGTCTAAATATTTCCTCGTTTTGCAGGTTTGCCGGGGAAAAGTTGGTACTGATCCCACTTTTAGGAAGCGTCTGGTTGCCAGTGCTGTGCTGTACTAAGCCAGGCTGGGAAAACTTCTAGTTCTAAGTTTTCCGTCTCACCTTAATGGAGCAGAGGTTAGCAGCAGCAATCCCGTTTTTCTTTTACCATGGAAAATTCCAGACCCGGAATTGGGCAGCCCTTGTAGCTCAGAGTGTTAGACAGATGGAGGATGTGAGCACTCACACTGTACTTTAATGTAAATGTCATGTAAACATATTAAGCTTCAGTCAACTGTTATGAGATGCTAATCGGAATGATGCAGGCCAGAGTTACTTGAGCTGGAATATGGCTTCATAAACATTCCTTTAGGTTTATATCAGTTATCCTGACACACTTACCATATACGCTTACATCCAGGATATTCATGTGCAGGTCATTTGCCTTTACTGCTGCATTCTAATCGTTTAGATTCCCACCGTATCCCGGCAGATCCCATCACATTTCATCCCTGTCGCTTCCAATGTCATGCGCGTGTCACGCAAACCGAACGAGGGCAGATGTTTCCCCTTGAGTAATGAAGGCGCTGCGTGGTATGGACAGCGTGTCCACCGGAATCATATGTATGTAGGTGATAATGTTAAAGGTTACCGCGTGCCGTAAATGTCTCCCCCTCCGAGCAGGGCCCGATCAGCGAGCCAACGCGTTACAAGTCACACGTTTGCTCACTGGCATTTTGAACCTTCATGGTTCTCTTGCTCGTCGCTATCTCTGGGGCTGTGTTGACATTGCCTCGGCACCTTTAAAGAAATCCAGATTTTCCTGGAGGCAATTTATGGTGCAAACAGAGCAGGAAAACTCGCTGTAAATTGCGATACGGGATTACGGTCAACGCCTTATAGGATTTCCAAGAGTAATCTGCATGAACCTCAGCGTATTTAATTAAGGTCGGGATCAAGATTCCGAAGTAGAGCACTCCCCGAGGTAAGATTGTCTCGGGAACGTCTTTATTATTGTGTATCCTTGGGTGCAAAACCTTCTACGCTTCCTTTGGAAGCACCTAGAATGGGTTTAAATCAGCAGCCCAACGGGCCGATGACGGGGAAAACAAGGCCGTCTTCAAAAATGGGACTCAAGTGGAAGATTTCACAAGGACGTATAGCAGTTTATCCACCCACCACTCGCGTTCGGAGCGGCTGTAATGGACCCGGTGCTACCTCCCTAACAAAGGGCGGGTTTAACAATGCCAATCATATTAAAGCATGCCAGGTACACTTCATACCCTCAGTGCCTTGGATCTTACTTCATTCACCCATTATAACAAGACACTGAGGAATCCTTCGCCGGTTTTAGCCGAGCTAGCGCTGCTTAATGGCAAGCCCCCACAGCTGAATGCTTTATAGCACATGTGGATCCGCTAAGCATTCCTAAAGCATTGCTTCTCCAAGGATTGTGTGGAGAAAAGGCTTTTTATAGGATTACGTGTGCTTGCATATCATATAAGCTAGCACGGTTAGCCGGGAAATGTGGATCGTTCTATTGAAAAGGTTACACAAGAACATTCTGCGAGTCCATTTGCAATAGGCATATCATATATGTTTATATAAGTAGGGTATAAAATCTTTCTTATGTCAAAATACTGTCCAATTTCCTCATGATTTTGAGGTAGTAGGTCAAAGGAACAAGAACATTCTTTTCTATCATTCATTAATTAATTCATGCTATTAATAACAATTTATGAGCAATAATTTTATTACAACAGAAAAAAATTCTGTTGTATTCTACATTTTGAAATAAAAAAAACTTATTTTGAGTAAAAACTTTATTTAATAAGTAATAATTTTAGGAAATGTTATCTTGATACCACAAGCGCTTTATTTTTGCACACTGAATATATTAAAATATAGTAAATGCTGAATTTAAAGAAGACAAAGTCCTTATTATTTATTTGATTAAATAATTTGTTTGTGTATTTGCATTTTAAAACAAGTGTATACTACAGTTCATTTACACAATTTAATACATAATTTCCACATATGTTCAGTTTTTCATTCTAACTCATTTTTAAAACCTAGCCTGTATCCTGATAAGATTTTAGCCTCATTTACACTTAATAGTCAAAGTCAAAGTCAAAATCTACGGCTATTCGGTCTGAAATCTGATTGGTGTGTGGAATGGAATCTACAGTTACACCGTAAAAACAAGAACTTGAAATTGTTTGCCGAAAAATATGTAATTGCGCCATAAACAGTATCAAAGTAATTGACTCAACTAACTTTATTAAGTTTCTAGTTAAAGGTTGGCCTTACTTTGTGACCTGTGCTGGCAAAATATACAAATTGTAGTTGAACCCAAGTTGAAGCAAAGCCAACTACTTTGAGCATGCTCAGTTAGACTTTTCAGTTGAACGGGGTCTACGGAGCAATTCTGGAGGGGTTTTCGTTTTTTGCTGGAATTTTCATCCACCATTTTGAAATTGATTTCCCGCCTCTCTTTGGAACTATGGAACTATTATTTGGGAAACGTAATTGTTGATGGTGGGTCTCAATTTTCATGACTACATATACAGTTCACTGGTTAAGTCCCAGTGAGCGGTGATACCGCATTTGGGTCATTGGTAATGCTGATGTCTGGTAATACACAGGCCGCCGCTAGTACATTTCTAGCAGCTGCGACGACGGTGCACCGCTCGCCGGGTTCTACTATAGTGGATTTGCATATCAATCCATTACCAGTCGTTCATACTTAAAGCCTCCATTGTGTACAGTCGGTTTTGTACAGTTGTGTCTGTCCATGTTGTTATTAAGTATTTAAGTCCATTTCTCCAACCCTGTGCTTCCCCATGATTATCTTTCCCAAGGAAATAGATCACATATCCAGTGATGTAGTGCATGGGAAGTTGTCTGGGTTGTACTCTGGTTTGCAGTGGGAGAAGTATTGGTTGTACTTGAAGGACTTTAGGTTCTACTGAGAGGCATTTGGGTTGTACTAGGAGCGATTTTGGCTTGTAGTGGGAGGAGTATTAGTTGTAGTGGTAAGGTTTTGGGTTTTACAAGTAGTGATTTTAGTTTGTACTGGGAGGGGTACTGGCTGGACTGGGAGAGGTATTGGTTGTAGTGGGAAGGTTTTTGGTTGAAGCAGGAAGAGTTTTGATTGTAGTGGGAAGGCTTTTGTTTGTAGCAGGAAGGGTTTTGATTATAGTTTGAAGGGTTGTGGTTGTAGTAGAAAGAGTTTTGATTATAATGGGAAGGCTTTTGGTTGTAGTAGAAAGAGTTTTGATTATAATGGGAAGGCTTTTGGTTGTAGCAGGAAGGGTTTTAATTATAGTGGGAAGGCTTTTGTTTGTAGCAGGAAGGGTTTTGATTATAATGGGAAGGCTTTTGGTTGTAGCAGGAAGAGTTTTGATTATAATGGGAAGGCTTTTGGTTGTAGCAGGAAGAGTTTTGATTATAATGGGAAGGCTTTTGGTTGTAGCAGGAAGAGTTTTGATTATAGTGGGAAGGCTTTTGTTTGTAGCAGGAAGGGTTTTGATTATAATGGGAAGGCTTTTGGTTGTAGCAGGAAGAGTTTTGATTATAATGGGAAGGCTTTTGGTTGTAGCAGGAAGAGTTTTGATTATAATGGGAAGGCTTTTGGTTGTAGCAGGAAGAGTTTTGATTATAGTGGGAAGGCTTTTGGTTGTAGCAGGAAGGGTTGTGGTTATAGTGGGAAGGCTTTTGGTTGTAGCAGGAAGAGTTTTGATTATAGTGGGAAGGCTTTTGGTTGTAGCAGGAAGAGTTTTGATTATAATGGGAAGGCTTTTGGTTGTAGCAGGAAGAGTTTTGATTACAGTGGGAAGGCTTTTGGTTGTAGCAGGAAGGGTTGTGGTTATAGTGGGAAGGCTTTTGGTTGTAGCAGGAAGGGTTTTGATTATAGTTTGAAGGGTTGTGGTTGTAGTGGGAAGGGTTTTGGATATATTAGGATGAATCTGCCTTGTACTGCGAAGGCTTTGTGTAGTACTGGAGGGAGCTTGGGTCGTATGTGGAGGAATTTGGGTTGTACAGGGAGGGGATTTGGTTGAACTAAGAGGGGTTGGGTTTGTACTGGGAGAGGATTGGTTGTAGTGGGAGTATTGGTTGTAATAGCAAGAGTTTGAGTTGTACTAGGAGTAATTTTGGTTTGCACTGGCAGGGGTATTGGCTGGATAGGGAGGGGTATTGGTTGTAGTGGGAAGGGTTTTGGTTATATTAGGATGAATCTGGCTTCTACTGCGAAGGCTTTGGATTGTACCGGAAGAAGTTTGAGTTGCATTGGGAGAAATTTGGGTTGTACAGGGAGGGTTTTGGTTGAACGTGGAGGGATTTGAATAGTACTGGGAGAGGATTGCTTGTACTAGAAGGTGTTTGGGTGCACTGAGATGAGTTTGGATTACATTGCTATGAGAATAGGTGGATTGCCTCCTAACAATGTATGTATTTGCAGTTGTATAACATCAGTAAACATCAATCACATCAACCCTAATACACATATTAATTAGAGTCATGTTTCAGTCACTCATTCCAGTCATGTGTTTTGTGTTGGGACGTTCTGTTAAAAGTGGCACATAAAAGTGAACTAATTCCCAGGATCAACAGTACACAGCGAAGCTCTGTTCATTACATTTGCAAGTATGTGTGATTTATGCTTGGCAGAGAAATTCTCCGGCAGTTCTGCTCTAACATCTGGCAGCGACAGAAGGCTCTCACTATGTTAATACATACTGAAGGGTAACCCCCAACACCAAGGCCAAATCTTCAACAGCAAGCTTGTTTGAGAGGGATGCACTAGAGTATGCTCTTTCCTGATGATGCTGACCAGTGGTTAATGTATACTGTGGCCCATACCAATATCATTTTATTTATTTACTATTTATTTGCATTATTAAAACAAGTTCATACTATAGTCCATAAACTGAGTGTAGTGTATGTTTTCCCCTGACATATTTCATAACGCTTTTCAACCCAACGTCAATACATAAGCTACTACATTTGGCAAAATGTTTACACTGCTGTATGTACAGGGTGTACATTGTTAAGCATTCTTATGCAGTGCCTCTCATAAAAACGGGTGACTCAAGGAATTTGTGTCTTGCATAAGCTTTTATGTAGGTACATTAATGTACATGTGTTCTAGCAGGGATGCTTCTGTCTGGAGGGGGAATCCAGCCCCGAGTCATTTTTCCACTGAGTGATGTCTTTATCCACGTTGCTCTATCTAGACTCTATCTATGTCCATACCAGCATGAGCTAAAAACAATGCACAGCAAAACCCAACACCATTGTTATCAGATTGATAGACTTCGTTTCTTGCACTGTAATTGTAGATCAGCAGCAGTAATGACCATATGAAAGGTAAGTATGGAAAAAGTCAAAGTTATCACATATAATTTGGCAAAACAAATTTGGCATAAGGTTTTTATGACCCTCATCGAATAGTAGAATGTTTGATCTAATCTGTTAGGTGATACAGCTTTTTGATTTTATGTATGGTTTCTGCACATCAGCTGCCCAAGCTTGGAATACATAGAAATATAAGCTTACTGGATAAAACTGAGCCCCCTGTGACTGAAACGTGCCTAAAAGTGTGTAACACCTCCACAAGCACCAATAACAGCTGTGACTGGATTTGGCATGGACTGGACAAGTTTCTGGATGTAGGCCACATCAATGCTCAGCCACTCATGCTTCACACAAGTGGTCGGTTGGGCCAGATTTGGTGGATGCCTTCCCTGCCATAGTTCCGAGGAGAATTCCCTGTAGACTGGGATTTTATCTTGATTTTAGATTGACTGTACGCTTCCATACACAGCTTTTTTTAGATTCAGCTACTTCCTTCACACTATGGTCTTTGGCATGCAAAAAAGGTCACTCCTTTTAGCCAATTACTAAAATCTGCTTTGCCATCATTGGGCCACCAGTGCACCCTCTTGTCTAACTGTCTAACAGGCCTGTAGGGTATAACAGTAGGCCATTCTCACACTTTCGTGTTCGCTGGTCTAAAACTGCAGTGTTAAAGGGCTTCCGGTCATGTGGTAAACAATGGCCGAGACTGCTGCCTGGAATAAATGCACCAATAAGTCAACTGAACAGATTTAGTGTCCCATCAGTGTCCCATTAGGCTCATTTACTGAAGTAGCCAATCAAAAACGAGAAAAACTGAACCAAAGAGCCAGCACCAGGCTGAACTGTAGGACAGATGTACTCCCATATTCATGCCCCATCGTATGTTCTATCCTGAAATTTGTCCTTTCAGAGAATCCCTCTCCACTGCAGACTGAGTGGTTCACTTTAATGTGGTCATACAATGCTGTGCCTGTATGCTAGTTGTGTTGTGGCTGCTAACGTTTACAGAGGCTGAGTGGGAGGAATCCCACCTGCTAGATTTTCTTTCTGTAACTGATAGCTTATCCATTTAGAGATGCATGATGTTGTGTTGAACATGAAGTTCCATTCCGCTTCTTCTTCGCTTTGCTAAACCAGTCACTGGCGGATTTCTTGCGGTTCAAACGCAGGTTTTAAGTGGAATAAGTTCCTCCATCTGAACGCAGCTGCTTTGGCACTGGATGCACAAAATGTACAGATGCGTTTCTAACACATTACTTCCAACAGGATGGAGACACAATCATCTGCCACAGAGTCTACTCATTCTCTAGCGAACTCGCTGTTGAGCTCCCTGCAGCAGTAAATGGAGTATACGATGGCGGACGTATTGGGTCACACCATGACATCTAGGGTTCAAATGCTTTGGATCAAGTCAAACCGACTTTTTGTCCAAGTTGGGGAGATTATCAAACGTGCCAACTGGTCAAGTCTGATTTATTTATATAACGCTTTTACAGCAGGTGTGTCCACAAAGCAGTTTTACAGAGAATCCAAGCCACCAGTGAGCAAGCCAGAGGCAACAGGGGCAAGGGAAACTCCCTTAGGGCAAGAGGAAGAAACTATGGAGGAACCAAAACTCAAAAGAAGAACCTGTCCTCTTCAGGTCGACCCCGGATAGCAACAAACACAAAATGGATCAGAGTTTATAATTAGAGGCAACACTGAATGAGAGCTGTTCGAAAGAGCAGGAGGAACGTTGAGTGCTTTTGAGGCAGAGAAAGAAATGTCTGATTAGTCTGTGATTAAATAGCCGGATCATTGGAGGCTGGTCGGGATGCAAGTGAGGCCCCTTCACAGCACAAGACAAGGAGAAGCTTCATGGTAGGCAAACTGGTCAGCCGGAAGGCAGTGCCACCCAGCCGAGGCATCAGAGTGCACAGGATAGGCAGTAGCTCCTCAGCAGAACACAGAGTTTGGGCAGTAGCTCAGCTCCAGCAAAAGAACACACAGAAGGCTAGCTCTGACAGAAAGGCTGAGAGCACTTTATGGTGTTAGCAGTTAGCAGGGAAGCTAATTACCAAAAGCTCAACTGAACAGATGGGGTTTAAGCCTAGATTCGAAGACTGTGGCTGTGTCTGAGTCCTGAACACAAGCTTGAAGGTTATTCCAAAGCTGGGAGGTGGCTGAAAACTGGCAAGCCAGTGTAGGCGGATGTTCAGTAATGCTACTATTTGCAGTGGGATGTGACAGCGCAGCGCATGTGGGAAAGGTCTATGATGGCAAAATGTTTACACTGCTGTATGTACAGGGTTTACATTATTAAGCATGTGTTCTTATGTAGAGCCACTCATGAAAACAGGTGACTCAAGCATTTTGTGTCTTGCATAAGCATTTTTGCAGGTACATTAATGTGCATGTGTTCTAGCAGGGATGCTTCTGTCTGGAGGGGGAATCCAACCCCGAGTCCATTTTCCACTGAGTGATGGTTTTATCCACTTTGCTCCATCTAGAAATGTGCAGATCAGCATAAACTAAAATTAATGCAAAGCAATAGCCAAAACTTTTGTTATCAGATTGATAGACCTCTCCTTATTTTCGTTTCTTGCTCTGTAATTGCACTGTTTGCACTCTGGAATATCTGTTTGAGAATGCTGTACATGGATACAGGTTTTGGCTCTGTTGTACAGATTTTATATAATCTTTGTTATAATAATTTTTTCTCCATAGGAATGAAAGTAGGTAGGCAAAACTACAACATGTAGTGTACAAGATCTATCATTTCCTTTGCTGGACAGCCACCACATTCCATAGTCCCCAAAATCATCCACAGCCATACTGATCCCTCACTCCTCTATGTGTCTAATCCACAGTTGTACTGACCCTCACTCCTCTATGTGTCTAATCCACACTCATACTGACCCTCACTCCTCTATGTGTCTAATCCACAGCCGTACTGACCCTCACTCATCTATGTGTCTAATCCACACTCATACAGACCCTCACTCCTCTATGTGTCTAATCCACACTCATACAGACCCTCCCTCCTCTATGTGTCTAATCCACAGTTGTACTGACCCTCACTCCTCTATGTGTCTAATCCACAGTTGTACCAGCCCCTTACTCCTCTATGTGTCTAATCCACACTCATACTGACCCTCACTTCTCTGTGTCTAATCCACATCCATAATGACCCTCAATTCTCTATGTGTCTAATCCACACTCATACAGACCCTCCCTCCTCTATGTGTCTAATCCACACTCATACAGACCCTCCCTCCTCTATGTGTCTAATCCACAGTTGTACTGACCCTCACTCCTCTATGTGTCTAATCCACAGTTGTACTGACCCTCAATTCTCTATGTGTCTAATCCACAGCCGTACTGACCCTCACTCCTCTATGTGTCTAATCCACACCACAGCTCGTACTCACAGACCCCTCTACTCACTCTGACCCTCTGTGTGCCTAATCCACCTCACTGACACACTGACTCTGTGTGCCACATTCGTCTGACGTATCTAATCCACACTCATACTGACCTTCACTCCTCTATGAGTCTAATCCACACCAACTTCATAACAACATCCTACCAGACATGAAACATAACATAGTAACTACCTGGCAATGCCCTAACAGCTGGTCTTACTTAAGCACTCACTTTTTCTTTCTCCTTAGGCTAGTTATCGCCTGTAATTCCAAAAGTGGAGTGATAATTCCCACACTTTACCAATTATCAGGGAATAATACAATAAACTGGCAACCAATATAACGTGCATGTCTAGCCTCTGACAAACAGATGCTACGAAGACCCAGTTAGCAATGTGTAAATGAAATCATGCTAATTCTAATGCCTCCTCTTTAGCCTTCGTGTATGATTAGCCATATGTGTGTTGTTGGTTAAAGACGTCTTTTAATATTCCGTCTGTAATGAAACATAGCCGAGCTAGGGTGGTATATATTATGACTCTCGGCAGATTAGCTCTGTAATAAGTCAGCACTATTAGGATTGTGACACCTAAAGCTCTTCATTTCTCATATCTGTGACATTCAGTTTATTTAACTCGAGCCACTTTGAATTTCTTCCCTTTTTATGTCCTTTAATATGATCTGCTGAGGGTTTAAATAATGGAAAGTCAAGCCAAGTGTTGGAAATGTTCAGAAATCAAAGCTTGAATGTAACATTTATTTGATATATCCTATCTGTGAACTTGGCCTTGTAAATTAAATATTCCAGTTAAACATTATTCCTGCACATAATCTGGGTTTAGTGCATCTGGCTGCAAAGGATGTAGTTGGAGAGTGCCAGCAGTCCTGTGACCTCGAAAGCTATCCACAATCTACTTGAAGTACAAAAAATTGCCAGCAGGGAGCCTGAAATTACCTACATGAAATATGCATATGGAACCTTAATATTTCTCCCTGGCTTGTGTTCAAAGATAGGGGGGGAAATAAGCACTCCAGTCAGGTGGGAGTTAATGTTTTATGAGAGTAGCCCAAAGTGACCTGACGTCCCAGCAGGCTGAATACTAGGCACCTGGTGGGTTGAGGATTTCAAAAGACAAGAATATAACAGAAATACAAAACAACAAGATTCAAAACAAAGACTTCCTCCTAAGCTGTGGGGAAAAATTCCCTACACATTACTGAAACTGTCAGTACTCCCTATAAGGAAGCTTAAAAATTACCCTATTTTAGTGAGTTTTGGTGTGATGCTTCAAAGTACTAACTCCTTAAATTCATGTCGTACTATAAATCCCATTTTTGGGAAAGTTGGGATATTTTGTATGCAATGCAATAGAGAGTAATTCTCAATAAGCTCTATTTAACTGACAAAAGACAACGCAAAAGAGTTCCAGTGTTTTCCCTGATCAACCTAACACACCAGACCACCAGTCACCTTGTGTGAGGTGGTAGTAACTTCATAAACAGAAGTAGTGTCTCTCAGTATGGTGTCAGGCCCCCATGCTTGTTAATCCAACAGAGCCCGGATAGCTCAGTCGGTAGAGCATCAGACTTTTAATCTGAGGGTCCAGGGTGCAAGTCCCTGTTCGGGCGTTTGTTATGGGGGCAGTCGTGGGCTGGAGGTTAGGGAACCAGCCTTGTGACCGGAGGGTCGCCGGTTCGATTCCCTGAGCCTACAGTAACGACTGAGGTGCCCTTGAGCACCTAACTGCTCCCTGGGCGCCGTGCCCACTGCTCCGGGTAAGTGTGCTCACTGCCCCCTAGTCTGTTCACTAGTGAGTGTGTTTGTGGTTTCACTTCATGGATGGGTTAAATGTGGAGACTAAATTTCCCCACTGTGGGATCAACAAGGGATTTAAATCAAATTAATCAAACATACCAGACTTCTTGGCATGTAGAGGTTCCTAATGGTGTCCTGTGATAATCCATCTCATGCAGCTTGAACAAATCCTGCAGATTGTGTGGTAGGGGTGAAGGTGGAGTAACCCCAGGCTTTCTGGATGTGTGACAACAAACAGTGCATCTTGGTGCTGACCACAGTGCCTCTACACATGGATTCGTCAATGAAGATGACTCACTGCATTCTGAATCACTCCATGACAATCTCACACAACACCGTTGCAGTTTTTGGTGATGCTGACGTAGGATTTTGGTTGTAACGGTCTACATACATGTAGTCCTGTGTCGTGCAGCCGCCTGTATAAACATGTCTGTACTGAATGTGAAACTTGGATGTCTCACAATGTCAAACCTACCCACGTTTCATTCCTGTCGATTGATTCCCTCTGGGGAAAGTCCAGAGAAATGTGAGTTGTAAATGTTTTAAAAACAGTAGCAGCAGCATTTTTACAGAAAAGCCTTCCCTGCAGACGTCTGAAAGCATTGGCACCAAATGTGCTGATTGACCACACAGGCTGTAAGGGAGGAATTATGTGTGTTATATTCTCTCAGGCTAGTGATGGGTTTAGTGCAGGTTATTCGTTATATTTAATTACATGAAATTCAACAAAATCGCCTACATACATGCAGCGGCAGGTATTTACTCTGGAAGTCGTGTATAAGGTCCTATATTACTATACATTTAAGCATATTTCACTGACATTGAACTTTACTTCAGCTGACTGGGGTAGGAGAGCGTTGTCCGGTGAAAAGTTGCCATGGGAACACAGAGATATATCAAAGTGACAGTGCTCGTCAGATCTATTCATCATCATAAACTCTGCTAATGGAAAAGAATATTAGTGAAAAATAAAAGCCATACCGGCGGACTTTCGCACAATGAAATAATGGGCAGAACTCCAGTCGGGTTATTGGTTAAAGGCATGTGGTAGTTGTGTTGCAGTGTAGACTGTGATGGAGAGCCTTGAAGCCGTCTGCTTCATTACTGTGCTGAACAATTGAATGCATTATGCCCCAACAGTCACTATAAATATATAGCCAAAAGTATTCACTCATGCATCCAAGTCATTGAATTCAGGAGTTCCAATCACTTCCATGACCCCAGATGTATAAATCTAAGCACCAAGGCATGCAGACTGCTTCTACCAGCATTGGTGAGTTAATTTACTTGTTTATGGGAATTTCACATGTTTACTTCCTATTGTAATCATGTCCAAATCCCATGAGCACCCCAAGTGATGACTGAAATGGGAGGACCATTTTTTTCAGCAGGTGGCGATATGCTTTCTTGGACACCATGGCTGGCCATGAGGTAGATGGTCTGCTGTTAGTCAAGATAACAGAAGTTGCTTTCTTGTTACCACAACTTAAATTTGAGTTTACAGGACTATTGAGTCATGATAAGCAAGATAACAAATTCAATATATCCCATGGAGTCTCTGGAATTCCATACAACATTTCAAAGCTGTGCTCCAAGTAGTTTTATGGTTGTATGGGTAAATTCCACATAAAATCGTAATTTTGCAGAAGCTATTTTGAAACTGGACTAAAAGATGATCAGTGATGGAATATTATGAAACCTGACCTTAAAATCAATACTATCCAATATTCAGCACAATGGAGGGCTCCTATTAGCACAAACACAAGGGTTGTCAAGTAGATATAATTTATAGTGTTGTATTTAAACCCACTTAGTATTTCGGCTATTCTGTCATTCTGTAAATGCTAAACGCAATATTTAAGATATTTAAGATCTCCTTGTTTGTTTAAGGTGGTAATATCTTCAGTCTCCTGCAGATGGCAACGGGGTGTGAGTGATGGGATCCATAGCTTGGGAAGAGGTGATACAGTGCAGTTAACGTCTCATTCCATGTGTGGAAAATGGCTCCAAAGCAGATGTTAATGATTGGCTAAAAGGAGTGAATGCATATTGTTGCTGTCCAATGAAAAACATGTATCTCCATTTCTGACCTTTTTACTTTTATGCCTCATTTGATCACATGACCTGCTGTTTACACTGTGTCTAAATTTCATGATGAATGGACCAACAGAAATGGCCCAAAGATCGCTTGGAAAAAGTCTGGTTCCATTGACTTACATTATAATTAAATTAGGTTTTGGCCTCTCCTGTAAAGTTGCTGTTTTGGAGATACTTGTTTTTCTTTGGACAGCGACGATATGTGTGTTCCAAAGACCATAGTGTGGAGGAAGTAGCTGAATCTGCAGGTGTATGGAAGTGTACGGTCATACCGGTCTACCAACAGTGGCTAAAATCCCAGTCTACAGGGAATTCTCCTCGGAATTGGGACAGGGACAGCATACACCAAATCTGGACCAACTGCACAATTCTTTGATGCAAGAGCGGCATTTTTGTTTGTTTTGAAATGCTTTTTTAATTTTTTTTTTTATGTCATGAAGTGATTGGACAATCTCTAGGTGTGTTGGTGCAGAACAAACCAAAGTCAAATGTGATATGAATTAAATGTGCTAAAATTTGTTCCTTGCCATGCTTTTGTTCTAGCCAACAATAATAGTCAAACTATTTACTGTAGTGAATACTGAGCTCTAGTAAAGAACTCAGCCATGCTATATGCTTATGCTATAGATTAGTGCAGTTTGGAAGTGCTACATAGCCACATAGCTGGTAGATGGATGGGTGACAGTGTCAAATAATCAAAATATTTTACTCCTAAAAAAAAAAATTGCTTTTGGGCTGACACTTAGCGGCAGTCAGACGGAGATGGGATATTTCCAGCATTATTGCCGGAGTTGCATGGTAATTGCCTGCTAGAAGCAGCTGGGCCATCCAAAAGTGATGAGAACTGGATTTATGATGGGATGTCACATTTCACGCATATTTATGCCTGGCATCATGAGCGGCCAGGAAATATCAGGGCACTTCAAATTAGAACATGTTGTGCAATTTAATAGCATGTTGGTAGCACTGTGCCACAGCTAATCCGAGACACTTTCCCAGCTGTTAGAAGTGCTGTAGGTTGTCACATGTCTTGTGGACACTCCACGAGAAGTAAAGGCCCGGAGCCAGAAGGTGTCTCATGCATAATGGCCCCCTTAAGCTCTGTGGATAGACTGAACTCAACCAGGAGAGAGCGAAACTGAGGAGAACAGCTCAGAATTCTCTGGACGGTTTTCTAAGAATATTGTTTAGAAGCAGGACTGCACTGTTTAACTCTCTCTGAGGTCATGAGAGGTTGGCAGTAACGCTCTATTTCACCCCTTAGTACATTTGTAAATTCCAAATAAAGTTTGGAATAGCAACTTGTCCATAAGGGCTAGACCTGTCAAGGCTTCCCTGAACTCCAATAAACCCCCAGAATGAAAACGTGGTGGTTAGGTTAGACATTGTGAGACATGCTAATGATTCATGCTTGGACCCACATGTGACATAAGCAAGGACAGGCCTTATCGCTTCGCCTGACTGACAAGTGCAGTACCAACAGCCACGATTGAAGACATTCAGCCAGCAGTGAGGCCTCCATGAGTCATCCTGTTAGGGCCAGCATCATTGGCAGGCGGCTGCACCACACAGGACTACATGCATGCAGACCATCACGGCGACTGTCGTTAACACTACGTCAGTGTCACCAAAGACTGCAATGGTGTCGTCTCAGACTGTCATGAAGCCACTCAGAGAGGCAGTGGGCCATCTTCAGTGACGAGTCCTGCTTTTGTGTTAGTGGAGACGACCAACGAATCTGTGTGTGGAGGCACCGTGGTCAGCCTGGTGTCACTCCACCTCCACCCCTACTGCACCATCTGCAGGAACTGTGTGAGAATATTCAAGCTGCATGGGATGGATTATCACAGGACACCTTTGGGAACCTCTACAACTCCAAGCTGAGATCTTTGGTATGTTGGGTTAGCAAACATGGCGTCCCAACTCCATACCGAGACACTACTTCTGCAATCCCACACTTCCCTCTGGATGCAGCTATTATTTTCACAATGAGTGTAATTACTGTTTAAAACAAAGGTTAATTTATGATCACCAACATCGATTATCCAGCCAGTAGTGTCCTGTGGGCAGCGATTAATGGCTTGACTAACTAACTATTAACCCACTTAATAATAATTACATTTTATTTTAAAAAATTTGCCAATACGTCTATAGTCTATGCCACACAATGACTGGCATGGCACATTCCGATTGGGCTAAAATCCTTGAGGAACTCAATGATCACCCCACCTCACCATGTACAACTATGCATGCTTATGAAGATATTGCATGATATTATTTATGTTTCAGTCACAGGAGATTCCACACTAGCCCACCTCCACTCTGCATGGTCACCTCTTAGGTCTCCAATAAAAACAGTCTAGCAAAAACTTAAATTTAATCACCCGAGTGAAATAAATTTTTTTGGTAATGAATTTTTAAAGTTTGTCCAATGATGGTGTAAATTGCATTTTAAATATTGAGTTTAACTAAGTAAAAAATTTAATATGATGCTACAATCTTACCTCATATCGGCTAGTTCGGTGGTAATAAATGCCCCCCAACAGGTAGTGGGGAATGTTAAATTAGATCAATATTTCACCTTTAATATTTCAGTACCTTTCAGTCAGATTTCAAAATAAGCTAATATTAAGGTTTTATGCTGGGTTCCTACATTCAGGGACAGACCAGCCATCGGGAGGACTGGGATCATTCCTAGTGGGGTGCTGCAGTGCGTGTGGGCCACTGAGAGAATATGGTACCCAGCATGTGCCATATTGTTGTTTTAATGCAGTCCCATTTCAAAGGAATGGAGACCACCTGGGCAAATGGCATGTCCTGGCGGGTGGCTGTGGTGGAGCTGCTGTCCATGTAGTTGTAAGGTCTAGACAAAGCTCCAGGTTCCAGTTCAGCTCTGCCTACTTAAAGGCACAGTGTATATAAAATTCCAATCCAGTCTCCTCACGGTCCACAAACCTGGTACACAGCTCTGGATCTGTGAATGGAAAAAAATTGACTCAGCATGAGCATCACAACACTTCTCCCAGCCAATCATAAAAGGTGGCATCCATGCTTGTGTACACAAGGGGTGGGGCTACTTGCTGAACTGAACAAGCATTGTTAAGAAGGAGAGATGGCTGGGAAACAGCCAAAGAGGTGAAGATCTGAAGTGCAAAGATTAAGAGAAGTTCTCGGATCAGGTAAGAAGGAAGAGCCGTGTTACCATCAGTGAGGCAGAAGCCTGCGTTATATTCACAATTTCCTAAGGCAGTTGAATGTAACTGCTTCACCATTTAAGGCAGACCGGGAAAACCCAAGAACAAGAACCTGGTGAAAACGATATGACCTCAGCCTGACATTATGTGACATGCAAATGTTTCAAGTTCCAAAGTGAGTTAAGGATGGGCCTTATTGCTGCACCTGACTGACCCAACAGCCACGACTGCAGACATTCAATGAACAGTGCTGCCCTCCATGAGTCCTGTTAGTGCCCGCACCATTGGCACACGGCTGCACTACACAGGCCTACATGCATGCAGCCGTTACGATGACTGTCCTAAACAGCACGTCAGTGTCACTCTGACTGTGATGGTGCTGTACCAGACTGTCATGGAGTGACTCAGAATGGCAGCGGGTTATCTTCAGTGACGAGTCCTGCTTTTGTCTTGGAGGAGATGACCAACAAATCCATGTGTGGAGGCACCGTGGTCAGCACCGAGATGAACGATTCATTATCACATGTCACACATCCAGAAGGCCTGGTGTTACTCCACCTCTACCCCAATCGCACCATCTGCAGGAGCTGTGTGAGGATATTCAAGCTGCATGAGATGGAAATTATTACAGGACACCATTAGGAACTTCTACGAGATGTACGCTATGTTGGGTTATCAAACACGGCGACCTCACACCATACTTAGAGACACTACTTCTGTATGTGTAGCTCAATAAATATTTCCCATATCAGTGTAAACTTATCATAATTTATTGTTCCTGGTAGCCTTTATCTTCCTTCCCAATAGCATTACAATCACACACTTCCTTTTGGGAGCAGCTGTTCTTTTGATGAAGAGTGTTTATCTGGTCTTTTTCCTTATTTTAATTGGATCTTAAATGGGTGGATACTTTATTAAATGTTCACTAAAATCTATGATGTATTTCCACTGCAATGAATCACTGAATCCCTGCAATCGTTGTGCCTTCAAGACAGGTTACTCCCACGAGTTTCCCCTCAAATTTTAGGCTTTTCCCTACTCTGTCACCCAGTTTAACCTCATGAAGGGCTTATTAATGAGATGATGAGTTGGGTTAAGTGTGCTGGGAGCTGGAAAAACACAAATGTAAAGTGCAGGGCAACTCCGGGCCCAGCAGGCTATTGGACAGCATTACTTTAGGGAATGCTTCAGCACAAAGATCCTGGAAACACATTCCTCACTGATGAAAGCATGCTGATGTTTCCCCAGGTTTGTCCTTGATTGAGTTAATAGAGCCTGACAGTGGGAATGTGCCTGGCCTTTCATAGCCACAGGGAAGCCAATTGTAATAGTGCCCTGTTGTTCTCCCAGTCTAAGGCACTGCTATGTTCTTGTAACCTCACAGAATTACATTATATACAGATTGTGGCTTCTAGACATGAGACTATTTTTGAGGGGTAGTTTGGTGCCAGCCAAACACGATGCCTGTTAGCAATGTTAGCCTAGCATCTTCCACTGCAGATAATTTTTCAGCTCCCAATAGAGCAGGGGCAGCCCCACATCAACATAAGGTTGCCAGGCCCAGTGCCAGCTCCAAGCACTGAGGCGTGGAGCACTTGAATTGCTTTCTTTGGAGTGATGTAGCTCCACCCAATACCTTAAAGATGAACTAAAGTGGCATCCAGAGCTAATCACCCATCCCTCAAAGCAATGTTACTGGTCACGTTGGTCATGCTTGTCAACTACCTTGGTGTCAGGCTGATCATGTGAATTTACTGACTCTGGTTATGCTGGTCAATGCTGGTCAGCTAGGTCATTCTGGTAATCCAACATACTGGTCATCTAACTTGGTCAAACTGGTTCAGCTATTCAACTAACCTGGTCATGCTGGCTATCTGGCTTTATCAAACTGGTCATACTGGTTGGGTAACTTGGTAAAATCGATCGTAATATTCAACCAGTTTGGTCATGCAGGTTGGTGAAGTAGGTCTTGGTATTAAACCAGTTTGATCATGATTGTCAAACAGCTTGGTCATGCCGGTCAGTTAGCTTGAACAAACTGGTCACACTGGTCAAGAAACTTGGTTAAGCTTATCATGAATTTGAACCACTTTGGTCATGCTGGTCATCCGACTTTATCAAACTATTCACGCTTGTTGAGCCTCTTGGTCTAGTTGTTTTTGGTATTCAACTAGCTTGGTTGTGCTGGTCTTACAGCTTTATTAAGTTGGTCATAGTGGTTGGTCAACTTGGCCAAGCTGACAAACCAGCTGGTCAGTTTGACTGGTATTGCTGAGCAGGCTTGGCATGATGATCATCCAACTTTATTAAACTATTCATGCTGGTTGGTCAAGCAAGCTTTGGGATTCAACCAGCTTGGTCATGACGGCAGTGCTGGTTAACAAGCTTGATCACGCTAGTGGATCATATTATTTGACATGCGAGTTGGTCATCCAACTTGTTCAAACTGGTCATGCTGATGAACTAATTGGTGAAGCTGGTCTTTCTATTTAAGCAGTATGGTCATGCTGGTCAACTGTCTTGAGCATGCTAGTCAACCAGTTTGGTCATCAGGTAACTTAGTCATGCTGCTTGACCATGCTGATCATGTACCTTGACCACCAAGTGTGACGTGCCTCCACAAGCAACACTGAAAGCTGTAAGTGGGTTTCACATGTACTGGACAGGTTTCTGGATGTAGGCCACATCAGTGTTCAGACACTCTTACATCAAGGAATTGTTCAGTTGGGCCAGATTGGGTGGATGCCCTCCCTGCAAAGCATTTTTTGGTAATTTCCTTGTAAGAAATAAGTGTCGCTAGTCTGTGACTCGCTGACATTGCGAGCTTCTTGGTTTCCTTCTTTGAGAAGCTTTTCCAAGGTGTTATGATTCCCCACTTTCTCGCCCTCTTCGGATGCGTTGGCTGTGTTTTTTGGGTCATTATTCTTCCGGATGATGAAGCACCAGCAAATGAGACTAGAGGCCTTTTCTAGCACATAAGCAGTGAATGTTTATTTATACTTCTGAAATCCTTCTGTTCAGACACAGTTGTTACTTGCATCAACAGTAAAGATGAATGAATCGCTGCTCAATGCTGTCATGCAGATCTAATCCATGACACTACACCCCTGCTGTGTTCCCTAAGATGAAAAGATATGCTTTTAGTTTATGCTTCACTTTTTCCACACTTTGGTTCAGGTCTCTATTTGTCGAATTTGCTCAGAGTTGTTTTGCAACCAGCTTTTGTGGTGTGAAAATCACATGCATGTATGCATACCATCCAGTAAGCTATGAAAACTGATAATGTACATTAAGACTGTGAGCTAATAATACAATGCAATGAAAAAAAAAAAACGGTCTAATATAGAACCCTGTGGTACACCATACAGGATAGAATGTTCACTAGGTCAATGCTCACCTATGCCAGCAAAGCACTTCCTCTGTGTGGGTGTCCAACCACTTTAATACGGTTCCAGAAAAGCACAAACTAAAAAAGGAAGTTTAAGGGAAAAATATTCTAGTTTGTGAAGGTTATTGAAGTGTGAACAACCTTTAACTATAGAACCTTGATACTTCTGTAAACTTTAATGATGTTGTTGTTTTGCTAGAGGTTAAAATACCTTATTGACCTGTCTTGTATTTCACTCATTCATTCACCTTAAATAGGGGAAATATACTAGAGGTACTTTAAAATATACTATAAAATATAGATACATTTCCAAAACAGAAATATGAGCAGTGGATAGGTCAGTTTAATAATAATAATAATAATACATTTTATTTCATAGGCGCCTTTCTGTCACTCAAGGACACCTTACAAATGTGCAAATTAAACAATATATATGAAAAAAACACAACATTAAGAACAGGTTAAAAAAAAAAAATACAGAATGATCAGATGGAGAAGGCAAGTTTAAACAGGTGGGTTTTGAGTGTGGATTTGAATTGTGAAAGTGAGTTAATGTTTCTTTTATCAGATGGTAAGGAGTTCCAGAGTTGGGGAAGATTCTACCTTCATTTAGCTGGAATATTAGAATCAATGGTTTTTCCAAAAGTGAATTTTAGCTCTCCCTTTTTAACACTTTATAAATCAGAAAAAACTAACAACAGCCAATTTTTTGAGGCAGAAAGTTCTATAACTTAGATTACAAATAATATATGACCAGTCCCCTCCGTAATGTCCTTCAGAATATAGATATTGATACACTTCTGGTGTGTCTGGTGTATGTGGGAGCCACTGAAGTGGAGATTCCAGGCCCGGGTTGTAATGAAATTGCTTTTAACGGTATTAGAAAACGTTGTTCTGGAAACCCATTATTTACAGACACAATATCTGATTGTATCCTAACAACAACCATATAGAACTACAAACTAACAAAGTGCAGAGAAACTAACACCAAAATGTATATGTTGTAAAAAAAAATCACGCATTCTGAAAAGACGTGTTACAAACTGGCCCAAGATTTCAAAATGGACCATAATAAAACAATGTGTGTTTTTACACCACACCTTAAGCAAACTCTGTAAAATAGGGAGCTGTTAGAATTCCAGTAGCTTTTGCTGCTTCGTAAGAGTGATGCTTAGCACCAATGATGCTTTGTATATCGTCGCTGTCCAAAGAAAAACATGTATGTCCATTTTTGTAGATTTTTACTTTTTTTAAGCCTCATTTGATCACATGAGCTGCTCTTTACACTGTGTGTGAATTTCATGAAGAATGGACCAACAGAAATGGCCCAAAACTGCTTGAGAAGACATCTGGTTCCATTGACTTCCATTCAAATTAAATGAGGTTTTTGGCCTCTCCTGTAAAGTTACCATTTTGGAGATACCTGTTTTTCCTTGGACAGCGACGATATATATATAAAATCTTGTTTTTGACTGGAGATAGGAGCTTTCAAGTAGTCTTCTTTTAAAGTTAGCAAGTCTTAGATATAGATCTGTCACCACTTTAATAACGGCCAAGAAAACTTTAGAGTATTCCTGCAGGTCAGAGGTCACCAATCTTATCCGCAAAGGATTGACTTGGCTGCAAGTTTTAATTTCAACCAAACGATCAATTCTTAGAAGACTGAAATCACCTGATTAAACAAGTCAGGTGTGTTTGGGCTTGACTGGAATGAAAGCCTGGAGCCATGCCATCCTTTTTGTGGATAGGATTGGTGACCCTTGTTGCAGGGGTCAGAAAGACTATATGACTGGGCTCATCTCGTGGGGTCATGAGAGGAGAGAGAAATATTGGCTTATATTCTTAGTTTGAAGCGTTTGTCATCCTTTACAGCCGTCAGATGAAATGTCAATAAACCATCAGTTTCCCTCTGAGAAGATTAATATTGTTTTCCTTAGCTTTGCATTGGACAGCATGCTGAGCTGTGATGCAGACAAAGCCTGAACAAGCTGAATGTGATAGTCAGGAAATCATTATGGTGTTTACTAGGCATGTAAACAGACTGTGAACTCGCTCTCTGGCCTTTGATTAAAAACATCTACCTCTTTGAAGGCTTACAATTACAATGTAGCCATGGGCAACGGCTGTGATTGGATTTGGCATGTACTGGACAAGTTTCTGGACGTAGGCCACATCAATGTTCAGACACTCTTGGATCAAAGACTTGGTCAATTGGGCCAGATTTGGTGGATGCCTTCCCTGGCACAATTCCGAGGGGAATTCCCTGTAGACTGGGATTTTAGCCACTGCTGGTGGACCTGTATGATTGCACGCTTGCATACACCTGCAGGTTCAGCTACTTCCGTCACACTATGGTCTTTGGCACGCCAAAATGCAGTCACGCCTTTTAGCCAATCATTAACATCTGCTTTGGAGCAATTTTCCACACATGGAACCTTACTGTACCACTTTTTCCCAAACTTTGGATCCATGTAAAGGTAGAATAAAATTAGAAGTTTGGATTTAAAATTCTAATTAGAACTTTATAATAACAGAATTAGAATTGGAAAGATATCAGTTTCGATTTGTAAGTTTATATTTTGAATTAAAATTAGATTTTGAATTGGAATTAGAAGTTTAGACAGTGTTTGGAAAAACCCTGCTATTGTTGTACCTGAAATCCCAGCATGTCAGTATTACCACCTTGCTGAGTTTAGTCCACAGCCCAAAGAAGTGGTCAATGGTCGTCCCATGGTGGTCTCTTCCCATTAACGCCAGGGCTACAGGGGCCTCATAAATTGCACAGCAACAGATGAGAGACAGTCAGCAACAGATGAGGTATAGTCAGTAACAGGAAGCTACTAAGTCTACCTATGTGTTTGTGGGATGTGTTTCTGATAAACTGGCAACCCATTATATGTTCCTGTATGGTGAATGTGGGAAGATGTAGTAGTATTAGAGGCCAGTGATGGGTGTCCAGTAAATGCCAGTGAAATGATGTGGGCATGTTGGGAACAAAGTGGCTACAAAAGTTGGTTACTGAGGAAAGCAAAGGACACTAAGCTCAAGTTTTAAATTTACTGCCCAATTAAAATAAGAATCTGTACCGCTTTGCAGTAAAACTACCCTTGTAATAGGTTTATGAGCGCTATTAGTTAAAACTGAGTCAGGAGAAAATACAGGCGAAGACGCGATGAGTGGGAGCCGCTGCGAGTCGTCCTGTAAAGTCTGCAATGATCAGAAAAGTCAGAGGCGTCGGGTCAGATTTCACGGCGGGGTTTTTGGACCACGTCATATGTCTTTATGGATTACTGTCACAACTGCAGGCTTGAACAGAAGGTCTGGCAAGAAATTTTTCCACACCAAACTCGCTCATCCATGGCTTTATGGACCTTTGTGCACTGGTGTGCAATCATGTTGGAACTGGAAGGGCCTATCTCCAACCTGTTCCCACGAAGTTGGGAGAATTACACTGTGCAGGATCTCCTGGTCTGCTGAAGCATTAAGAGTTCCTTTCACTGGAACTAAGGGGTCGAGCCCAACTCCTGAAGAACAACAGCACCCCCTCCACCAAACTTTACACTCGGCACAATGCAGTCAGACAAGTACCGTTCTCCTGGCAACCTCCAAACCCAGACTCGTCCATTGGATTGCCAGACAGAAAAGGGTGATTGGCCACTCCAGAGACTCATTCTTTCACCAATGTGTGTAGAAGTAGTCTCCATGTCAGGTGCTTGGTTGTATACACCTGAACCCATTGAAATGGTTGTAAGACCTGAACTCAACGATGTGGAGGGTGAGTGAATGCTTCTGGCTATATAGTGTAAAACATGTAGAAAAATGGCCACACTATCACCGCATACACCTCGGCCTGGAACCTGTTAGCTTTAATATTCATACTGTCCAGAAGATAAGCCATTAGCATGGCTTTAATAAAGAGTAATCGTATTCGCTTTCCACGCAGCGGCTCTTTATGTAGAGTATTCCGAGAGAGTCTCTGACCTTGGTGAAGGCGCCTGATGTCCATCGGTATTCCGTTAGGTTTGCGTTCTTATTTCCACGCTGATGGGAGCGCATCAATCACATTTAGAATTCCAGCGCTCTTGCCTGCCACCGTGGCTACAAATGAAATGTTAGCGCAACCTCGCTGTGATCTTCTCCGGAACACCGAGGCCAGTGATTTGAGGATAGTGGGGCTCTTTTTGTGTGTATGTGTGTGTGTGGGGGGGTGTGTGTGTGGTTTTATGTTCAGCACTTTTGCCAGCAGAATATGAATGTGGTCAGAGATGAATGTCACGCTGTTTACTTTCATTGTGCTGGCCTGGCCGTCACGCATGCCGTGCGGAACCGATTTTTAGAAGATGATAAAGCAAATGATATCAGTCGCTGTGAATGGCCCTGGGTGCATGGGGACTATTAAGCGAGAGCGGCAGATCATTGGACATGTTTGATGGGCTTTTTTTAAGGGGAGGCAGAGACGAATGATTTGACCCTCGAAAGATGACACGTTTCACATTTGGTCTGGCAGTGCCCGTTGTAAAGGAAGCCTAGTTTGGGACTGACCTGAATGAAAGGACCGGTCAGCCTTCGACAGTGAATGGATGAAGCATTCTTTAGCTCTGGCAAATGAGTCTGGAGGCCTGATTCTTGGACATAAGCAAGCGGGGTGTTTATCTACTGTTCAGATGCAATCGTTATTTATATCGGCCGTCTCCAAATGACCTCGGGCTAGTGCTGTGGTATTCCAGTCCTGTCTCGTTATTTCTACTGATTTGGGCTTAACTTGGACTCCCACCAAATTTAGCTTCTGGTCTCTGGGAAAATATGGATTCTAAATACGCCTCATCAGTGATTGCACAATGCACAACACTGTTATCCAGTCTCTATTTGTCTTCTTATTGGTGGAGAGATTTTTTGGCCACTAACTAGTCCCACAGTTTTCGAGATATCGACACCATTCTAACTCCATTAGGAATGAATGGAGTGGAAAAATGCATGCCTATCTTCTGTACTTCTGTTCAACTGACAGACACTGCTTCACATACAGTATCTCAGGGCAGAGCCCCGAGCATGTATTCAGTGTTGGTCTGACCTGCAGTCATCTTTTTTTCCCCCATCATTCTTTCCTCCCATAGAGTCCCATTCATTTTCACCCCTTCCTATTCAAACTCTATTGGTTCCTTTAACCTACAGCCACAAAACTCAGGACAGATCCCCAACTCTAATCCACAGGCATACTGATGTGCACTCTTCTATGTGTCATTTGTAACTGAAACTAAACAGTGTGTAATCCCTCCACTAGCACCTACAACAGCTGTGATTGGATTTGGCATGTACTGGACAGGTTTCTGGATGTAGGCCACATGTTCAGACACTCCTACCAAAGAGACCAAAGACTTGGCCAGTTGGGCCATATTTGGTGGATGCCTCTGCTGCCACAATTCCGAGGAGAATTCCCAGCAGACTGGGATTTTAGCCACTCCGTATACTTCCATACGCCTGCAGATTCAGCTACTCCCTTCACACTATGGTCTTTGGCACATCCAAATGCAGTCACTCCTGCAATTAGCCAATCATTAACATCTGCTTTGGAGCCATTTTCCACATGTGGAAGGAGACACTCACTGTACTCTACCATCCAATCACTCACCCGGCTGCGATGTATAGCACCATCATCCTCGTGCAGCGCCATCTGCAAGAGCTCGAAGGTTCTACCACCTTAAACAAGAATGGTGACTCATTTTTTGTGCATATGGTATTACAGGTCTACCACTAGTGGCACCTGTTTCACTCCCAGGTGGCTCATTTCTTGTCCCATGAGCTTTAGATTTAGTCAGTGGGTTCACTGGATGTGATCAGTTTAGCATCGGTGCTTAAACTCTTCCCACTAGCTCCATGGAATCTTCAGTTTAGAACTTGATTAACAAGAAAAACACAGAATTCAAGGTCATTTTAAATGCTCTGTTTTCATTGCCAACTGTTTTTGATGAGCCATGTTGCTGAATCACTACTCAGGAGAAAAAATAATAAATAAAATAAAAATATGTAAAATTATTCTGTTTCTGATCTGATGTCTAGCCCTGTTGTCTCTGTTCCGATGAACTGCCTTCGGCTGAGTCGTTTACCTGAGTGCATCAGCCTGGATAAACTGCAGCACAGAAGAAGTGCTGGTTCATGTATTTTCATTTCCTGTATTATACGCATTTCACTAAAACATGATGCTAAAGTAGAACGGTAAAAGGTTTAGCTGCAGCGTAAAGCGAGTTATTATAACTGATGCTCAGCAGAATGGTAATCATCATGGAAAAAAAACAGTACCAGTCAAAAGTTTAGACACGGTTTCTCATAGCAGGTTCTCCTTATGTGTATCTTAATCATCTACTGGAGACACCAAACTACAAATTAGCACTCCTGGAATTATACAGTCCACCTTACAAACCTCCAAAATGGACCTTTACAGGAGGATGAACCAGCTTTCTTAGCCTGCAATGGAGGCTGATAGAACAAGATTTATTTCTAAGCAGGTTTGAAGCAATTCTATTGGTCGATCCTTCATGAATATTCACGAACCTGAAAGAGGTACTAGAGCTTTTACACTGTGCAGAAGAAGAGATCAAAGTTTTTACACCACTAAATATATATTAGAGGTGGAGATATGGAGAAATATCATACTGTGGTACATCAAGAGTGTATGTGGTATATCAGGATATGTACTGTTTCAGACTCTCAGAGTCTTCAATATCACCAACAACATCCATTTAGATGGTTGTGCCTAAACTTTTGACTGGTAGCGTATACTGCATATACATATGGCCTTTCTCAGATGCTATATGGGAAAGTTACATGTCATGAAAATTACAGTCATGATGTACTTCCCTTCTTTTCATCCGTTTTGTATTTGTTTTATCCGTCTACAGCATTTTGTTCCAGAACTTGACCGGCTCACTTCTAGCCATTATAACAGCGAGGTCATGGAGCCAAGTCCAATTATGATTCCTGAAGAGAGTGGAGATGGTCTTGGGGATGAGCTCCGGGCCACTCTCACATTGCTCTTTCCCTTTGTTTAACAGGAGCGTGCGGAATACTGCAGTGCTGCGGAGACAGGGCCTATCTTCTGCCTGTGGGAGGATTCCGTCGTCTCATTATTTCTCCATATTTTTCTCTTTTTTTCCTGCTTCTTCTTCCCGAGGCAGGCGGGTGATTGTTGCCTATAGGTCGATTTGCAGTCTGGGCCAGATCGCGGGTGACAGGCGAAAGACAGGTGGAGGTGTTATGAAGGGATGGACTTAGACTCGTACATGACAGGTGAACTCATGCTTAGCAGAAGACATAGGCGATCACTGTATGGCTGAGAGAGCTGCTTTAGGCTGCTCAAAATACAAATGATCCATGCGCCCGCATCCGCGCGATTGACGAGCGTAGCATCAACATTATCTCAGAGCGTGTAGGAACAAAAGAATCCAGAAAGCAAACAAAACCGATTAAAACTACCAGCAAGGAAAACTGAGGAATTATTTATGAGAAGGAAGCTGTGTACGATAAATCCACCACTGCTGGAACAATTATACTGACAAGACTTCTGCTGGCAGGACTCTAGATTTAACTCATATTCACACCTCAGAGATCCAAGACTCAACTCAGTATCCACTGCAGAAACTCCAGACTCAACTCTAGCACTCTAGCTAGCACACTAGATTTGTTTCAGACTAGTACCTCAAAGTCTCAACTCAGCATAGCACCCTGGTCACTCCAGACCTGAATAAGACTACCATTCCAGACAGGCACCCCAAAAACCCAAGACTACCAATCCAGATACACCGAACTACATCACGACTGGCACCCCAAAACACCAAACTTCACTCAAATTAGCATCTGAGAGACTTAAGACTCAACTCAGACTACCATCTCAGAAACCCAAGATTAGACTTAGACTAGCCCGGCAGAGATTTCAGACTCAACTTAAAATTGTACCCCAGAAACTCTAGATTTGACTAAGACTAGCACCCCAAAGATTTCAGGCTAGACCAAGACTAGTACCCCAGAAGCTCCAGACTCTACCAAAACTAGCATCTGAGAGACTTAAGACTCAACCCAGTCTACCACCTCAGAAATCCAAGATTTGACCCAGACTCTTACCTCAAAGATTTGAGATGCAACTCACAATTGTACCACAAGAAACTCCAGACTTGAGAATTAAAACTTAATTCCAACTAGCACCCTAGAACTCCTGACATCGCACTAGCACCTCAGAGACTACAGACCTGACTAACACTAGTCCCCCAGAGACTTTAGACTTGACTCAGACTAGCACGTCAAAGATTCAAAGCTTGTCTAAGACTAGCATCTTAGACACCCAAGATATGATTAGCATTTTAGAGACTTGAGACTTGACTCAGACTAGCACCCCATAGACTCCAGGCCTGACTCAGACTAGCACCCCAAATATTCTAGACTCCACCAAGACTAGAACTAAGACTCATGTCTGCATGTGATGGCCGACACATGCAGTTTGCATAGTGTTTACTGGTAGAAGCTTCCATTAGCACTGTCATAGCTCTGGTGCAGAACTACAGAAGCAAACTTGAGGCATCTCTTAGCTGGGATATAGGAGGATATATGATATTTATTATAACTAGACTTATTCCGTCAGATTTCTCTAAAACATAAATGCAGAAGAAGAAACCTGTTATTGCAAGGTCGCTGCCTGGCCTGGTGTCACTGCCCTCTCTCTGACGGCTGCTGTTAAGTCCTTGAACACGGTTCTTAAAGTAAAATTGTTCCAGGGCTGCTAGATCACCTATAATCATGCCTTGAGGTGTCGTGGCCTTGAAAAAGAGGAATCCTGGCTTGCCCTGGTTTAATAAATATTTTATATAACTTCTACAAATAATAAGAGTAAGACGCATCACTCTGAGCTCTAACAAACGCAGACTGAAGACCCATCTCTTCGTAATGCACTTAAGTGAGTGAGCTCTAGTAGTGGTGTAACTTGTGTGTATTGTGTTGACTTTAATAACCTTTTTGTATTGCACTTATAATGACCTTTGTCATTGTGTATTGTGTTGCACTTATAATGACCTTTCTCTAGGTACCAGCACTGACCCCCTGTTCGGGCAGTGTCTGAGCTCATGGTGAGTTTTAGGCTCTAACCTTCCTGTACTAGCTGGAATATTATCCAACAGAACACTAAGCACGGTTGTAAGTCGCTCTGGATAAGAGCGTCTGCTAAATGCCTTAAAAATCTAATTAAACCAAGAAGCTCCAAGAAATAAGTTATTTAATCTTAAGATTAGCCTAAATTGCCTTCAAGTTCATACAATGTATAAATAAATTATCATTAAATTATCTTAAAACAATCTCAAAGCTAGAAATTTGAAAATAAGACAATTTTACTCTTACCAGTTTTTTTTCGCTTGTTTTTTTTGCAGTCCAGTTCCACAGCTATGTAGGAATGTCCAACACTGCAAAATGATTCCTCAGTACAATTATCTGATATCTAGTAGTTATACGATACATTTTAAGATTGTTGTAATCTAATTTTAAGATTATTTATTAAAATTACTTCTATTTACACTGTATTTACAGATAATTAGACCTATTTCAAACTAATTTCTCAAAATAAACAAAATTGTATGTCAATATAACTGAGAGAATTTGGATTACTAAAATCCAGGTTTAATGTGGAAAAATGTAGAAAAGAAAGTCTTATGTTGAGTTGATATACAGGGGTTGGACAGTGAAACTGAAACACCTGGTTTTAGACCACAATCATTTATTAGTATGGTGTAGGGCCTCCTTTTGCGGCCAATACAGCGTCTGTTCGTCTTGGGAATGACATATACTGCGTCCTGCACAGTGGTCAGAGGGATTTTAAGCCATTCTTCTTGCAGGATAGTGGCCAGGTCACTACGTGATGCTGGTGGAGGTTTGTCCTTCTTGGTGGTATGCTGGTGGTATGACATTACCCTGGATACCGTGGCTCTTGATACATCACAAAGACTTGCTGTCTTGGTCACAGATGCACCAGCAAGATGTGCATCTGGTATGTCCCCCATAATGTTGTGTGCATTGCAGTATTTTGAGCAGAACTGTGCTCTTACCTGCTAACTGAACCTTCACACTCTGCTCTTACTGGTGCAATGTGCAGTTAATGAAGATTGGCCACCAGGCTGGTCCAATTTAGCCATGAGACCTCCCACACTAAAATGACAGGTGTTTCAGTTTCATTGTCCAACCCCTGTATCTTTCAATTCATACAAAAATATTATCATTTATTTTCCATTTATTATTATAAATATTATAAATATTTATATTTAGACATTTATATTATATATTTTAATCTTATTTTAAGATTGCTGGAATCTTATATCTAGAAGTGGTTTTGAGAAACAAAAAATGATCACTATATTGGTATATAATTTGGCCCGTTTCAAGCTAATTTCTCAAAATTAATTAAATCACATGCGAATATGGTAAGACCATTTGACTTATGGATAATCTTAAAATAAGCTTACAACAGCCAAGATATCAACTAGATATAAGATCATTTTCCCCAACATTTTTGTTGCATATCTTTTGGCTGGATACAAAAAATGTGGCTCACTAAAATCACTTAAAGTCTAGAAATAAAAAATAGTTAAAATGAGCTTAAAGCAATCTCATAATGAGAAATATCTATAACCATATAGATCTCTATAACTTGATATAAGATCATTTATGCAGTGTATAAGGTGCTCCAGGGGTCTATTGAGCTGATTCAATTGACCAGGATTTATGGGAAAACCCTTTTTATGGCAAATGACTGTCTGAAATCTTCAATATTTAATGTGCTTTAACCTTTCGTTTACATGCTGCATTGCACCCTTTGATCTGCATAATCAGAATGCGCAGGACACATAGATCAGAGCAACAATAGCAGACTGACTGGTTTAGTTTCCATGGCAATAAGCCCAGGTTCACGGTGAGATCATGGCATTTCAATGTAGGACTCAGCCGACAGTAGCCTTCAGACCTACCGTTCACCACAACGGCCGTGACAAAACCTCCATTTCTGAGAGTTTGTACCTAAATTGGACGCTGTCCATCTCCCACATGCCCTCTAGGCAAGTTGTAGCTCAAGAAGGAGGAAAATAAACCCCACAGAAGTTCATGACCACCAGGCCAAACAGCACAGAGCCGCCCCCCCCCAAAAAAAGTTTTTTATTTTTTTTGGAGATATGTGGTGTTCGTGTGACAGCAGCAATTCATTCTCACCCAGGCCATCGATCCCAACCAGTAATCAGAAGCCCCTCGGTAAAAGCAGAAAGCAGTCCTAGCACGAACTGTGCTGCAATTTAATGTGTGAGGGACAGGAGCAAATAGAAGTCAGGATGAGTAGATGGGTGATTTAATTGTGTAGTCACTGCAATGTCCCCAGTGGTAGCTGATGTGTCCTTATTTTGTGGGCAGCCAGAGGCAATTAACTCTGCTTAGCTGCTTGCTAACAGTTTGCCGTGCTGTCGCACAGGATCGCTCAGTATGCCGCAGCTGCTGCCGCCATTGCCGCCGCCGCTGCCTTCACGCTGCTGAGCTTTGCAATACATTCGGTACGGGGATTAGAAGCGGAGCATTTTTCATTTTGTCCTTTTCATTCCAATAATATACAAACATACTGTGGATAATATGAAATATAAAAGGGCTTAAAAATGAAGGACAAAAGAAAAAAGTATCAATCAAATCCTCACAGCAATGTTTCACCATCTGTATCTAACCTCATTAATGCTCACTCAACCCTTACAGCAATATTCCAACATAAGTACCTGACCTCACTAATGCTCAATCAAATCCTCACAGCAATGCTGCCACATCAGTGCCTGACCTCACTAATGTTCAATCAAATCCTCACAGCAATGCTGCCAAATCAGTGCCTGACCTCACTAATGTCCAATCAAATCCTCACAGCAATGCTGCCACATCAGTGCCTGACCTCACTAATGTTCAATCAAATCCTCACAGCAATGCTGCCACATCAGTGCCTGACTTCACTAATGCTCAATCAAGTCCTCATAGCAATGCTGCAACATCAGTGCCTGACCTAGGTAATGCTCAATCAAATCTGCACATCAATGTTCCCCCATCAGCACCTGACATCCCTAACAATCAATCAAAACCTCACAGCAGTATTCAACATCAGTCCCTGACCTCACTAATGCTCAATCAAATCCTCACATTAATGTTCCAACATCAGTCCCTGACCTCACTAATGCTCAATCAAATCTGCACAGCAATGTTCCAAAATCAGTCCCTGACCTCACTAATGCTCAATCAAATTCTCACATTAATGTTCCAACATCAGTCCCTGACCTCACTAATGCTCAATCAAATCCGCACAGCAACATTCAGCATCAGTACCTGACATAGCTAATGCTCAATCAAACTTGCACAGCAATGTTCAACATCAGTGCCTGACCTCACTAATGCTCAATCAAACGCTCTATCAAATACTCACAACAATGTTTGCCTTCAGTAGCAAACAGGTCTATTTGCGTATTTGACTAGACTGAGGGGTTTCCTGCTATGAACCCCCATCTTCATATTCGGGTTTTCATTTTTTTTACCAGCTGCTCAGCTAAACCAAAAAAAATCCATCTAGCCTTAGCTAGCTAGCTCTGCCTTAGCACACTAGCTAGCTATATTCATTAGCTCACCGGACTGGCAAACTAACTGACCTCACCTAGCCTGGTGTAGTGCACTATGTTACCTAAACGGCTTCCATTACAGTATCAACTTCTCTTAAAGTGTGTGGGCCATCAGCGCAGCAGTACTTATACAACCTGATTGAAAGCAGATAAAAATCATGCGTGAAGGCTCTTCCCGAAGCCCTTGAGGATACCAGGTTATTCCTAGCCTCCGTGCTTTCCGTTTTTTTCCCCCGCTGCTTTATACCAAAGTAAACACGGCTGAGCACATTTAATCAGTGTTCGTGGAGGAAGCACAGACGTCTCGTCCCAGGTGGGCTTCATGTGCAGTCCCGGCGAACGGCTCCTCAGGGGGGATTTTAGCCGGGGCTAAGCCAAGTATTTGGTGAAAAACAAGGTCGGGATTTGCTTTTCCATGGAAAGACCAATTTGTTGTCCATGGCCTGATTGAGGGTAAGACGCTGAGGGAAGCTGTGTTGGCAGGTGGTGGAGCCATACAGATAAAGCCGTGAGAGTTTAGTCCCCCTCCCCTCACCCCCACCTGTCAGCAGCACACTCGAAAAGACTCTGAGACGCTCCTGGACGAATACAGTCAGCACTTAATGAGACAAGACAGCTACAGACTGACCACGTGAGGAGGGGAGGGGAGAGCTGAGCCAAATGAGGGAGCTTGTGATGTAAAGACAGTGGAGGATGAAAAGAGGACTGGCCCCCTCATGAATCCTAATGGCCACACAGGTTCTACTGGTGCTGTTTGTACAGCATTGCACTATGTGCTAGTACTGTCGTTCAATCTTGCCAGTAGTGGAACCACCTAATTAGGCCACTGGACACCCCATCCCCCACCACCCACAAAACGATAAATCACTGTAGCAAACTGGTTCATCCGGTTGGTCTATCATAGTCTTTACCTATGACTGGGATAACCCTGAAAAGGTTCCACATTTCCCAAACGGCGGCACGCAAGGTCTCGGTTAATGTGTGGAGGAACATACTACCAAACTAGAAACAAGCAGAAGGGGAATCCTTCAACCAACATAATGTTGGCATTGAAGCTAGCGTTAGTGGCACTATGACACGTGTTAGCAGCCCACCAATGCTGGAGCAACCAGTCAACATGGGATCTCCTGATTACCTGGGGGTATTTCACACACTGCTTCTACTGTCCAGTACTGCACTGTTGTCTTCAACTTGACAGTTCTATCTATCTGTCTGTCTATCATGGTCATGGTATTTTTATGAACTCAAACTCAACTTGCAGAATACATGAGGTCCTGGAGCTCTGAAACCCCCTAATTAGCCTCAGTGATCCCCCCACAGAATGTTGCACCCTGTTTGTCAATCATAGCCTAGTCTGTATCTTTGACTGGGATAACTGGAAAAACAAAAATGGACCACATCAATGTTCAGAAAGTCTTCCATCAAAGAATTAGTCAGTTGGGCCAGATTTGGTGGATGCCTTCCCTGGCACAATTCCGAAGAGAATTCACACTATGGACTTTGGAACGCCCAAATACAGTCGCAGAGTCAGTCAGTTAGCCAATCATTAACATCTGCTTCGGAAGCATTTTCCACACATGGACTGAGACATTCACTGTACTGTACCACCTCCCCCCTAATCTATGGATCCCGTCACTCACTCCCCACAGGTATTTATAGCCCCATCATCCTTGTGCAGCGCCATCTGCAGGATCCTGAAGTTACTACCACCTTAAACAAACAAGGTGACTCGTGTTTTGTGAGCTTGTAATGATGATTATGTGGTGATATAATGGTAAAAAAAAGTTTGGACTGAACTGAGGTGACCTGCAGTGGTCTGTGCACAATGTGCAATGACGTGATGCGTGTGCGTGGGCCGAGCTTGACAGGGATGGAAGGGTTCTTTTTCGGACACAGATCGCTTCCATTCCCCAAAGGAGGCCAATCAGGGCCTGCTCTGTATGTGCCTCGGCGTACCAAAGGAATGAATCGTGTCTGTCAGATCTCGTTCGACGCGGCTGGCGCTGAGGAAAAATTAAATTCTCTAATGTGCTTTTGTCTGTCTCTCACTCTCTCTATCTCATAACCATGTGGTCCCCCCCTGCTTTGCTATACTGCACTGGATTGTCTTTCAAATACCCTCATTCTAATGACAACCCTTCCCATCTGTCGCAACTTTGCATGCAATCCCCCACTGGCTCCGGCTCAAAAAGCAATTTTTGCCATTGAAGTCTTTGCTTTACAGTAAAGCATTTCTCTGCATATGTAGGCTGTATATTAGCGAGTGCACTGCAAACTGCCCAAGCTGCACCAGGAGCTAGATGCTCATGCTATGCCTTGTGCATGCTGAGAACCAATGCAGCACAAAGTGGTATGCAACATGTGCTACCGCCTCAGTGTCACTGCAGTGCTGAGAATGATTCACCCCACACATAATACCTGCTCTGTGGTGGTCCTGTGGGGGTCCTGACCACTGAAGAACAAGATAATAAAGTATACAGAGAAACAGATGGGCTACAGTCTGTAACTGTAGAACTACAAGGTTCTTCTATATGGTCTGTGGATAATATATATTGTGCTAGAACATCAACAATTGTGTCGAAGTTCTTAATAACAACTTTTCAACTTCAGTGAATCCTTAAAACCCGTTTGAATAAAACTCTGCCACCAAAGTGAGCAGCAATCGTCCATCTCACCTTCAAGAGTTCTCCTGCAGTGCTCACATGTAAAATGAGGTGCCCACGGTTTGTCCTGAGCCCCAACAGGTGTAAATGCACTAAAATGCAAGAAAGATGGAACCTCGAACATTTAATGACTGAATAAAGAGAAACAAATCAGCAGCATCTCACTGCTTGTCTCACTTACATGCAGTTATCCACAAACAGTAAGCAAAGTACCCAAATGTAATTCAACATGGCGACCAGGCAGCCCCAGCACCATCAACCAACCACACGGCTAGCACATATCAAACCATGCAAAAACCGCAAAACATCAGCTCCCCTTTGACACACAGGTGCTCCAACACGAAAGATAACACGGTTCAAACAATGAAATGAACTCTCAGCAAGTATATCTCACCTAAAATGCAAGAAAGATGGACAATGGAGGTTTAACAATGGATACTCTTCTCTCAATCGAGCATTTAATGACTGAAGAGGAAGAGAGTCCGTTGCTCCACCTACTGCCCTCTACTCCTACTGGCGAACTCTGGTATTGCTGTTCAGAATTAATTCTGAAAGATTGTTGACCTCTTACACAGGCACAGTGAAGCATGCTTTGTTGGCCTCGCACATCTTTCCTGGAGTACTGTGAAAACACACTTGGTACCCGGGAAGAAGAACAAAATACATGGCCTGTTCACCTTAATGCCATCAGGCAAGAGGTACCGCAGCATCCAGGCCTTAATTTTAGTAATGAACAGTTTCTACCGCCACGGCTATCAGTTTCTTGAACACAAGCTGTGGAGCCTTTCCAATACCTCACATGGTCACCTCCACACCACAAAGTAGTGAGATCTGCCCGTCAGCAACCTCTGCACTCGGACGAAGGCTAATTATTAATTAGTTAGTATGCCTCCTGACATCCTCACCATAGCACTTTCTACATGAGGTACATACATATGATACATATAGTACAGCATATCATCATATACAGTCTGGTGCGAAAGTGTACAAGGCCCTGAAGAGTTGTGGAGAGGACAGTGAGACCATCATAGACAGCAAACTTCCAGATAAAAAAGGATCCGTCTAACTGGTATCATATAGGGCTGCAACTGAGTGATATCTGAGAAGTCCGGTTGGAAGTTTATATGAATTAGCACAAAGCCTGTTCAATAACTGTCATAAACAAGAGTAGGTACTGCAGCATTTAGGTAGAGAACTCCCCGCAGAAATAACAGTTTCTAACCCACTTCCTATCAGGTTCCTGATGAAGTCTGGATTGTGGCTGAAGGTATTTTAGACCATTCTTCTTTACAAAAACATCTCTAGTTCATTCAACACCATGCCAACACGACCATGGATAGCTCTCTTCAAGTGACACCACAACACCACCAATAATACCAAGTCTGGGGACTAACATGGCACCAATTCCAGAAATGTTGGACTTGTTCATCCTGAATGGTTACTGAATGGTGCAGCCATCTGCCAGGTAGTTGTCTCATTTGTCAAAGATCTAGCCCACCGCAGCTTCATTCCTCAAGTTGATTCCTGGACTTGGTGCAGCTAGAGTCTGCTGATATTCTTTGGAGTCTATGATCCCTCATATTTAACAATCACTCTTGATAAAGGTAAATCTGAAATTAACAAGGCTTATTTACTTTATTTACCCCATTTATTTATACATACATTTTTGAGCATGCTTCTTGAGTTCGGCATGTGTCTGTAGAGGTTCTAATGGTGTCCTGTGATAATCCATCCTATGCATGTCGAATGTCTCACACTTTCCTGCAGATTGTGTGATAGGTGTGGAGTAAGACCAAGGTGAGCTGGGGTCTTGATTCTGACAACAAACCGTTCACAGAACGAACCTGTCGGCGTCTGCTCTAAAGACAAAAAGCGGGACTCCCACTAAACCTGACCAACTCGGACTCAAAGAGTCACTTCCATGACAGTCTGGCACGACACCATTGCAGCTAGGAGGATTATCTCTTTCACTCTATCTCTCTATCTCTCTCAAACACACCATGCCATCTGCTCAAAGGGTGAGCACTAACGGAGGGACTCATGAAGGACATCACTGCGTGCTTTCATTGCTGAAGGAAGGTACAGAGATAAGGCCCCACCATTGTCATGTCTCATAATGTCAAACCTACCCACCAAGTTTCATTCCTCAAGTTGTTTCCTTCTGGGTGACCTACCATGCAGCACTATTCTTTGGTATGAGCGTATATTCGGTTTGCTACTCTATTAGCATGCCCAGTTTATTTATTTATTTATTTATTTATTTATTTATTGTTTTTGAGATGTCTGAGTTCATAGCCTTTCCTAATGATCCGTGTATGGAATCATGGCGGTGCCTTAGTGGTGTTGACGCGCTGAGCTGCAAGTGTGATTCTAAGGAGCTTATACTTGGTTGGATGCTAGCCTCAGACCCCCAACCCCCCATCAACCAGGGGCATGGATGGAAATGTGTTTCAAGAGGCGTTCATGTGCTGGGACAGATTATAGCTTTCAGGCTATCCTCTCTATCTCTCTAAATACACAGGGGCCCTATTTGCTCAAAAAATTGAGCCGAGCTAGGGATTACATAGATTTGTGGAGGGTGGTGAAGGTGGTAAAGGGTCTTTGGGGGGTTGTGCTTGTCGCCCAAGCACATTAAATAGCACAGAGGACCCACCCTGCCAGTTGAGTTGGTATTAGCGAGTCATGCTGTTGTTTTAGTGTATCAATCTAATCATATTACATACATTAATTACATTATTAATTACACAGTAGACTTTTAACAAAGATGGTTGTTCAAGAGCTCTTTGGCAAAACCAATGGTTCTATGGAGCACCAAAAACAGCTATTTGCTTTTGGGTTCTTTGACAAAGGCAATGGTTCTAAAATGTACCAAAAACAGCAATTTACTATTGGGTTCTTTAGCAAAGGCGATGGTTCTAAAGAGCACCAAAAACAGCTATTTGCTATTGGGTTCTTTAGCAAAGGCAATGGTTCTAAAGAGCACCAAAAACAGCTATTTGCTATTGGGTTCTTTAGCAAAGGCAATGGTTCTAAAGAGCACCAAAACAGTTATTTGCTATTTGGTTCTTTGGCAAAGGCAATGGTTCTAAAGAGTACCAGGAACAGCTATTTGCTATTGGGTTCTTTAGCAAAGACGATGGTTCTAAAGAGCACCAAAACAGCTATTTGCTACTGGGTTCTTTAGCAAAGGCGATGTTTCTAAAGAGCACCAAAACAGCTATTTGCTATTGGGTTCTTTAGCAAAGACGATGGTTCTAAAGAGCACCAACACAGTTGTTTGCTACCGGGTTTCTTTGGCAAAGGCGATGGTTCTAAAGAGCACCAAAACAGGTATTTCTTATTGGGTTCTTTAGCAAAGCCAATGGTTTAAAAGAGTACCAGGAACAGCTATTTGCTAGTGGGTTCTTTAGCAAAGACGATGGTTCTAAAGAGCACCAAAACAGCTATTTGCTATTGGGTTCTTTAGCAAAGGCGATGTTTCTAAAGAGCACCAAAACAGCTATTTGCTATTGGGTTCTTTAGCAAAGACAATGGTTCTAAAGAGCACCAACACAGTTATTTGCTACCGGGTTTTCTGGCAAAGGCGATGGTTCTAAAGAGCACCAAAACAGCTATTTCTTTTTGGGTTCTTTAGCAAAGACAATGGTTTAATGGAGCACCAAAACAGTTATTTGCTAATGGGTTCTTTAGCAAAGGCAATGGTTCTAAGAAGCACTAAAAATAGCCATTTTCTATTGGGTTCTTTGGCAAAGTGACCTAAGATGGTGGTTTTCTATAGAACCAAGGAAACTTAAACAATCATTTGTATTCTTAAACAGCTCAGTAACAGTTTCTATGAAGCCTGCATTTATAAGCCATCATCATGCCATTTATCTGCACAATGAGCTGTAAAGCTTATAAAGCACTTGTAAGGCAGACTGACAGCATTTATATGTTTATAATGAGTTTATAAATGTTAATGACAGTTTTATATGATGAATACTGCGGCATTATAAAAATATTATCATGAAATAACAACAGATATATAGTGTGTTACATTCAGTTTGGCAAGCAAAACCTTGGTCACCTTGTTAATGTATGTTAACTGTTATTTTATGTAAACTCTTTATTTTAAGGGTCATAAAAGTCAATATAATAATAACCTAATAATTAAGCAATAATGAGTTAGTAATAAATGCTATATAAGGGCTGCAAAGTGGCACAGCATAACACGCACAAACACATATGTTCAGGTGTTGGTTTGTGTTATGTTTCAGTTCAGTTCAGGTGGGTGCTCTGAACCTTGCTTTCATGTTCTAGGTTTGGAAAACACATTGAGCATTTCTAATAGCGACGCGGGTGGGTACCAGCAGATGGGTTGTTTTGCTGCATGCACTGAAACTAACACTGCTGTATACCTACATAGCAAAACAACATAATCCCTCTATCAGGACGAGCTAATGCCTTTCCGTCTACTGTTACACGGATAAAACCACAGGCCAGAAACAAACAAGGTCTCGCAGGAGAACTTCAAACCGCACGTGCGTGCCTTTAATTTGTGCTCAGCTTGGAATGATGACACTTATGCCTGGTTAAGGGAAGAGCCAGAGGAGAGAGAGCCTGGAGGCATAATGCTATCACAGGAGTGGACATACAGCACAGTGTCAAAGCTTTAAGTAACTATGAACTGCATAATTGGGCAATATGTGTTTTATATAGGCAGAAAGTAGCACTAATGTTAACTGGGTGTTAATTAGCACTAATGCTAACTAGTGCTAACTTTAACAAATGCCTGTGAGGTACAGGACAGAGTGTAAAGTACTGGTGCTAACCTATCAGGCATTACACAGCAATGTAATCCATACCCCAATGAGCTTTTATGTCCTCTTAAAAACACGAGAACTTTAAGGTCTTCAGATCAGGGGCTGCTAGCTGTCCACCCAACTAAATTAAAATCAAAGGACCGGGCCTTTGCAGGATACGCCTTCAGAACTATGGATTAATCGCTCTGCTGTCATCAGGCTTTCAGCCTCAGTTTATGTTTTAAAAAAATATATATTAAAGGACTTTTATTCTCTTGCTGCTAGTAGTTTTTGATTACTTGTTACTGATTTTGAATGTGTTTTTGGTATTTTATTGTGTGGTGTTGTAAAGCAGTTTGAGACTTGTCTTAGAAAAGTGCTATATAAATAAAAACATACTTGCTTACTTACTTTGTGTAGTCTGGTATTGATTTTATTCAGTATCTGGTTCAGTTGAGTGATTTGAACAATCTATGCCATCATCAGGGATAAGTCTGGAACCAACCATTGTTCTGCTAACATCTCAACTTCTAATTTGCTCCAAAATGCTCTTTTGTACCAAATCTTTGATTGCAATAACCTGTTGATATTTAAATGACATCATTATTAAATTACTTGCCTTCATTACTAGCTCTAAATCACCACCATCCCAGCTTGCCTTTAGAATGTGTTTAATTTGCTTTTTGCATACTACAACAATCTTCTTCTGATGTGGGCTTTCATAGACTTACCATATCATTAGGAAAACAATCATACCATATCATATCATTTGGAAAAGAAACTTGGTGCATTGCAAAAAAATTGGTTTTGGGAAGTAAAATGATCTTGTATTTAGTTGATATAGGTCATATTTCTCATTTTAATATTGTTTTTTATTTTAGATTTATGATTATTTTAATAATATCCAATGGTTTTTATTTCCTTTTTTATTTGATTTTAGTCATCTAAATTTTCCCACTGTTTTGGCAGACAATTTTATTTAAGAAATGTGCTTGAAACAAATCTTAGTATCTGGAAATATAGTTAGACAAATGTAGCTTACTAAAATAAAAGCTGTCTGGAAATGAAATGAAATACTCTTAAAATGACCATACAACAGGGTTGAGAGTTTTGGGATATATTAATTAAATTAAACGTAATTTTACTTACCAAAATGTCCTTTTTCGCAGGGTAAAGGCTAATCTGACATCACAGGATACCAAGTACATATATGAAACCTTAGAGCTTTAAATATTAAGGTTCTTGATAAACAGACTATTTTGGACTGCCGCTTTGCAAGGTCCTCTTGGTTTGTGTTTGCAAGCATCTGTTCCAAAGACCAATTCTTTACACAAACAGCAGTAAATATCAGCAAAATAGTAAAATAGCAGTATTCTTATTATAATATTAAATACATCCTGAATGCAGTTTTTAGGATATTTTAAAAATTTACTTGTTAGTTATTTTAAACTCATTTTAAGGTTATTTATTCATTTATTATGTGTTTTTTACTTGTTTTTAATTTAAAAAAAGCCAAAGTAACTGCCAATTTAGTTGGGAAAAAATAGCATACTAAAATCCATTTAAACAACAAATAACTACCTGGAAATGAGGATAAAATCTTACAAAATGAAAAATTTAAGATACATAAACTAAATATAGGGAATTTTACTTGCTAGAATTGCATGTGTTGCAGTGTGGAAGTTTGGAAAGAAACTAATTTTGCATGTGGGGCATTTAGATTCTTTCGGTGACTATATAAAGTACCTAGTAAAACAGGTCAGTTCAATTAATATCAATATGTCTTTTTTAATGTCTTTTATCAAAAGATCTTTTTCTTAACGCCTACCATAGCACTTTCCTCCTTTCTGTAAACAAGCTAAAGTCCTCACAGTGTTTGGAAAGGGTTTATATCTCAGACTAGGCAGCATCTTTGTGTATCCACACACTTTCAGGGAAACACACAGACTCACAAGGCTACATCCCTGCTCCAATGCCAGTGCAGATTTGATCCATTAACCGCAGAACTCCAGCTTGCTCTAAAGCCCCACACACTTCAATAATACACTGATGCTCTAACACACCGAGCTGTTAGTAGTTCCACTTCAGTGATGAAATCGTAGCCTTAGGTCAAGATCCTCATGGTCAAACAAGCCACAGTCCAAAGTTCTAGGGTTAAAGGAGTACTCCAGCATTAAACCATAGACTGTATCTGTACCATTCAGACAATAGACATCTCTGATTTAGAAATAGAACATCATATTTTTATTAATATATTACCTCAGTTGTTAGCATTAGGTAACACTAACAGAAAGAACTATCTAGAACTTCACGTCTCTTTTAATATATTACCTTAGCTGTAGCATTAGCCAGTGCTAAACTCCAAGACCTATCTAGAACATCACATCTCCACCAATTTTACCTCAGAAGTTAGTGTCAGCTAATGCTAAACACCAAGACTTATCTAGAACATCACATCTCCACCTCATCCCTGTAAATTTTTATTAATTTAGCTGTTAGCATTAGGTAATGCTAAACGGCACAAACTATCTACAACATTAAATCTCTTTTAATGTATTACCTAAACTGGTAACGGTAGCTAGTGCTAAATGACAAATCAGAAAGGACTATCCAGAACATTATTTCCTTTTTAGTATATTTTCTCAGCTGTTAGCAGTGAGTAATGCTAAATGGCAAAACTATCTAAAATATCACTTCTCTTTTAGTTAATTACCTTAGCTGTTAGCATTAGCTAGTACAAAATGCCAAGAACTGTCTATAACATCATATCTCTGTTAATACATTACCTCAGCCATTAGCATTAGGTAATGCTAAACAGCAAGATCTACATCGTCTCTGTCAATATTACCTCAGCTGTTGGTGCTAGCTAGCATTAAACATCAAGAGCTATATAGAACTTCATCATATCTGTTAATATATTACCTCAGCTGTTAGCATTAGGTAATGCTAAATGACAAGAACTATCTAGAACCTCACATCTCTCTGAACAAATTACATCAGGTCTTAGAATTTGCTGGTGCTAAATGGCAAGAACTTTCCAGAACCTCACATCTCTGTAATGTTTCACCTCAAAGCACAAAGAGCTTTCTTCTCAAACCAGTTCTGGACAAATGGGGCCAATGGCTCGATGGATTATCCTGCTAGAACATCCCATCACTGTGGGGTACATGAAGACCATGAAGGGCTGCAGATGGCGAAGGCCACTGGTCAATAATGTGTTCAGGTAGTCCACATCTCCATGCTGTGAGCACGCTGACCAGTGTTCAACCTCACCTACAAGATAACACCTCACCGCTTATACAGGTGTGGGCACTCGCAAGCCGTCCGCTGAGGTACTGCCCCCTTCACGGCCAATATACAACCTGCTGGCCCATGCCTTTTGTCAGTGTATTTTACAGTTGAGTAACTGCATATTAGCCTGCGCATAAACAAGCGCAATTATTTCTGCATGTATCAAAGGCTGCAAATAAAAAACCAGACTCATCAGAAAGAAGACCATCTGATGTGGAAGTGTGTCACTAATCTACATTCTGGTTCAAACGGACGACAGTGCAGTTTTTCTGAGCAAATGAGAAGAGAGGAGATTTTCGCTGTGGGGTAGACTCCATTCTCAGTGAATACAAAGCACACTGTGAATAATCTTTTCCACCACTTTAATTGATAAACTTGGCTTGGAAGTTCCCCGCAAAAAGGCTGGAATTAGTTTGTATGCGATAAGCTTTAGAGGCTCCAGTCTCATTGTAGCCTCATAAAATTAGAGTGCAGCCTTCACGTTTCCAGATTGCTCTCAGTAAAGTGCATTTGGCATGGTTAACAAGACGACAAGTGTAACAGAAAATCCAGATTGAGTCGGGCCGTTTGGCTTTGAAGATATCCAGTGGAGATTTGTTAAGAAAGAGCTTGCAGTGGTTTATGTTCCGATTTCTACTTTTGTAGAGAAACCGATGTTTTTCATGGCTGAAAGTGCCACCTGACACATAATACTACCCCATAAAACATCTACAAGAGCTGCTTTATGGCTGTTTCTGGTCCTATCACAGAATAAAAACTCATTTATTATAGAAAAGACATTTTATGTTGTATCACAGTTGTAGGGAGCTATTGGTTGCTGTTTGATTGAGTAAAGTGTGTTTGGCATAGTTAACAAGACGACAAGTGTAACAGAAAATCCAGATTGAGTCTGGCTGTTTGGCTTTAAAGATATCCAGTGGAGTTTCGTTCAGAAAGAGCTTGCAGTGCTTTATGTTGTTTATGTTTTGGTTTCTGGTTCTGGTTTCTGGTTTATGTTCTGATTTGAAAATTGTTTTTTCACCTGTCACAGTGTCACCTGACAAATTATACCACCTCATGAAGCATCTATAAAGGCTGTTTTATGGCTGTTTCATTGTTATTTTTGGACTTATAACGCAATAAAAACTCATTTATTATAAAAAAAATATTCTTATTTAGTATTACAGTTTTAGCGAGCGCCAAGCTTGGTAATTGATTACTCTCAGTAATGTGCATTTGGGTTGGTTAAGAAGACTGTAAACAGATGTTTAACAGCAAGTCCAGACTGAGTTGGGACGTTTTTGTCCCAAAAGCTTTTTTGTATAAAGCTTGTTAAGTAAAACCTGCAGCGGTTTATGTTCTGTTTTCTATGGAGAGTTGGATTCCCCATGGCCAAAAGTACCTCCTGATTAACTTTACTACCTCACATAGCATAAAAATTGTCTGTTTCAATGTGATTTTATAGACTAATTTTACCACTTATCACAATTTTTGACTTATCACACAAAAATCCAGATTGAATTGGGCCTTTTGGCTTTAAAGATATCCAGTGGAGATTTGTTAAGAAAAAGTTTGCAGTGGTTTAAGTTCTGATTTCTACTTTGGTGGAGAAAATCACAACTTTTTTCACAACTAAAAGTGCCTCCTGACACATTATACTACCCCATAAAGCATTTACAAGGGCTGTTTTATGGCTGTTTCTGGACCTATCACACCATAAAAACTCAGTTATAATAGAAAGGATGTTGTATTACAGTTGTAGCGAGCTGCTAGTTTGCTGTTTCATTGCTTTCAGTAAAGTGCTTTTGGCATAGTTGACATCAAGTGTAACACAAAATCCAGATCCAGGTCCGTTTTGCTTTATAGATATCCAAGGGAGATTTGTTAGGTAAAGTTTGACACCTTCAATTCCTCAAAAAGCAAAGGCTGTTTTATTGCTATTTCATTTTTCATTTTTAGGCTTATTGTACCACTTATTATAATTCTTGACTTATCACACAAATTCCAGATTGAGTTGGACCGTTTGGCTTGAAACTATCCAGTGGAGATTTGTAAGGTAAAGGCTGCAGTTGTTTATGTCCTGATTTTTTCTTTGGTGGGGAAAATGATGTTTTTCACAGCTAAAAGTGCCTCCCGACACCTTACCTTCCTCATAAAGCATTTACAAGGGCTGTTTTATGGCCTTTTCAATGTCATTTTTGAAATTATCACACAAAACCTCATCCATTATAGAAAGACATGATTATGTTGTATTACAGGCCTGGTGAGCCATTAGCTTGCTGTTTGATTACTCTAAGTAAAGTGTATTTGGCATGATTAAGGAGACAAGTGTAATCCAGGTTGAGTCAGACCATTTTCCTTTAAAGACGTCCAGTGATGGTTTGCTATCACTTGCAGTTATTTATGTTCAAATTTTCTTGGATAATTGCGTTCTCCATGGCTAAAAGTGCCTTCTGACAAACTTTACTACCTCACACAGCATCTAAATTGGCTGTTTTATGGCTGTTTCAATAATTATTTTGCAAATTTTACCACATATCACAGTTTTTGGCTTATCACACATTTGGGCTGTTTGGCTTTACATCTATCCAGTAGAGGTTTATAAGGTAAAGGCTGCAATTGTTAGGTTCTGCTTTTTACTTGGGTGAGAAAATGATCTCTTTCATTGGCTGTTTCAATGTAAGTTTCAGTGTAAACTAGTTCATTAGTTTTTATGGTGTCCCATAGTTGTATTACTGCTAGCTTGCTGTTTGATTGGTCTCAGTGAAGTAAAAGTGTTTTTGAAGATGCAGAGTCCAGTGCAGAGTCTCTAGTGAAAAGCTAGCAGGGGATGTACAGTGGGAATGTCTCGTTCCATGTGTGGAAAATGGCTCCAAAGCAGATGTTAATGATTGTCTAAAAGGAATGACTGCATTTGGGTGTGTCAAAGACCACAGTGTGAAGGAAGTAGCTGAATCTGCAGGTGTATGGAAGCGTACTGTCATACAGGTCTACTAACAGTTGCTAAAATCCCAGTCTACAGGGAATTCTCGTCAGAATTGTATCTGAACATTAATGAGGCCTACATCCAGAAACCTGTCCAGTCCATGCCAAATCCAAACACAGCTGTTATTGGTGCTCGTGGAGGTGTTATACACTATTCGGTATGTTTCCGTCACAGTGAGTTTATTTTCCAACTGTTCCCTAACAAATTCATATTGGTGGTGTTCTCAGACCAACAGACCATCTACCCCAGACTCCAGACATCAATATCTTTAGTTGTGTTGGTTCACCTGGATCATAAGAGCAGAAAATGGCTAAGCCATCTCCTAGAACTAAATCCAAAACCCACAGAAAAACACCTCAGTAGATTTCTTTGGAAACCGGAAAGTCTGCCAGAAGGAATGAAAGCACAAATAACTGGACGTTAAATGTTCAAAAAATATATGTAGCAGCTGAAGCTTCTGCATGCTGTTCTTTTAAGTCAAGGTTTCCTGCTTTTTTTGTGTCACTGAAATATAAATGGACATATTTTGACGAGAAATTAAACCACTGAGAGGAATGCTCTTCCACTGAGTTTTGCACAATATGAAGCAAAGTGGAAAGCAAGTGTTGCTCATTTCACATGGATACCCAGCATTTTTAAAATTCATTGCTATATAGGGGTTTGGTGCTGCTGTCTATCATTCTGGTGTATTCATGTGGAAAAGAACAACATGATCAGCAACCGACCTGTTTAATCCAGGTACAAGCCCATAATCCGTGTGGGTGGGGGAGAGGGTCTACGGTAGGTGCATTATAATGATGATTCTCTGGAAATTAGATTTTCCATTCTGCAACTAAATCAAACCAGTAACCAACTGGAGATTCTATTATACACTCAACACCAATAGAGTAGCTGCGCCAAGAAGGAAGTGTGGGATTGCAGAGATTGAGTTGTAGAGGGTTCTAAACGTGTCCTGAGATTATCAATCCCATGCATCTTGAGTAGTCTCACACAGTTTCTGCAGATGGTGCGATAGGGGTGAAGGTGGAGTGACACCAGGCCTTCTGGACGTGTGACGTGACAACAAACCATTCATATTGGCGCTGACCACCGTGCCTCCACATGCGGTTCTGTTGGTTGTCTCCACCAAGACAAAAGCGGGACTCATCACTGAAAATGACCCGCTGCCATTCTAAATCACACTATGTGTGGTGTGGTGTAGCCATCTGCCAATGGTAGTAAGGTATGTCACATGTGTGGCTGAGCGTGAAGCTTGAATTAATTTCATGTCTCACAGTGTCAAGCCTACCCACCATGTTTCATTCATGTCGGTCGATTCCATTTGGGTGTAACTGCAAACATGCACAGATATTGGCTTGTTTGCCAACACATATGTCACAGCAGGTGATCCTCTCAGTTCAGCTAGGCAATATTTGGTCAATAATGTTGATGGAATATACAAAGCCAAAGCAAATATCATAGAACATCATGAGTTCATGCCGAAGTCTTGGATATATAAGACGGTAAACAAACAGCTGGTTCAGAATATGGGAGAAATGGGAACGTGTGAGGACCTGAGTGACTTTGACAAGGGTCACATTGACATGGCCAGATGACTGGTCCAGAGCATCTTCAAACAGCAAGGCTAATGGGGTCCTGATCAGCTATAAAGCATCATAAACAATTGACAAGGCTCCCAACAGTCCATATGAGGCTACACCCTCTGCTCTGAACTGACAGAAGGCTACTATGGCACAAGTCAGATATAAGCCCAGTCCACCATCAAAAGCCTCTACTGTCGGAGCTAGACCCTGAAGCTGTGGAAGAAGGCCAGCCTGCTCCAGTGAGTCCGGCTTTCTATTACATCACCTTGACAGCTGGATCCTTCCACCAGGTGCCGTTTACCTGGGGAAGTAAAGGCACTAGAGTGCACTGTGGAAAGAAGATAAGGCTTTGAGCGATGTTCTGGTCCAGGCATTCATGTGGATGTTAATTTGACACCTACCTAAACATCATTGTGGATGAAGTATGTCCCTTCAAGTCATTCATATTCCACAATCAAGGTGTTGCCTTGACCTCCAAATTCCCTAGACCAATCTGGATGCATATCTGTGGATTGTGCTGGAACAGCTGGAATGTGAATTCTGCAGGGGCTCCACCTCAAAACTTACAAGACTTTTTTAAGTCAGAGATGGTGTAGAGGCCATGCCTCATGTTACCTGTGTTTTAAAAATCAAAACATATTTTTGTTCTTCTGAAAATGTACATGATGGAAAACAAGGGGCAGTGTCACCTGATCATTAGGACTGTCCTGAATACTTTTTTTCTGCTTTTTGACGTCCAACCATCATGACGTCCAACCATCATGTTGAAAAAGCACAATCCGAAGGCCGAGGCTAAATGTTTTCCTCACAGAGCACTATGGGACTTATAGTATGGCTTCACAGTGTCTACCAGGCCTGCTAGCATCTCTTAGTGTGAGGATAGGGAATAATGTCATGATGTATTTACAGATTAACCAGTGCAGTGTGAAGGGCACACATCATGGCCCTGGTAATGCTCCAGAGGTGGTGTAGCCAATCAAACCAGCAACACATAAACTGGATTATAGCTTCGGAAATGATGGAGCCTTTAAGTGGTCAGTCGGTCTCAGCTGTGAAAAAGCTCTGAAGTCTGACATACAGCAAGCCTGAAAACTGTGTATATAAAAAGAAAATAGTGTATAAAACTGACTAGCATTTTAGCTGACCAGCACTGGGTCAGCGGTGTTGACTTGCTGTCCACATTTTAAACATTTAATGAAATAGGAAAAATCTTGAACTAGAATATGTATTGTGTTGGCTCCATGCTGCGACGTGAGTACATCAGTTTTTTAAAGACAAGAAACGTTTATGTCGGGCTGGTTTAGGTTCATTTCTACATCAGGGACTTTTATGTTGAAAACCCTGTATACAGTTTTAGCTCTTAGCGTTAGCAATATAGACTGTAAACTCAAATTGTTCAGGTTTTCCATATGAACTTTGGATGTTATAAGGTTTTGCACTTTGCCTTTATTCATGACCTACATTTAGCTAAAACACTGAATATCAATATCCCAAATTTAAAAAAACAACTAATCTTACTGACCAAAAAAAAAACAAGCCCCCTGTGACCGAACCTTATCTAATGGTGTGTAATATCTCCATTAGCATCAATAACATCTGAGATTAGATTTGGCATGTACTGGATAACTTTCTACAATGTAAGCCACATCACTATTCAGACACTCTCATTCAGTTGCTGGCACAATTCCGAGGATAGTTCCCTGTAGACTGGGATTTTAGCCACTGTTGGTAGACGCATATGACCATAGACATCCATACACCTGCAGATTCAGCTACTTCCTTCACACTATGGTCTGTGGAACGCCCAAATGCAGTCACTCCTTTTAGCCAATCATTAACATCTGCTTTGGAGCCATTTACCACACATGGAATGAGATATTAACGGCACTGTACCACCTCTTCTCAATCTATGGATCCCGTCACTCCCACCCCACAGGCATTTATAGCCCCATAATCCTTGTGCAGTGCCATCAAGTTACTAGCACCTTAAACACACAAGGTGAACAGTTTTTGTCTTAGCCAGTGAACGAACATCAGAGTAGTTCAGTATTCAGGGCAGGCATTACCGATTACATAAATCAAACATAACCCAAGGAGTTTCCAGGCTGTGGGCGGATTGACCACTAGGGGGTTAACTACACCCAACCTCACTAATCTCATATAGTCATGCACATCCCATGAGTCAGTCTCTTTATTGACACAGTGCATTTCCATGGCAAATATTCCAGTCATGAAGGAATGCTTCAGAGAGGAGTCTCTTACAAAATAGGTCAGCTCACAATGAGGCTTCATACATCAAACGCTATTAAACATTGAACAGCAGGAGGGCTTCAGTTACAAATGAGACTCTCTCTGGTAAGGTCAGTTTTCACAAGAACTCAGGTGCCGTTTTCCCAGAAACTCAAACCAGAATTTAAACACAAGCAGCTGCGACGAGGCTCCTGCTGGCAGAGACTACGGAGATACGCATGCACTGCTACAAGCTCGATCTCTCTCTCTCGCTCTCTCTCACATACACACCCACAAACAGACACACACAAATCCGAAACTCTGGATGTGGATGTGACAGAAATCCTAAGAGGGGTGTTCTTATGGCAGGATGTCATTTCTCTTGGGGTTAACAAACACACACACACACACACACACCAAACCACCCACCCACACAGCGAAACCCCCTAACACCAACACACACACGCCCCCACATTTAAAAACACACTACTGCTGCAAGTGTGAGGCTGCTGTAGTAATCCACACATGGTGGGGAGCAGAGAGAGGGACCCCCGCAGGGACATGACAGCAGGCAGCCTCACACACGCATGTTTGTTTTCCTAAACACTGGGGACATTGCATAGCCCATAGCCCATTCGTTGCCTAGAGACTTAAACAGAATTACTCCTAGCCTAAACCCAGCCCTAATCCTACCCTAACCTTAACACACATGTCAACGCCTGATAATGCAATGGTTCACAACAGCTTGTAAAAAAAAAGGTCCCCACAATGTGAGTGAGTGCATAAACAGGGTTCGGTCCCCACAACATAGCAAAAACCTGGCACACACACACAAACATCAAAAGAATACATATACCTTCAGCACCCAACATGCCAAAGCGGCACGATATCCATAAAATATTATACCTGTACATATAGGATAGTGTGCGAAAGTCAGAGACCACCATCGAGTACCAGCATCTACATATCAGGTGTTTGAGTGTTCAGTTTGTCCACCTTCATTCCAGCTTCCATTCTTCCCAGGAGACTCACTTTCAGTTCCTCAGAGAAACACCTCCAAGGTTCAGTCTTAGAAGCTGGTTCAGCATTTTCAACATCCAAATAACTCCAGACACATTCAGTGAACATCCAGTGATGAGGTTCTGGACTCTGGGGTGGTCAGTCCATTTTTCTGAGATCACCAGCAGCTTCTGTGTTGGATGTGTGTGCGTCCTTTTCTCAGTGAGGTCCAGCTTCTTTCAGACCTTCATAGTGTTACGGTGTCTTCTCAAAGTGGAAGAATGATGGACAGAAACGCCTCTGGATGTTCGCAGATCTGAAGCAGGAGTGGCATATGATGCTCGCCCCTCTCTTTCAGAGATGGACATGTCTCCCTAGAAATATCTCCTGAAGAATCTGGTACTTAATAGCTGTTTTAACGGATTGTGTTTGTGAAGAAGATGATGTGGCTGGGAGGTGTCCCTGACTCCCACGCAGTGATTCCAGTGTAGAACTGGGTCAGTTTTTAATGCTGTGCCATCTGAGGGTACAAAAATCACCACCACCACCACCACCATCCAGTACTTGTTCTGGTTCTTGCCCCTAATGTACATAGGTTTTTTATTGATAGTTTGTGGTGTAGAGGATGATCATCTCCAAGTTCTTTGCTGTGCTACATTAAGGAAGGTGGTTCTTGAACTGCTGCTCTATTTGGTGGAGTCTTTCATGATGTGGAATTACATGTTATTAGGTACAGGGGTTGGACAAAAGACCACGATCATTTATTAGTATGGTGTAGGGCCTCCTTTTGCGGCCAATACAGCGTCAGTTCGTCTTGGGAATGACATATACTGCGTCCTGCACAGTGGTCAGAGGGATTTTAAGCCATTCTTCTTGCAGGATAGTGGCCAGGTCACTACGTGACGCTGGTGGAGGTTTGTCCTTCTTGGTGGTATGCTGACATTACCCTGGACACCGTGGCTCTTGATACATCACAAAGACTTGCTGTCTTGGTCACAGATGCGCCAGCAAGACGTGCACCAACAATGTGTCCTCCTTTGAACTCTGGTATGTCACCCATAATGTTGTGTGCATTGCAGTATTTCGAGCAGTACTGTGCTCTTACCTGCTAATTGAACCTTCACACTCTGCTCTTACTGGTGCAATGTGCAGTTAATGAAGATTGGCCACCAGGCTGGTCCAATTTAGCCATGAGACCTCCCACACTAAAATGACAGGTGTTTCAGTTTCATTGTCCAACCCCTGTATATGATTATGACTCACAATTTGTCTCAAGATATGTTACCGTATATGCACTAGGCCTAAAGTAATGTAAAAGTAGTCACGATGTAAAGTGTACTTTGATACAATGTAAAGTAGCCAGTGTATGACTTGCATAACAGTGTACGTTTGCTGTGCCCTCAAAATAATTCAACCCACAGCCATTAATATCTGAACCCCTGTTAACAAAGGTGAGCACACCCCTAAGTGAAAATGGCCATATTGTGCCCAAAGTGTCAATATTTTGTGTGGCCATCATTATTCTCCCAAACTACTTTAACTCTCTTGGACATGGAGTTCACTAGAGCTTCACAGTTTGCCACTGGAATCCTCTTCCACTCCTCCATGACGACATTACGTAGCTGGTGGATGTTAGACAGTAGGCAAGACACACTTGTCTTTGTACTCCTCACCTGGTTGTCGCCACACACACTATCTGAATGCATAACCCAAGCAGTGACTTTCCCAATGTATTAATGTCTCTACAAGTCCCCTCTCTGTAGATGTACAGGTTTGTGACTTTTTGTCTCAGTGCTGCTAAGAGGCGTTTTCAGTTCATGCTCTTACTGCTGATGTGTTGTTATCTCGCTGTACAGGGCCATATGACACTCCTGACATTCCTCAAGTGCCTCCGGTTTCCTCATCACTGCCCTCAAAAAGCATTTGCACTTCTGCACAAGCCTTACGGAAAAAAAGATCTGCTAGCATGCTACGGTGTGCTAATGCTACACAGCATGGCCAAAAAACTAGGACACTGCACTGTTGCACTGGACCTCCTGTAGCTTTGATTATGGCACGCATTCAGTGGCATTGCTTGACAGCCTTATGCAACATCACCACATGTATTTCTAACCAGGGCTGCAGTTACTGGCCAGACTCTTGATGACAGGAGAGTCGAACCACTTTGTAAAGTCTTCTCCAGCACATCTCAAAGATTTCCAATGGAGTTAGGTTCCGGAATCTGTGGTGGATAGTTCATGATGCTCCCTGTATCCCTCTTCCATAGTCTGAGGGGCATTAATCGTGGCATTGTCATTCTGGAATATGGCCATGCTGTCTGGAAAGAACAAATCCATTGAGGGGATAACCTGGCCATTCAGTACATCTTCAGGTGTTCCTCATTCTCTTACCAATATAGCACAGTGGACACTATCCATCACTTCATGGGCTTCCCTTCCCTGACGCCCCCACTGCTCTGGAATAGGGTTCGTCCGGACTCATCAGACCACGTGAACCGTTTCCATCAGTCCAGAGTCCAGTCTCCCTAGCAGACTGAAGCTGGATAGTCTCACTAACAGGAGGTCTTCTTTTGTACACACAGCTGTTTAGTCCAGATCCTGGGAGTTCTGGTCATGTGGGAATGATCTTAATGTCACTGTGAGTAATGCATTCATGGGCTGGAGGTTAGGGAACCAGCCTTGTGACTGGAGAGTAGCAGGTTTGAGGCCCAGAACTGCCAGTGACGGCTGAGGTGCCCTTGAGCAAGGCACCTAACTACCAAGCGCTCCCGGGTGCCCAGTGCTCCGGGCAAGTGTGCTCATTGCCCCCTAGTGTATGTGGGTGTTTCACTTACTGAGTTACTGTACACCAACACACTACTTACAGTACACTAACGCGTTACACTTACTGAGTTACTGTACACCAACACACTACTTACAGTACACTAACGCATTACACTTACCGAGTTACTGTACACCAACACACTACTTACAGCACACTAACACATTACACTTACTGAGTTACTGTACACCAACACACTACTTATAGCACACTAACACATTAAACTTACTGAATTACTGTACACCAGCACACTACTTACGGCACACTAACGCATTACACTTACTGAGTTACTGTACATCAACACGCTACTTACAGTGCACTAACGCATTACACTTACCGAGTTACTGTACACCAACACACTACTTACAGTACACTAACGCATCACACTTACTGAGTTACTGTACACCAACACACTACTTACAGTACACTAACACGTTACACTTACTGAGTTACTGTACACCAACACACTACTTACAGTACACTAACGCATCACAATTACTGAATTACTGTACACCAACACACTACTTACAGTACACTAACGCATTACACTTACCGAGTTACTGTACACCAACACATTACTTACAGTACACTAACACATTACACTTACTGAGTTACTGTACACCAACACACTACTTACAATATACTAACGCATCACACTTACTGAGTTACTGTACACCAACACACTACTTACAGTACACTAACGCATTACACTTACTGAGTTACTGTACACCAACACACTACTTACAATATACTAACGCATCACACTTACTGAGTTACTGTACACCAACACACTACTTACAGTACACTAACGCATCACACTTACAGAGTTACTGTACACCAACACAGTACTTACAGTACACTAACACATTACACTTACTGAATTACTGTACACCAAGACACTACTTACAGTACACTAACGCATTACACTTACCGAGTTACTGTACACCAACACACTACTTACAGTACACTAACGTATTACACTTACTGAGTTACTGTACACCAACACACTACTTACAATATACTAACGCATCACACTTACTGAGTTACTGTACACCAACACACTACTTACAGTACACCAACGCTTCACACTTACCGAGTTACTGTACACCAACACACTACTAACAGTACACTAACATATTACACTTACTGAATTACTGTACACCAGCACACTCCTTACAGCACACTAACACATTACACTTACCGAGTTACTGTACACCAACACACTACTTACATCACACTAACGCATTACACTTACCGAGTTACTGTACACCAACACACTACTTACAGTACACTAACGCATTACACTTACCGAGTTACTGTACACCAACACACTACTTACAGCACACTAACACATTACACTTACTGAGTTACTGTACACCAACACACTACTTACAGCACACTATACACACTTACTGAGTTTACTTACCATACAGTTACTGTACACTTAACCATTACACACTGACTACTGTACACCAACACACTCCTCACAGTACACTAACACATTACACTTACCGAGTTACTGTACACCAACACACTACTCACAGTACACTAACACATTACACTTACCGAGTTACTGTACACCAACACACTACTTACAGCACACTAACTCATTACACTTACCGAGTTACTGTACACCAACACACTACTCACAGTACACTAACGCATTACACTTACTGAGTTACTGTACACCAACACACTACTTACAGTACACTAACACATTACACTTACTGAGTTACTGTACACCAACACACTACTTACAGTACACCAACACACTACTTACATGGATGGGTTAAACGCAAAAGACAAATGTCTCTGTATGTAAAAGCCCTAATGGCTCAAAAATCCCTCTACTCAGAGAATGACCGTCCATATTGCACCTTCGCTAAGTGTTTACGTAATCAGATGTTTTTCCGACCACATTTCTTCCATGAAGTTGCCGGTTCTCCACTCTCCTTCCAGGTATTAATATGGCTGGGCAGGTCTGATCCCAGCTGTGGTCATTTCAGCTTCGCTGTGTTTGTTTTCTTTGCTTGAGGCACAACAATAATCTGACCTGTTTCTGAAACTCATTGAGATCTTTTCCTTGATGATGGGATACGTCTTCCCACATGGTGGTTTGAGGAATGAGAAGCTGCTTACTGCAGCAGTTTGGGGATAAAATGATTATTACCAGAATTATCCAATCACAGCCTCTTATTTATATACTCTATACGGGCAGGTTGTTTTACCGGCCATGCCAGCGCTCTTGTAAATGCAGTGTTGCTGAAGTGAAAAGCGAATGTCCTGCTTTGATTTAACTGCTGGTTGGTGTCTCTGCTCCTCCGGCTGGCTACCAACTGATGACAAAAACAATAAAAGAAGGCCGTGTAGAAAACAGCACCATTTGAAGTCTGATCTGTATAATCTGATGTAATCCGCGAGCAATGCAGATGACTCTGCAGATATAGTGTAGATTCTGTGCTGACGGTTCTTAGGGATATACCACACACAGTACAGCTCACAATGCCAGGAAGCTCGGCTTCTCCAAATTACGGTGGACTAGGGAGTTTGTTGATATTCATATCTGTTCTGTTAGATCTTTTGGTTCATCAGAACTCCCACAGAAACTCGTCTGGAGCAGCTGAGGCTGTTCCGGCACTCACGGCACTGTCAACTTATTATACTGTGGTTTATTAAAGTGTATAGCCACGATTAACATAGAATGTGTTATCCAAAAAGTACACACACAGAGACACACACGCACACACGCACACACACACACGCGCACACACACACACGTACATATACTGATATCACACACACACACACACACACACACACACACATACATATATATAGGCCTACTGATAACACACACATATCTGCCCACTTGGCAGGGAATGAGCTCATGCCCTCTCTTCTCTCTCCCTTTCACTCCCGCTTTTTCTCCCTCTTTCTCCCTCTACCGCTCCCTCTCTCTCAATTGCTCTCTCCCTCTCTACCTCTCTTTAAGCCACTCTCTCTCTCTTGCATGCTTTCTCACTCTCTCCTGCCCCTGTTTCTCTCTAACTCTTTCTATTGCCCTTTCTCTTTCTCTCTCTCCTCTGCCCTCTCCTCCTCTCTCTTCTGCCCTCTCCTCCTCTCTTCATCTCTTTCCTTCTCTCTCTCCCTCTCTTCAGCTCTCTTTTTTTCTCTCACCCTCTCTCTCTTTCGCTCTCCCGCCTTCTTTTTTCCTCTATCTCTCTTGCCCTCTCCCTCCCTCTCTTTTTCCCCTCTTACTCTTTCTCTCTCCTGCCCTCTTTCTCTTTTTCTCTTGCTCTCCCTCTCTCGTGCACCCGCTCTCTCTGCCCCCGCCTCCCTCCAGCACACTGCAGCGCTCGGCGCTGGGTAGAGCCACACACTCAGAGCCTCTCCACACTACTGCTGCACTACACACACTCTCACTCACAGATCAGAGAGAGAGAAACAAACAGAGAGAGAGAGAGAGAGAGAGAGAGGGGAGGGGAGGGACAAGAGAGCTAAAGGGAGCAAGTGACACAGAGACGAAGACAGAGAGGGTGGAGAAAGAGGGAGAAAAAGCGAGAGAGACAAAGACAGAGAGAGAGCAAATGGGGGAGACAGTTTAAGAGACTGTTATAAAGAGAGGGAGGAAGATAGTGTGAAAGAGAGACAGAGAAAGGAAGTAGAGGCAGAAGAAAGAGAGAAAAGGAGAGAAGGACAGATAGAAAGAGAAATATAAAGGTTCAAACTGGAGAGAGAAGGAGAGGGAGAAACAGCAAGAGAGGAGGTGGCGAGAGAGGGAATATAAGAGTGAGAGAGAGGGAGTAAAGCAGAGGGAGAGAGAGCTTTAAGGAGTGAGGGAGATCCTCGGGGGGAGGTGTTATGTGCTCTGGATTGTCAGAGTGTGTTTACTGGACGGAGAGTTTATCTGTGCGTCCCTCCTTTGTTTGGACTCCGCTGGTGAGATCTGGCCACACTCTGGAAAGCTGAGTGAAGGTAGGTTTCAGGCTTCTATCTCTCTTTCTCCTCCTCAGTAAACGCAGGAGAGACTCTCCTGACAGTGCGTGAGGAGGCATCAGCATGCTGGCTGTAAGCACACCAGCGTGGTGTGTGGATTGCGCTGATGAAGTGGTTTAGCGTGCGTTAACGGTGTTTACAGGCTCCTGCGGTCAGTGTTTAATCTTCTCTCAGCCGAACGTTCAACAGCTGCCTGTCTCTGTTGGCCAGTCCACTCACTTTGCTTTGAGAAGGTCTGTGTTGTCTTGTGAGGTGTCCAGTGCAGTGCGTGAGAGAGGGGTCCAGTGCAGTGGTCTGTATGCCACTGGTGGCTGCTGGTGACTAAACTTCCTGCTGATGAACTTCTTTGGTCGGGTAAGAAGAGCACTTCATGGTTGCACTACTCCGTATGTGATGGAGTTTATTGACACTGGCGTGGTGGTGAAGTGTTAGTGTGTATTGTGCTGGTGTGAGTGGATCAGACACAGCAGTGCTGCTGGACACCTCAGTGTCACTGCTGGACTCAGAATTGTCCACCAACCAAAACTATCCACCCAACAACATCATGTGGAAGGCGTCCTGTGGTCTTCGTCCTGTGGGCAGGGTCCAGTAATCACTATTGAAGGACTAGAGGATGACCAACACTGCATTGTGCAGCAGCAGATGAGCTATCGTCTCTGACTGTACATCTACAAAGTGGACCAGCAAGTTAGGAGTATCTAATAGAGTGGACGGTAAGTGGACACAGTGTTTAAACACTCCAGCAGAACTGCTGTGTCTGATCCACTCACACCAGCACAACACACACTAACACACCACCGCCATGTCAGTGTCACTGCAGTGCTGAGAATGATCCACCACCCACATCTTTGTTCATCTTCATCATTTAGCTGACGCTCTTATACAGAGCGACTTCCAAGGTTAATCATGTTACAGGTGGGCCAGTGTAGTGTTAGGAGTCTTGCCCAAGGACTCGTATTGGTGTAGCACAGACTAGTCATCCAGACCGGGATTCAAACTCCAGTCTACCACATGTGGTGGTAGCTCCCTGGCAGGTAGTGGTGTTATCCACTGAGCTACACCAACCACATAATGCCTGCTCTGTGGTGGTCCTATGGGGGTCCTGACCATTAAAGAACAGAGTCATAGAGTATACAGAGAAACAGATGGACTACAGTCTAGAACTGTAGAACTACAGCATGCTCCTATATGCTCAGTGGAGCTGGACAGTGAGTGTAGATACTAGGAGGTGTAGCTAATAAGGTGCTCTGTTAGTGTAGATGATTTAGGAATGCTAAGCTGGTGGACCCAGCAAAACTGTCCTCATCAGATAAACAAGCTTTCATCTCAGAAAGACAGCAGAACATCAGCTGCTAAGAAATCATGTAAGTAGCTGCTGGTGTTCTTAGAACAATGGACTGACCACCCCAGAGTCCAGACCTCAATATCACAGAATGTGTTCGGGTTATGTGGATGGTGAGGAGAAGTAGGAGATGCTAAACCAGCTACTAAGGTGTGTCTCTCTGAGGAACTGAAAGCGAGTCCCCTGGAAAGAGTGAAAGCTGGAATGAATGTGAAGAAAAGACACGCTTAACGCTCATTGGGAATTTCGTACAGGAATGGTGGTATCTGGCTTTTATAGGATGAGGTTAAACTGCAGTGCATCACAACTCAACATCATTGGTCCGGCTTCCCCCTGCAAAATAGACGTTTGATCCCGCTCCCACCCGTAGTCCTGTACGAGGGTAAATGGCACCCAGTATTTGACACTTTATCCTCAACTGAATGATTTTCATCTGAAATAATCAGGACTCAGAATGGCTGTCGTAGGTCAGACAGGCCTAGTGGGGTTAACTGTGGTGTACTGGCCCTTCTGTAGAACACTGTCCACAGCGCACTGACCATATAAAGGACAATAATGCAATTTATGTGTTGATCACATGATGGGCTGCTTCGCAACTACTTAGATTTAGTGTTTCACTTTCCTATTATTTATTTATTTTTTATTTTTTTATTTATTATTTTAGTTTTCCCCATATGATAATAATGTACACTAAATACTGAATGTTATCAGCTCCATATAGACCATTTATTAATATATGTTATTTTTCTACATGTATGTCTGTTGAATAGTTCTTACGTCCCACACTGAAATTGAGTCTATATAAATTTATTTGCACACCACAGGAGATAGTGGCGGAAGTCTTGTAGGGCCATGGTGCTATACTTATCTTACCTGCCAACCCCGATGGTGGGTTTATACTCCACCGTGTGTATTTCTACATAATAGGGGGGCAGTCGTGGGCTAGGGGAGCAGTCGCAGTCTAGGGGGGCAGTCGTGGGCTGGAGGTTAGGGTACCAGCCTTGTGACCGGAGGGTTGCCGGTTCGATTCCCTGAACTGATAGTAATGATGGAGGTGCCCGGGTGCCGTTTGTAGGGCTGCTCACTGCCCCCTAGTGTGTGTCTTCACTAGTGAGTGTGTATGTGGGTCATCGTAACTTATTGGTCTAGCCTGAAGCCCTCCTGTAGGGTGTACTGTTACCCTGACATTGTTTCTAAATGAACATGGTACATCTGTCTATGCATTATGGGCATGACTTCTTTTCTTGTGAAATGAAGGAATGGTTTTAGATATTTGGTTCATAGTTCCAAAATAAAAGATCAACCAACTAATCAGTCTGTTCTGAGCCCCTTAACCGACTGCCTCAGTTATATTAGCATGAGCATCACTGCTGCTGACCTCTTCTGATTGAAAAATGAAGGTTCCTAAATAGGTCCTAGTCCAGATTAATGGTTTTAGGAGACACTGTACGAACCTGTAGAACATCATTTCCATTTATTGAAGCATTCATTTTTAGCAAACCAGACCTTCTTGGTTTTAAAAAAGACATGTAGGTCCTGGATGAGGTCTGTTTTACATTAGCTGTGGATCCTAAGCAGTCAGCTCGCTGCCTTTGAGTTTATCTACGGAAGCTGATGGTCGGGCAGCTAATGCAGCGCTGCAGTGATGGGTTAAATATTTATTCTCGGAGTCCAGCGATGAATAAGAAATGGAGAATGATGGGGGTGCAGTAAATAAGCTCTTGCTGCTTCACTTCGGTTCGTTTTCAAACACTTTGCAGACTGATGAAAATCGTGAAAGTTCAGGCAGGCACTGTGTTGTTTGTTTAAAGGTCCATAATGTTTTGATTAGGTATAAATATGCATTATAACCTCACTGGTGAAAAAACGTGTCCCCTGTGACTCAAACTTGCTTAGTAGTGTGTTATACCTGTGGAACCACCAGTAACAGCTGTGATTGGATTTGTATACTGAACAAGTCTCTGGATGTAGGCCACATTAATGTTCATACACTCATATATAGAAAGTATAGCGCGGTTGGGCCATATTTGGTGGATGCCAAAGTAGAGTGATATGGGCAATATTTATTGAGCTACACATACAGATGTAGTGTCTCTCAGTATGGTGTCAGGCTATGCCAGATGTCTTTGCATGGAGTTGTAGAGGCTCCTAATGGTGTACCGTGATAATCCATCCCATGCAGCTTGAATGTTCTCACACAGTTCCTGCACATGTGGATGGTGTAGGGGTGGAAGTGGAGTGACACCAGGCTTTTTGGGTGTGTGACACGTGACAACAAGCCGTTCACCTTGGTGCTGACCACGGTGCCTCCACACAGCGTGTCTCGTCACTGAGGATGAGCCGCTGCCATTCTGAGACACTCCATGACATCCTTGCAGTCTTTGGTGATGCTGACGTGGTTTTGTCGTAACGGTCTGTGTGTATGCAGTTCTGGGTGGTGCAGCCATCTGCCAAAGGTGCTGGCACTAACAGGATGAGTCATAAAGGCCATCACTGCTCGCTGAAAGTCTGCAATTGTGGCTGTTGGGTTACTCAGGTACAGTGATAAGACCCTTGCCTAAGTCACATGTCCGTGAAACTTTCATCATTAGCATATCTCACAATGTCAAACCTACCCACCAAGTTGTATTCCTGTCGGGTTGATTACTTCTGGGAGCAGCTAGTACAGCTTGGAAACAGTATCCACTTCATTTACATTCCTTTACACAGTCACTGATACAGACAGCTGGTGTAAAAAACTTTATCGAGCTCTGGAGTCATTTGAGTTAATTCTCCCGTCCAGCTGATCGGTGGCTTTAGCGTTGGTGGAGTTTGCGCTGTGGTGTATGTGGATGCTTGTGATGTACTGCTTTATTGTCTTGCTGCGATTATCACACAGCATGTCCACATTCAACACTGCGCTCACAATAAAAGGAATTTAATTCCTCATTCAGCAGGGCTCTGTATTATCACACAATAGAGCTTTGTCGCGCGGTCCCCTCAGCTGTGTTTTGGACACCGCGGTCCCCCTCTGCTCATCACAGCACCCTTAGAAAACCCAATGTGTGTAGGCTTAACCTTGCCCATGTATTCAGTTTACAGCTTGCTGGTACATAAATACCAAGGCTCGTTCCTTTGAGCTTTATCTGGGGGGGTCCACCAATCCTGCGGATGTAAGATTAGACGCTGTGTTTCTGTCAGTGCGTAGGCGTCCAGGGAATACAGAGACAATGAAATACTACTCTCTTTATTTACACCGGGCTTTGTCCAGGTTAAATAGAGAATAGATTAAGAGAGAGAGAAGAGTGTAGCGCCAGAGTGGATGGTGTCTTTCAGGACAAGCAGGAGGGAAGACTCATTGTTCTTCATATTAGATGATTTCTTAGGTGGGAGGTGGTAGCTTCAGGAACATTATGGAGCAGACATGGAGGGGGATTTGGGGGGCAGTCGTGGGCTAAACATTGGGGAACTAGCCCTGTGACCAGAGGGTTGCTGGTCTAATTCCCAGAAGTGACAGCGACGCGACTGACAGGCCCCTGAGCAAGGCACCAAATCCCCAGCAACTCCCCAGGCATCAGAAATAGGGCCACTCATCTATTGGTGGGCATTATTCTAAAATCATTGCACACACTATTGCTTAAGCAGTACTCATTGGGGATGGGTGATACTACAGACTTACCATTTGATCCGATACTAAAGATAATATCCTAATACCTGTACGTTGTCATCATTGTAAACATATTTTGATCTAGTAATAATAAAACTCAGTGTTCATTAATGCTCTTACCACAGGTTTATTTAATCGAGTGTTTTACACATCAACCAAAAAATCAGTATCTAAGTGTGTTTTCATTACATTAATATTTGAAAAGTTATTAATATTAAGGTACCCACCAACCACCCTACCTACCTACCCCCAACCTACATACATACCCACCTACTCACCTATTTACCCACCCATCCACCTACATACTACTTAACTACCTACCTAACTACCTGTCCACCCACCTACCTCCCTTTTTACCTACCCAACCACCTACATACCTACTAACATCACCCTATCTACCTCCCCAGCATCCGCCCTTCCAACCTACTTACCCAACCACCCACCCACCTACCTACCTACCTACCTACTGGGCAGAAGTTGGTGAAAGTTGGAGAACCAACCATGTAATTGGAGACATGCAAGTTGGATTCCCTGCACCCACAAGACAAGCCTGAAGTGAGACACCAACTGCTCCTTGGTCGCTGTGCACAGGGCTGCCCTCTGCGCTCTGGGCAAGTGTGTTAGCTACCCCCCGGTGAGTGTGTTCACTAGTGTGTGTGTGTGTGTGTTACTGTATGGATGGGTTAATATGGAGGACGAATTCTTCTATGAGCAAGTTCATGTGGTCACTGGTTTTAGATCCTAATTCTAAAATACATTAGAAAACAGCATTTAAAACAAAGGCTTGAATTGATATTTGATTGATATATGAGTGGATTTGGTCAAGCACATCCTTTACATTCATATATCAAAACACATCCGCATTTATCACTGTTCTACAACCTGAAAATTATACACTACTAGTCAAAGAACAGAAGAGGAATTATAAATAGCACAGGAGCGACGGAAGTGACTCTGGCGGCCAGACACAGGGCACAGCTTTCCTTGCAGCCAGTGTGTGGATTCTGAAAGCATGCATTAAAAGTGGTTCGGCTCATCTAGCAGTGAAGTTCCCGCTGCGGAGTCTTGACTGGATTTCCCTTTGTAGTTATGGATGGCCTGCGCCACCTTGCCACCAGCACAGTGACTCACAGCCCCCACACTGGCAGTCCATTTTGTCCTTGTAGTCCTCTTTTTGTGGAGGCAATAGCTTTTTAAATGTCACACTGTTATGTCTTTATGTCTCTGAGGTTTCATAACCTTGTCATGCATGATGTTATTGTGACAGCAGCGACAGGTATAGCATTCACTGTGTGTTATGGGGACACATGTGGGCCCTGATTTCATGATAAAAGGCTCATGGGAAATGTAGTTCGAGGAATGGGTTGGTTTGTGCCTGTAATAGTGAGGTGCGTTGGGGGTTGATGATCCATTAACATGATGCCCAATAATCACCTAATCATAAATGAAAAGGGGGGAGATTTAAATTCAGAATCATTTACAATTGTCAAGAAAAAAATAGAATTTAAGATAAGATAATCCTTTTTTAGTGTCTAATTTTTTTTAATTTATAGTTATTACTTTGCTAGTATTAAATCATTCCAGCCTAGAACTAACATTTTTAATGTGATAATATATGTAAAGTTAAATACACTAGCATTTTCAATGTTGTAACATTGATGTAATGATGTAACATTATAATGTAAAACGTTGTTTAATGTTATAATGCATGTTATGTAATTTAACAGAATGCACAGTTTTGTATATATGGTGTTCTCTCACAACAGTACTCATCATGCATTATGTAAAAATGTCACACAGGTCCTGCCAAAAAATCAGCAATCCAGTGGAAAAAACACAACACATGTTTCATGTAATTTTTAAAACGCTTCCACATTCCACCCTCAAAATGCATCTTCAAAAAGGAGAATTACTCATCTTTAAACCAGAAAGCCTTAACTGAGTAGTAGTAGTGTTGGGTATCGAGCTGGGTACTTTTAAACACACATAAACTGAGGAAACACCTGGCCAAACACAACTAACCTGAAGAAACACCTGGCCAAACACATCTAACCTGAAGAAACACCTGGCCAAACACATCTAACCTGAAGAAACACCTGGCCAAACACATCTAACCCGAAGAATCACCTGGCCAAACACATCTAACCCGAAGAATCACCTGGCCAAACACATCTAACCCAAAGAATCACCTGGTCAAACACATCCAACTCGAGGAAACACCTGGCCAAAACATCTCACCAGAGGAAAGACCTGGTCTAATAGAGCTAACCTGAAGGAATACCTGGTCTAATAGAGCTAACCTGAGGAAACACATGGTCAAACATCTAACTCGAGGAAACACCTGGTCTAATAGAACTAACCTGAGGAAACACCTGGTCTAATAGAGCTAACTTGAGAAAACACCTGGTCTAATAGAGCTAACTTGAGAAAACACCTGGTCTAATAGGGGTAACCTGAGGAAACACCTGGTCTAATAGAGCTAACCTGAGGGAACACCTGGTCTAATAGGGGTAACCTGAGGAAACACCTGGTCAAACATCTAACTCGAGGAAACACCTGGCCAAAACATCTCACCCGAGGAAACACCTGGTCTAATAGAGCTAACCTGAGGAAACACCTGGTCTAATAGAGCTAACCTAAGGAAACACCTGGTCTAATAGAGCTAACCTGAGGAAACACCTGGTCTAATAGAGCTCACCTGAGGAAACACCTGGTCTAATAGAGCTAACCTGAGGAAACACCTGGTCTAATAGAGCTAACCTAAGGAAACACCTGGTCTAATAGAGCTAACCTGAGGAAACACATGGTCTAATAGAGCTCACCTGAGGGAACACCTGGTCTAATAGAGCTAACCTGAGGGAACACCTGGTCTAATAGAGCTAACCTGAGGAAACACCTGGTCTAATAGAGCTAACCTGAGGGAACACCTGGTCTAATAGAGCTAATCTGAGGGAACACCTGGTCTAATAGAGCTAACCTGAGGAAACACCTGGTCTAATAGAGCTAACCTGAGGAAACACCTGGTCTAATAGAGCTAACCTGAGGGAACACCTGGTCTAATAGAGCTAACCTGAGGGAACACCTGGTCTAATAGAGCTAACCTGAGGGAACACCTGGTCTAATAGAGCTAACCTGAGTAAACACCTGGTCAAACACATCCTAGTTGGTTAAGCTGCTGTTGGAGAACACTGAGATATTTTTATCAGGTTGGTTGATGTTCAAATTACATTTTTACTAGAGTTAGCTAACACTGAGCCCCTGACCAGATCGAAATTCTTATCCAGCATGTTCTATCTGATAAGATAACAGGAACGTTACGTGACTTTGTCTTTGTTGGTATGTCTGAAATTTCATTTTCCTCTCACGGCTGTGAATACGAGATTTTGGAAAGGATATCACACATCTCCCTCTGAGACACACATGACAGCGGCTCAGACTGTGCCCGGGTGACAGAGTGTGACGGACTGGAGGCTGTAGGGACGGTGTTGGGGGAGGGGGCGGGTATTTTGTGTGGTGTGTATAATGTTCTGAAAACCAACAAAATACAGAAATTAAGATAGATATACAACTTCATTGCACCTGGACAGTGGTGTATAGTAACTCAGTAAGTGTAATGTGTTAGTGTGCTGTAAGTAGCGTGTTGGTGTGCAGTAACTCAGTAAGTGTAATGTGTTAGTGTGCTGTAAGTAGCGTGTTGGTGTACAGTAACTCAGTAAGAGTAATGTGTTAGTGTACTGTAAGTAGTGTGTTGTGTTAGTGTGCTGTAAGGAGTGTGTTGGTGTACAGTAACTCAGTAAGTGTAATGTGTTAGTGTGCTGTAAGGAGTGTGTTGGTGTACAGTAACTCAGTAAGTGTAATGTGTTGGTGTACTGTAAGGAGTGTGTTGGTGTACAGTAACTCAGTAAGTGTAATGTGTTAGTGTGCTGTAAGGAGTGTGTTGGTGTACAGTAACTCAGTAAATAAGTCATGCTATGACTCTCCATACTTAAGTACATTTGAAGGTAAGCACTTTTACTCCAGTGGAGGTCTAAAGGGTGAAACTTCTACTGACTGTTCATTTGCATGTAGTATTTTTATTGGGTCACATTCCCCCTCCTAAAACCTCCCACCACTGTTAACAATGGCACACAGTTTCAAGCCACAGTTTCAATATAAAAATGGCCACTCGTTTAATCCTGCCCTCTACTGCTCCCTCTGCATCACATAAAAGCTTCAGTCGCTCTTCTCATACTTTTTTAAACCGCTGCCATGTTGGAGTGCTTCTCCAGAAGAAAGAAACCCTGGAAGAAGAACTGTTTAAAGAGCTATTAAATATTCCTTAATGCCCCCCTGAGGGAACAAAGGAAACCCCCAGTGTTTAAGGATGCATTTCCATTTATTGTCAGGCTTCCTTGGTCTGGAGCAAAGCGGAAAATGATACATTTTCCGAGTGCCTTTTAGTTCTGCTTCTCTGAGCATTCACACGGACACTATTTGACACTAAAAGAGTTCAAGAAAACTCCCTCAGACAAACATATATATAAACTCATCATCAAAAAAGTAGCCACAGCCAGAAGGAATCAACCATCAGGAATGAAACTTGCTGGACGTTGTGAGACCACCAAGAGTCTAATTCTGACACATGCAAATGGCTCAAGCTCAGTTGTCCAAGGATGGGCTTTATCTCTTTACCTGACTGACTATATAAGGTCAACCTGTTGTGCGTGCTCTCCATTTGGACTTTACCATACTTTACAATTGAAGCATGCCTCAGAGTTCGAAAGCAGTTCCAGCGGTTGGAGGAGATGTAGAGGGGTCGCATCAAAGGGCTCCGGGAAGCGGAATGGTTTTATTAATGCATTGTGTTCCATACCGGTTGTGCAGATGCTACATTGCTGTGTAGCACACTGTTGGCTAGAATAAGGCATGCACCAGCGACATAAAGGATCTAGGAGACCTACATGAACCATGAAGAGGTAGAACCAATGGACTATCCAACATGCGCATGACCCATTAGACACGATGGCGGACATTCAGTGAGCAGTAATGGCCTTCATAAGTCATCCTGTTAGTGTCATTGGCAGGCGGCTGCACGATGCAGGACTACATGCATGCAGACTGTTGCAATGACTGTCCCTAACACCACGTAAACATCATCAAAGACCGCAATGGTCTCGTGCCAGACTGTCATGGAGTGACTTAGGGTCATCTTCAGTGAGGAGTCCCACTTTTTTTTTATCTTGGTGGAGATGACCAATGAATCTGTGCGTTGAGGCACCTCCACCCCTGCCGCACCATCTGCAGAAACTGTGTGAGAATATTTAGGCTGCATGGGATGGATTATCACAGGACACGATTAGCTACCTCTACAGCTCCATGCTGAGAAGTCTGGCATGTTGCATTAATAAATATGGCAGCCCAACACCATACTGAGAGGCCCTTCTTCTGTATGTATAGCTTAATAAATATTGCTCATATCAGTCTAAACTTATCATCAATTATTATCCCTGCTAACCTTTACCGTCCTTCCCAGTTGCACTGCAATCCCACACTTCCTTCTGGGTGTAGCTATTCTTTTGATGATGAGTGCATATAGCATAATTTAGACACTTCTTAGTCACTATGCATTAGGTTTTATTCATCATGTGACCTCTGGAAGGTCTGTTATGTGACAATCACTAATAATTGCTTGATTAACTGGTATAATGCACCAGAGTTTAAATTACTGAACATGGGTTATCATCTACAGGGGTTGGATAATGAAACTGACCACCTGGTTTTAGACCACAGTCATTTATTAGTATGGTGCAGGGCCTCCTTTTGCGGCCAATACAGCATCAGTTCGTCTTGGGAATGACATATACAAGTCCTGCACAGTGGTCAGAGGGATTTTAAGCCATTCTTCTTGCAGGATAGTGGCCAGGTCACTACGTGATGCTGGTGGAGGTTCGTCCTTCTTGGTGGTATGCTGACATTACCCTGGATATCGTGGCTCTTGAAACATCACAAAGACTTGCTGTCTTGTTCACAGATGCGCCAGCAAGACGTGCACCAACAATTTGTCTTCTTTTAAACTCTGGTATGTCACCCGTAATGGTGTGTGCATTGCAGTATTTTGAGCAGAACTGTGCTCTTACCTGCTAACTGAACCTTCACACTCTGCTCTTACTGGTGCAATGTGCAGTTAATGAAGATTGGCCACCAGGCTGGTCCAATTTAGCCATGAAACCTCCCACACTAAAATGACAGGTGTTTCAGTTTCATTGTCCAACCCCTGTACATTGTATCGGCATATAATAGGCAGCATTTGATTCCTGCAGCTATTGGAGTTTAGCGCTAATAATAGTCACTAATACACTAAGTGCTAATTGGATGCTCAAAAGTGCTAATTGCATTTTCAGGAAGTCAGACTGCAGGAACAAATCTAATACCTGTGCATTGTGCCAGAGATCAGTGCATAGAATGGAGCAAACCTTGAGCTATTAGTGACTTATTAAACATAGGGACCTTATAGGAACCAGATGCTCCCGATTATATACCAATAAAATTTGAACTTACAACATAATAGATGGTAATTTAGAAAATAATCTGCACAATAAACTCTTAATAAAGTGTTTATTACAACTACTAATCCAACAATCTGTGAACACACCTGCACCATAATGAATAACTGATTATAACTGAGCTGACTGGGAGGTGTTATATGTGGTGGCAGTAGCAATGATGATATCTATTTCGGAATCATGCTGTGGTGTTATGGGTTTTGTGCATGCCTAGTTTCACTTCTCTTGTGATAGTGGACAGCAATAAGCCACGAGTGGCCGTGCAGTACTGTGGTATTCCCAGGATGCAGGGCTGGATTAAATCAGAGTGAAAACACACAGCCTGGAGTGTCTTGCTGCTTTCATAAGACCTTGAACACTGGACGCATACTATACAGTACAGTATACTATAATATACTGTATACTCTTATAATGCTTCTACTGTGCCTCATTAGTCTCACTGCAAAGCTGAAGCCATTCATTGTGTCAGTACTGATTCAGAGCTTAGGAGGAGATGATCATCAGATTACTGCTTTTATTATTTTATTATTATTTTTTTATTAAGTGAAAATAAATCCCTATCTATAAGGATTTCCTAGTCCAAGTTCCCCTCAAGGCATCCACCAAATCTGGCCCAGCTGCACAATTCTTTTATGTAAGAGTGTCTGAACATTGATGTGGCCTCCATTCAGAAACTTGTCCAGTACATGACAAATCCGATCACAGCTGTATTTGGGGCTTGTGGAGGTGTTACACACTATTAGTTAAGATTTAAGAGTCATAGACGACTTGTTCTATGTCCTTAGTAGGTAACATTTTGGCCCAATCCCATTTCACCCCTTGCCCCCAACACTTAGTTCTCTTCACTGTGTTTACGTCTAGGGGTAGGGTTATCCCGATTGTTGTTGAGATGGAGGAGTAGGGCAAAGCGTAAGGGCTAGATGGATCTTTAAAAGGAAATTTCAGAGGCACACTCCAAATGTAACATTATGTCCCAGAATCCCTTGCGAATCATCGTCAAGATGGCTGCACAACTGACCAAAGAGACCCATAAATGTATTTTGTCTGTTTAAAGATTGTAAGATTGTAAAAGCATGATCATTTTCTTGGCTAAAAATCGCCAGTAATACGCTTATGTCTCGGTGGCTATCTAGAGTAATGGCCTGTTCCACCTTAAACGGTGCAGCTTGCATTCTGGTACCTGGGGTTGCTGTACCATTGCAGGCGTTTCAGTTCTTTAGTCCTATTGGTAGCATTCTGAGAAGGTGTTCTAGGCAGGACCATGCTAACACATTGTGTGTCAACACATTTGATGATCAGTGTTTATGACGTCCAGCGCCTGGAGCTTCTTCAGGGTACTGATGGCTCTTGTCCCATAGGATATGAATACCATGTAAGTGTAGGGTGTGAAGTGGTCAGACTCATTGACCATGGTCATTACATCCACTGAAAAATTATTATTCCATCCGCTGGAACATGGGCATTGAACATGCTCGTTAACACCAAAGCATTAAGACTCGTTCAACAGTTTCAACGAGTTGTGATGACGGTAGCTCAGCCCAGGAGAAGAAATTATGTTAGGACTAGGATACATAAGAGAGCGACAGTATAATCAATCGAGCAGTTTTGTCTCATTTGGTCTCCTGTAATCGCACTTGTGGTCTTTAATTTGGCCAAAGTGACATTGGTACTAACTAAGAGATTAGAAGTGCGGTACAATTAGCTCTGAACCTCTTTAGATATTGAGCTATTATTAACACTGACAAGGATAAGTGGAACAGATGTTTGGGTGAAGCTGAGCTCGGATAATGTTTTAAGTACAGCTTAGCAGAGCGGGCGCTTTTACTTTTGATGACAATTGTCTTGAAAGCAAAGTCTGCCGAAGACGCTAGGTTGTTAATTTTAGAAACATCAAAAACGGCTGCGACCGCACTCTCAAATGAAAACACAAAGGTGCAAAAGGAGGGATGGTGCTGCAGCGCTACTTTTGGTTGCCTAAAGAACCAGTCACCTGCTGGCTCACAAGAGTCTCTAAAAGAGCTTTGAGAACTTAATTTCCCCTGAGCCAGTGGGAGATCGCCTGACCTCTACACTTCCGTCATCAACCAATACTTCCTCCTCACTGGAGTTTTAACTATTCGCAGCTGGTTCATGTTGTTTATACACTCAATGTCAAAGTAATAGCTGCTCCCAGAAGGAAGTGTGAGGTTGCAGTGCTGTTGGGAAGAAAGATAAAGGTCACCAGGAACAAAAAATGATGATACATTTAGACTGATATGGACAATATTTAGTGAGCTACACATACAGAAGTAGTGTCTGTCGGTATGGTGTTGGGCTGCCATGTTTGCTAACCCAACATGTCACGCATCTTGGCATGGAGGTGTGATTTTCGTAATGGTGTCCTGTAATAAGCCATCCCATACCGCTTGAATATTCTTACATAGTTTCTGAAGATGGTGTGGTAGGGATGGAGGCGGACTGACACCAGGCCTTCTGGACGTGTGACGCGTGACATCTTGGCACTGATCACGGTGCCTCCACACACGGATTCATTGGTCGTCTCCACCAAGACAAAAGCGGGACTCGTCACTGAAGATGACCCGCTGCCATTCTGAGTCACTCCATGACAGTCTGGCACCACACCATTGCAGTCTTGACGTTGACGTGGTGTTAAGAACACCCCGACCCACACTCATGTGTTTGTCTTCTTTTCTCCATCCCTCGTTCTTTCCAAAGAGTCCCTATTGTCTCCTGTACCCTACAGCCACCAAACTGCATGTACTCACTCAGGGCAGATCCCCAAACTTAGATCCACAGACATACTGACCGACACACCTCTATGTGTCATTTATTCATCCCCTATTCCTCCCATTGACTCCCATTCCTTTTTTTAGCAACTGGCTAGAAACCGGCTTAAGCAGCGCAATCACTCTGCATTTGCTTCAGGAAATTACCTGTTCTAGTTTGTGTTTGAACGCTGACTGTTCTTATGTCTCTCTGGATTTGATTGATACCCTGGTTTGTTTAGACTGAACTCTTTTGGGTGAAAACTAAACCTACAGGTACAACCCAAACTGATTTTTCAGTCTGCAAGTGTCTGACTTGGCACCGGTTTCAGTAAATGAGATTTGCAAAACCTTTTTATTCTAAGGTTGGAAGAACAAACAGGCAATGTAAAGGTTCCTAGGAGTGTTTCCTACAAGTGGGATTTGCTCTCCATGTTGAATTAGGCAGCAGCAGAACAGGACAGTGCTTTATGCTAATTCTACATGAATTAAGTGCCTTAAAAATAGTCGACAATAGCAGCTTGAAAAGGTCAGTCAAAAGCTGAACCCTTTAAATAAAGAGCCCTTCTGCTTATTAAATGGCTATTGAAAACTTAATGAGAAATTTGGAGGACTTCAGGCAGCAGTTGGCATACCTTCATTTGAAACCAATGAGAATAAGTCATGCTAGCAGTTCCAAGAACTTAAGGTGATTGTGGTCATGGCTAAATGCCTTATAGGCTTGGGTTAGTATTCTCAAAGCATATCCAAACAGATAGAGGATCAGATTTACCAGCTATGTGTTCAGATAACAAAAATGCCAATTCACAGTTTTTTTACAATTCTTTTGTCAATTTCATTTTTAAAAATGGTTCTGACTTACTAGTCGCTAAACGTACTTAGGAACTTCATTTCCTATGAACCAGTGGAAGATGACCGGACTTACACATCATCATCATCATCATCATCATCATCATCATCATCATCAACCAATTATGAGAGATTTGGAGGACTTCAGCCAGCATTTGGCATGCCTTCATTTGCAGCAAATGAGAATATGTCATGCTAGCAGTTTTGGAAATCTAACAGAAGCCTTGGTGATTGTGCAGATACTGTATCCAAATTTCTTATAGACTTAGTATTCTCAAAGCATAACAACTTTTTTGCTGATTTTCACTTTTTTGCATCATGTGAACAAAGCAGCTGTCAGTTCCACTGTGTGAGAATTTCATGATGAATGGACCAACAGAAATGGCCCAAATCGCTTGGGAGAAAAGTTTGATTCCATTGACTTCCATTCAAGTTAAATGAGGTTTTTGGCCTCTCCTGTAAAGTGACCATTTTGGAGATACTTGTTTGTATCTGGACAGCAGAGCCAAGAAACAAGCCCAACACAACTATTGGCAAAAACGACAGTTTAAAAAAAAAAAGTCTAAGGAGAATTTCTCAAATTTCAGTGAAATCAAACTTGAGGTAACAGAGAAACAACAGGGTGTTTTCACCAACAAAACTTAGTCAGGATACAAAATACATAAACTTGCGTATCAGTGGATAATCATTATTGATCTGACACTGTTGTTAAATTGACAAACCATATGCTTCACCATGTGGGAGAGACTTAAGGCATCAGCGATCACTCAGGATTAGTGTACTAAGCCTGTAAAACAGAATTCCTCCATCCAGCTGACTCTTTGGCTCACACATGCTGTTGTTCTGCTAAGTCAATTCCACCGGCACACGTCCTGCTGACCTATGCCATAGTATGTGTTTCAAACTAAATGAAGTCAGCCCCATGGCTTCGCCTAATCATCCCATACTGAAACCGTCAATTTGAACGACATTAACGATATGCGATCCTGATATCGTATCGGTACATCCCTATATCTCAAATAAACTTTTCACTTTGGGGAAGAGCTGGAGGGGGAAGAAGGTTCTGCTGCAAGGAGAGCTATCTAGAAGAACCGGCCTAATGAGCAGCAGTTCAGCCAATCAATAGAATTTTAATAAATATTTTGGTTTTATTGTCAGAACTGAGATCCGCTGCGTTTTCCTGAGGATATCGGAATCAGTCATGTACTCTGATGTTTCCACATCGCCAGATTCTACAGCAGCAGACGGATCTCAAAGTCAGCTCTCTTATTCATGTTTTTCGTTGCTATATAGACTTCTGCAATTTTACTGCCTCTAAAAATCAATCACATTAACCAGCCAGTGAGTGCAATTAACTATGTTATATATGCATTTATAAGGCATTATAGAGCATGCATAATGAGCTCACTGGACAAAAAACTAGTCCCCAGTGACTGAAACATCTCTAACCTCCACAAACACCAATAACAGCTGTGATTGGATTTGGCATATACTGGACAAGTTTCTGGGTGTAGGCCACATCAATGTTCAGACACTCTTCCATCAAAGACTTGTGTAGTTGGGCCAGATTTGGTGCATGCCTTCTCTGGCACCATTCTGAGGAGAATTCCCTGTAGACTGGGATTTTAGCCTCTGTTGGTAGACTCATATGACCGTACGCTTCCATACACCTGCAGATTCAGCTACTCCCTTCACACTGTGGTCTTTGGCATGCCCAAATGCAGTCACTCCTTTTAGCCAATCATTAACATCTGCTCTGGAGCCATCTTCCACACATAGAACAAGGTATTCCTTGCACTGTACCACATCTTCCCAATCTATGGATTCCATCACTCACACCCCGCAGGTATTTATGGCAGCCCCATTATCCTCGTGCTGCATCATCTATTGTTACTACAACTCATATTTTTGTCACCGCATGTTTAAGGCCATCAAAGGTCTATGACTAAATCCAACACGGGACAGTTGTTGGAATTCTGGCATACCTTTGGCAAACAACGTCTCACTGCTTTGTAGTGTAGCTGATTTTTTTTTTGCGGATGCCTCTGTAGCCTGAATCTAAATCCAGCTAATCTTATGTTATCCAAGTTAACTACGGAGCAACACAGCCGAAAATGATGCCACTGAAGCGAGAAACAAAACAGCCCATGCATCTCCGCTTCCCGTTCCCCGGACTGAGTAGACACCATTACCGCTGGACCCTGCAATCATTCACACAGAAAAGAGAGCAACGGAGCACGACAGGAAGATACTCATGTGGTGAAGTGTTAGTAATATGAATCGCAGCATAAGGGAGCATAATGTGTGTGTTCCTTTATGGACGCTGTGCAAGAATTCCGGAATGACTGTGCCTTAATCTCTTTTGATGGGATTAAAATGGCGTTTGTTTTTGGGTGATGGATGCATGCCTGATTTGACTATTCTTATGATCAAACTGTTGCCCATAAGGCAGCATGATGCAGCCCACTCTCTGAACAGTAATCCCTGTGGCTGAACTCCATAGGCTCTGAGACTGAATGAACTTTACAGAGCTTCCTGGTATTCCGGTAATTGGAATCCACTTTAATCACAGCAATGACACTGGAAGCTTCTGCTGCTGGATGAAGTTAAGTAAGATTTAATTATGTGATTCCTTATTAGAGATTGAGCAATGAGCAGCAATGCTGTGATCCTTCTCTTTCTTTTTCTTCCTTCTGTTCTTCTCCTTCACCTTCTTCTACTCCTTATTCTTCTTGCTCTACTTCTTCTCCTACTTCTTCTTTTTCATCTTCTGCGTCTTCGTTTTCTTCTGTCTTCTTCTCCTTCCTCTTCTCATTGTTTTTCTTCTTCTTCTCCTCCTCCTCCTCCTTCTTCTCCTTCCTCTTCTCATTGTTTTTCTTCTTCTCCTCCTCCTCCTCCTTCTTCTTCTTTTACTCTTTATTCTTCTTGCTCTACTTCTTCTCCTACTTCTTCTTCTTTTATCTTCTTTTTCTTCTTCTACGTCTTCGTTTTTCTTTTACGTCGTCTTCGTCTCCTTCTTCTTCTCATTCCTCTTCTCATTTTTTTCTTCTTCTCTTCCTCCTACTCCTCCTCCTTCTCCTTCTTCTCCTTCCTCTTCCCATTGTTTTTCTTCTCCTCTTCCTCCTCCTCCTCCTTCTTGTTCTTTTTCCTCTTCTACGTCTTTGTTTTCTTCTCCTTCTTCTTCTTCTTCTTCTTCTTTTACTCCTTATTCTTCTTGCTCTACTTCTTCTCCTAGTTCTTCTTCTTTTTCCTCTTCTACGTCTTTGTTTTCTTCTCCTTCTTCTTCTGCGTCTCCTTCTTCTTCTCCTTCCTCTTCTCATTGTTCTTTTCCTTCTTCTTCTTCTTCTTCTTTTCCTTCTTCTTCTTCTTCTTCTTTTTCTTACTTCTCCTTCTTTTTCTTCTTCTACTACTTTGTTTTCTTCTCCTTCTTCTTTGTCTCCTTTTCTTCTCCTTCTTCTACTCCTTCCTCTTGTCCTTGTTTTTCTCCTTCTTCTTCTCATCCTCTCTTCTCTTTTTTTTGGCACACAATTTTTGTCTGCTAACTAGTTTCCACAATTTCCGAGATATCGACACTGCTCCAACTCCGGGATGTTTGGTCTGACCAGGAATCGTGTGCTTGTATACAGCTTTTTGATCCGACTTACATTTATCCCAAAAGCTTCAATAAATTCCCATTTTATCCCATTCAGGATGGGAGGGAAAACGACACGCCCATATACTGTATTTCCTCTACACCGACAGACAATGTTTCACACACTCTATATCAGGACAGATGCCCAGGCACTAAATCCAATGATCTGCGTTTGTCATTTTTCCCCATCCTCTGTTCCTCCTATAGATTTTACCCCCATTCAAACCCTACTGTTTCCTTTAACCTACAGCCACCAAACTGTGTGTACTCATTCAGGGCGGATCCCCAAACTCTAATCTACAGCTATACTGACCCACACTTCTCTATGTGTCACTTATTCTTCCCTAGTTCCTCCCATAGACTCCCATTCATTATAACAACACCTTAGCAGACGCCCAGCAATAAGCTTTGCTCTTTCTTACAGTTTCTTTTTTTAGCTATTGTACTCTAAAATAGCTCATTGCATATGGTCCACTGTATCTTCCCTGCTAAGCTAAAGCACGGAGCATGCCTCCGGAGAGAACCCTCAGGAGCTAAATTAGGAAAAAGCTGGCGTTTGTTGTAATCTGACCAAACATTTTGTTTGTTATTGGGCAGCGCCGTGTAGTGCGCTGTCAGTTCCCCTCCTTTGAGGTTCCTTTTGCTTACCTCTTAAGTTTCTGCTTAGCCTCTAGCTTCCGCTAACAACAGCCTCTCTTCTTCTCTAACCGAATGTGACAGTGCAGGTTCAGTGATTCCGCTGGCTGAGGGCTTTGCTGAAAAGTCTAATGTTTATTCAGCAATAATCGTCTTCGCCCAGTAACTGGGCCAGACTGTAAGTGCGTGGAGCCCTCCGGCAGTTTACTCTTGTTCGCTCCACCGGAATGACAACGGACTTTGTACACCTCTTACAAATCAGCCCTGAAAACCGTTAGCTCAGAGAAAGAAGTTCATGAAATCAGGCACATATTTTTTCCCGGCTGGATCTTTTCCAGTGTTCCTGAGTCGAAGCTAACACCGCACATCTTATTCAAAACGCAGGGAAACTTTAGCTTCCAGCGTGCTAGCGCTTGGAGAGCCTTCATGCAATCAGCTGTCGGGATATGAGAGCATTCTCCCGAGATGTGCAGCGCCTTGAAGTCCTCGGGAGCGCAACATCTTGAGAGGAAAGCTGAGGCTTCCCGCGGAGAATACAGCCACAGACACAGTGTCCTGTCTACGCGAGACCTGTCACTGCTTTTGAACGGCTCACGCTAACTCCCCCTGGAGGCACTGTCATCACTCACTGTATGAGGCTGTCTCACAATTAGCTTCCTGAGAGCTATCTAGCACGCGTTCCCTTGACAGATTTCTCACAGGGGACCGGCGATTTCTCACCGCTGTGTGCTCGCTCTTAAAGGAGTACAGTTCCCGGCTAGCCCTCGTTAGCTTTTATTTATTAGCCACGTTAGCTTTGCAGAGTGAGACGCTCCAATTAGTCAGTGTTGCAAAAGAAACACTTCCCAAAAGGAAATCTATGTTGTGCCGGATACTAAGCAGTACGCTACTTTAGGAAGTCTCCTGCATGAATACAATTAATTACCACAAGCATTCTCTGAAGACAGCGGTGCTGCATTCTCACATTTTAATTTAGGCGCTCATCTGCCCGGGTTTGGAATTCACTCCTTTGTTATATATGTATTTTTTGGAGCACCAAAGGGGCCAGCATCTCTCTTTTGTACCTGATTATGCAGATTCTATTTATTTATATATTTTTTTCCTCCCCATCCAGACTATCTGTTTCCTGACCCTGAGCATCTGGACTGGCTTTTAGCGCTCATGACAGACCATCTGCATAGTCAGTCCATAAAAAACTTCGCAGCTCAAGCAGGACCACCTCATTTTAGAGACTAATGCACTACGAATGGCCATTACAGCTACTTCGGACGCACTTTTGGAGCCCTGCCAGAAGCCTTGTTTCTGTAGCTTTGCCAGATTTCCTTGTCGTTTATCTACAGAGCAAAAAGTGCAACACCAAAAAATCTGGGTTGCAGGAATGCAGTTCTAAACCACTAATGAAACCAACACTGATTAGTCGATTCTGCATTAAAACCTGCATTAAAATGAAGCTACAACAACATAAGGTTACGTAGGTACGTGGAGCAGAACCAATGTTTCCTACCAAATTTACTTCTGCTGAACAAAGTATCTGGTCTAAGCTCACTGAACAACATACACTATATAGCCCAATGTATTCACTCATCCATCCAAATCATTCAATTCAGGTGCTTCTACAGACATTAGTGAGAGAATGGGTCACTCTCAGGACCTCAGTGAATTCCAGAGAGGTACCGTGATAGGATGTCGGTCCAGTCAGGAAATTCTCACTACTAAGTGTTCCACAATGAACTGTCAGTGGGATTATAACAAAGTGGAAGTGATTAGAAATGACAGCAACTCAGCCATGAAGTGGTAGGCCACGTACAATGACAGAGCGGGGTCAGCGGATGCTGAGGCACATAGTGCACAGAGGTTCCCAACTTTAGGCAAAGTCAATCTCTACAGACCTCCAAACTTCATGTGCCCTTCAGATTAGCTGAGGAACAGTACGCAGAGAGCTTCATGGAATAGGGTTAAATGCATGTCAGTATAGGTCATACGTGTGAAGACAGACGAGTGAATATTTTTTGCAATATAGAGTTTGAGTCCCTTTGAGTGTTTAAGGTGGTAGTAATTTCAGTCTCCTGCAGATGGCGCTGCATGAGGATGATGGGGCTATAGTTACCTGTGAGGTGTGAGTGACGAGATCCATAGATTGGGAAGAGGTGGTACAGTGCAGGGAATGTCTCGTTCCATGTGTTGTGTAAAGTGGCTCCAAAGCAGATGTGAATGATTGGCTAAAAGGAGTGACTGCATTTGGGCGTGGCCAAAGACCATAGTGTGAAGGAAGTAGCTGAATCTGCAGGTGTATGGAAGCATACGGTCATATGCGTCTACCAGCAGAAGCTAAAATCCCAGTCTACAGGGAATTCTCCTTGGAAATGTGTCAGTGAAGGTATCCACCAAATCTGGCATAACACACCAATTCTTAGATGTAACAGTGTCTGAACATTGATGTGACCTACATCCAGAAACCTGTCCAGTACATGCCAAATCCAATCACAGCTGTTATTGGATCATCATTGATGCTTGGGGTCTGCTAGCATTACTAACCTAGTCTTTTGAGGTCCCAGTGTTTTATAGCACTCATTGTAACATGATGCTATGTACATTGCATTATGCATTTAATACTGTTCTAATGTTGAGGACTCATGGCATGGTCGGCCAATTGGAACTACACAGTCGAGTCACATTATTATGACCACATGATATTATGATAATATTTTGGGGATAATAATTGATCCGGCCTTCATCTAGAAACGTGTCCAGTCCATGTCCCATCCAGTTACAGCTGTTATTGGTGCTAGTGAAAGCATTACATGCTGTAAGTCTGATCAAGTCATGCACTTAAACTGACCAGCATATGCAAAAGAACAATGCTTCACAGGGCACTCACATCCAGAGGTGAGCAGTCATGACTGCTGATGGTTTCAGGTTCATCTTCACCAGCATCACAGAAGCAATTACTAAGTTCCAAAGGCTGACAGCTAGGCTCATCACTCTGAGTGCATCCAGCATGTAAAAAGGCCACGCCCACTTTTTAAAATCAAGTCCTTGATTTCTTGGTTCATTTGACACATGGTTGGTGTGTCAAATGGTTTGTAGTTTGCAGTGGTCGATTTGTAATGGTTGGTGTAGCTCAGTGGATAACACCACTACCCACCAGGGAGTCACCACATGTGGGGTTCGAATCCCGGTCTGGGTGAGTACGCTGTGCTACACCAATTAGATGTTCATGGGCAAGACTCCTAACACTACACTGGCCTACCTGTAATATAATTAACCTTGTAAGTTGCTCTGGATAAGAGCGTCAGCTAAATGCCATAAATGTAATGTAAATATTAGCCCCGCTGTTTACGGTCACGGCAGCACAGAATTATGGGGAACGCCAACCACAAGGCGTGCTGCCTTGTATTTCACTCCTTGGTTGTACCTACACACTGAAACAATCTATGGTCATACAGTGGCTTTTCATTGATGGCATTTCACACCATCTCAACTTTCCAGAGGTTTGCATTCCTGCATGCCTGTTTCTTGAACAGTGTGGAAGCGCTAATGTGCTAAATATACTCAAGAGGCCCAGTTTGCAGCATTTCCCTTGCCTTGCGCTGTGATCCGTGAAATCCTTCAAGTAAGATTACATCATGGTTGAGGACACAAAGGACTCGCCTTACCACACCAAAGACAGAAGCTGTCTAGGAAGGGTGCTGAGAGGCTGACCCTTTGTACTCTCCACATACACACAAACAACCCGATAGACCGTCTGGGCCCTGATGTGAATTTGAACGAATGTTCTCTGTTCTGTCCCACAGGTGGAAGGCTGAACATTGCAGCCACCCTGGATGTTAGTTCATCAATGTCATCGAGAAGCCGTGGACTAATCCATCAAGGATTTGGCGTTTCGTCCGCGGCCGGCGTTCCCGGTCGCTTAGCATTCAGAGACGGATTCTCCCACTGAAGTTCTACGCCTACGTTTTTCCAATGCTCATGGGGAACTGCTTGCTGCTGTTCCTCTGGTGTCTCTTGGACAAAGGTTTTGTTTCTCCCATGCACTCTTCAGCGCAAAGCAGGTTGGGAAAAGAGCACCACAGGGGACCACTGAGGGACCCGAGGAGACATGGCTTTTCAGGGCTTCATCGGGTCAAACGAGGTTGGGTCTGGAACCAGTTCTTTGTGCTGGAGGAATATATGGGGACAGATCCGCAGTATGTTGGGAAGGTAAGCCACTTACCTGTTGGGTTTGTGCTCTAGCCGTCTCATGACTTCATTTGGTTTACTGTTTGAACTAAGCCGCAGCTTTCCGGAGGAATAAATAGAGGAGTTTATTTGGATGGGTAAGCAGTTCAAAAGCTTGCACTTTGAGAGGCGGTGAAAAGGTCTGCAGTGAGAGGTTTGTTTTTGTTTGCTCTTTTCTCCATCCCTTCTATTTTTTATGATTGACTTTTTGGTTTGCACTGAAATTGTGCATTCTGGGTAGACGCTTTCAAAGTTCATGCAGTAGGTCTGGCAAAACAACATATAATGAATGCTTTCAATCAGATATGCGGTCCAACACAAGCACCGTGCCAAGTTGTTCTTTTTTTTTTTTGGTCCATCAAACAACTAATGATTCTGCCTAGAACTGATGAATTCATTGGCTATAGAGATACACAATAGTCTGACTAAGCTCTTAGTTAGCCCAGGAACAAGGATGCTGTACACTCATCATCAAAAGAATAGATGCAAAAATAGTTGCACCCAGAAAAAATTGCGAGACATGAGAATGATTCAAGTTGCAGGACTAAACATCACGTCAGTGTCACCAAAGACTGCAGTGGTGTCGTGCCAGACTGTCATGGAGTGACTCAGAATGTCATCGGTCATCTTCACAAGGTCATCTTCAGTGACGAGTTCCAGTTTTGTCTTGGTTGACGAACGAACCCAGTGTGTTGTCAGTGCCAAGATGGACAGTTAGTTGTCACAATCACATGTCCAGAAGGTCTGGTGTCACTCCACCTCCACCCCTACCGCACAGTCTGCAGGAACTGTGCAAGAATGTTCAAGCTGAATGGGATGAATTATCACAGGTCACCAATAGGGATGAGACTTCTGGCATGTTGTGTTAGCAAATATGGCGGCCTGGCGCCATACTGAGATACACTACTGTATGTGTAGCTCAGTAAATATTGCCCATATCAGTCTACATGTATCATCATTCATTGTTCCCGGTAACCTTTATCCTCCTTCCCAATTTCACTGCAATCCCACACTTCCTTCTGGGTGCAGCTGTTCTTTTGATAATGAGTGCATAAATTACTAGACCAGCATTTCTCAACCTTTGGAAGTTTCCTTGCCTTAACACCCCCTCTGCAACTCTGAAAGAGCTTGTTAATGAACTGATAAGTTGAATCAGGTTTTTGTGTTTGGAGCAGGTAGAGCACAACGCAGGGCATCTCCAGAACCAGGGTTGTAGACTATTCACATTCCTGCTTACTTGCATATCAATGCATGCAGTGATGCTTGATGTCGGCTATTTACTGAGCAAGTGATTATGAATCCCACAGATTGGCCACCTAAACAGGTGAGACTTCATTCTCTGACAAGGTACTATGATCAGATACATATCTCCATGTTCCTGAAGACTACAATGACGGGCCTAAGGCGGGTGCAAATCTGTGAGATGCCAGGTTCTGTTTTCCAGTCCGGAGTTCTAGAACCACAGAGTCCTCATATATGGCCAGTGGAGCCGATAAACTAGACAGTGAGTGTAGATACAAGCAGGCTTATAATGCAGTGGCCAATAGAGTTCTGTCATATGATGCTACCAAAGCTCAGAGGACTTTCTGGAGTTTCTAGCAGTGCCCAGCTAATCTACAGAGCCTCAAAGATCAGATACGGAATCTCGTTATCTCCAGTTTTCCAAAAGCTTAATTAAAAGTCATGTGTGATTGGGAACACAGAACATAGCGCTCTATATGCCTGTTCAGTTTGAAGTTACTCAGTTACTCTTATTGTTTCAGAGTTTTTCACATTTCTCTGGCTCTACAGACTCATCTAGGCCACCTAAGGTGCTCCCAAGTCGGATACAAATTTGCGAGATTCCAAGGTCCGTATCTCTGGTTCCCTGAAGGCTAACAATTGGTTTCAATTAGTCTTGTTGGAAAGGACAACTCGTGCTCTCCTGACCTGATGGATTGTAGCAAAGCGTTCCCTTCTCCTTTGCTTTTATTTTGAGTGTACTTTTATTACACAAGCTGAAAAATGTCAGTTTTAAAAAGGCAACCTCGAGCAAAAACCTTCAAAGAAGCTTGTTCATGTATGTGTTTCCTGCTGTTTGGAATTATCAGTGTTCCATTTTCCACTTTAAATATATTTATTTCCACTTACGGTAAACTGTTTATCGAAAGGGAGGTCTGTCTTCTGATTGGTCTCAGCATTTACACGTCCAAATATATCTCTGAGAGGACCACATTTTTAATTGGGCTAAGTTTGGATTGACATTAGTGAGACCATGACTGACGAACCCTGCTGTATACAGGATCATGTCTTTAATTAGGTAAGCAGCAGACCAGCTCAGCTGACACGCCATGCCTTCTTCACATATTTCACCTCATCACTGTACCACCTTAAGTTGAAGCTATATATTTTCTTCTTTGAATTATTCTTTTTAGTGTGCTGCATCAAACAATAGAATCACTCCACAGGAGCGGGGAACCCTCAGGGCCTTTTAGGACCCCGATGATTTCGGAGAACCGAAAAACACCACTGCAATTCTGGTGGAATGGTGGAATTTATTGCAGGGCTGCTTTTATTTCATTGTAAAAGATGAAAGATGAGAAAGGGTTAAATTATTGAAACACCTACCAGAAAGTTGGCCAATTATCTTTGGTTGACCAGTTGTTGGCAGTTCTAGATGGGCCTTTTTTGGCCAAAAAAAGTTCATGAAAGCACTTGCACCAGGCTTTATTGGAACCAAAGTATGTCAAATGATACAACATCAACACCAACAGAGAGCACTGAACCAAAGTACGTCAAATGATACAACATCAACACCAACAGAGAGCACTGCACAGTGGGGGTAAACAGTAGTACAAAGCTGAAGAACTACGTGAACTGAGTGAAACTGCACTCACTCATTCAAAATTAGGTGCACAAACCGGAAAGAAATCTATTCTACGTTGGTGGAAAAGGCCTAGATAAGTCACTGACTGTGAATACGACTGGAGTGACAGCTCAACCAGAGGTACATTGAAACTACTAGGGCATGTATGAGGCTGATGTTGGAACAAAGCCTTGTTTTCACTTCTGACACAGTTGGAAAATGCCTGTTGCGGTTTACCTTATGATGAATGGACCAACAGAAATGGCCCACAACTGTCTGGTTCCATTGACTTGCATTAAATCTAAAGTATGTTTTTTTCATTTTTCTATAAGGTTCTCATTTGGGAGATTTGAGGGATGTTTAATTTAGTACTTTCAAGCTACCAGAATTCCAGAATAGCATTTCTGGGAAGGTGGGCTTTCCCATGTTTTAACATTAAGGACTTTTATTGAGGGCCAAGGTCTAGTAGTTGGGGCTCGGTGCTGCCTCCTACACTTCTTGTAAGGTACTGCAGTTTCTTCACCCAAACATTATAGCACATTATAGAATGCATCTAAATTTTTAAAGCAGAATTTGGCTTAACTTTATCTTTTTCTAGGTTTTATTCACAATAAAGATGATAGGAAACAGAGGTTGTGGTAACTAAAAAAAAAAAAAAAAAACAGACACCCTACATATGAATGTTAGATATAATGCTATATATTACATATGTTATATATAATGGAAAAACGGAATAAATTGAAAGAAATGTACATTATTTGGGGGCTATTTCACCTTAGAACAACCTGCAAGTACCTGTAGACCAGACCTCTTATGACTAGTTCATATCTCAACCACTATGAATTCTGAAAAAGATTTATTAAAACTTAGCAATTGTAATCAACCAACCAATCAATCAATCCCCTCTATTTTCATTCGGAAGTACATCGAGGGTGACCCTTTATTTTCCTAAATTTAGTCTATAAAGTTAAAAGGGATCAAAAAAAAATTAAAATGGATTTTAATATGGAAAACTAGATCGACAGAAGGACCATGTAAAACAAGTTGACAATGAACTTAAACCAGATAAAAGGATTAGGAGAATAATTAAGATATGTTCATAAAGGGATAAAAAATCAATTAATAAGATTGCAACATGAAAGGTTAAATAAGAAAATAAAATTAATAAAAGACAAATAAAAGGAATATGAAAAGGTAATTACATGAAAAGAAAATTATGTAAAATAACAAAAGTTGGGAAAATAAAACTAACAAAAATAAGAAATACTGAAATAAAATAAAATGGACTGAAAATTTCTAATTATTAAATAAATAATAAATAAATAAACCAATAAAAATAGATAGATAGATAAAGGAATAAAATAACTAAATATATATTTATTTTCAAATATATATTTTTATTTTAGTAATTTATTTATTTTATTTATTTAAGCAGACATTTTGGAATTCCCCTTCAGGTAAACAACCACTGGCTTGGTCCACTAATCATTGCAGCCTATCTTCTGCAGTCAGGCAGGTTTTGGAAATGACTGCACTGATACACTGATGAAGCACAAGCACTCAAAAGAGCCCGGTATCGGCAGGTTTGTGAAATGCTAGGCAATTCATATTGACTAAGGTAATTGTCCACGAAGAATATGTTCTGATCCGTCTAATCCGAGCACGGAATGTCAGATATTATAGGAACTATGAGTGGAAGCCATTTAGAGCATTGATTCTGCATTCAGCGCGAAGGCGTGGGGCTAAAGGGATTTGTGTATTCTCTTATTTGTTCCAAATTGAATATGAAGGCGCATTACCCGGAAAGCCGGAGCCAAGCACCTTTAGCTTAAATGGGATCAGGGCTGAATTGAATCGTCTTCAGGCGATGTGACCGCAATCAAGTCTTGGCCTAACGGAGTTGTGTCAGGGCGGACAAGCGCTGAGGAATGGTGGGGTGGGTGAGGGTTTGGGATAGGATGGGGGGTCGGACTGCCACGCGGCCTCGGCCATGTCGGTTCCGCGGCAGCTGTGTTATCAAGTCCCTCAGCCCTCTCCACTTTAAGAGCTGCTCCAGATGACACGGTGGAGCCGTGCCGGCGAACGCTGATTAATCTAACCCAGAGGAAGCTGGCAGCAAGAGGGGATCAAGCTTTAATTGCAAAGTTTCGGGCTTGACGGACTTAAATAAGCTGGCTTGCACAGCCTCCTTTAACCTAGTTAAAACGGGAAGTGCGGGGAACGTTCAGACATGTGAAGCAGACAGCTGATTTCATAAACTGGCTCCAATTTGGAGATGGGAAAGCTGAACCAGGCGTTTTGTTGTAGCTGTCGTTCCCCTGTCCTGCAGCACAAAAGTACACTGGTAGAATGTCACTTACGGAAGTCTGCAGAGGTTCATTGAAGGAACGTTCCTGGTTTCCGTAGAGGCTCCGGTAAAGTAGCCAAGACCACCAACTTTTGTGACTGTCCCCATCGAATAAACAGCATGCAAAGCTTTCAGAGTCAGGAGAACATCTAGCTCCACTCCTGCTTCAAATATGAAAGCATCCGCAGCAAGAAGCTGTTCCTTAGCACAATAAGACTAACAAAGAAGATGCTGGTGGTCTCAGAATAATGGACTGACCACCCCAGAGTCCAGAACTTCAACATGGATTAAGAGGAGCAACCATCTTCCGAGAACTTTGGGGAAAAAAAAGTGAGGAGGAAAAATTTCTCAGTGAGGAGCTTCTAAAACAGCTACATGTCCTTTCAGACCTCCAGAGCGTTTGAGGGGTGTTCTCACAGAGGAAGGATGGACAGAAAGACCTGTGGCTGCCAGATCTGAAGCAGCAGTGGAGCTTTATTAGAAACTCCTACCCTGTACTTCCACACACTGGCCACTTTATTAGAAACTCCTACCCTGGACTTCCACACACTGCCACTTTATTAGAAACACCTACCTTGTACTTCCACACACTGCCACTTTATTAGAAACTCCTACCCTGTACTTCCACACACTACCACTTTATTAGAAACTCCTACCCTGTACTTCCACACACTGCCACTTTATTAGAAACACCTACCTTGTACTTCCACACACTGGCCACTTTATTAGAAACTCCTACCCTGTACTTCCACACACTGGCCACTTTATTAGAAACTCCTACCCTGTACTTCCACACACTGGCCACTTTATTAGAAACTCCTACCCTGTACTTCCACACACTGCCCACTTTATTAGAAACTCCTACCCTGTATTTCCACACACTGCCACTTTATTAGAAACTCCTACCTTGTAATTTCACTCACTGGCCACTTTATTAGAAACACCTTCCTTGTACTTCCACTCACTGGCCACTTTATTAGAAACTCCTACCTTGTACTTCCACTCACTGGCCACTTTATTAGAAACACCTACCGTGGTCTTCCACACACTGGCCACTTTATTAGAAACACCTTCTTTGTAATTCCACTCGCTGGCCACTTTATTGGAAACACCTACCTTGTACTTCCACACACTGGCCACTTTATTGGAAACACCTACCTTGTACTTCCACACACTGGCCACTTTATTAGAAACTACCCTGTAAAGCGGTCAGTAATCTCAAACAGACTTTGTTCTACAGTGTCAGTAACCCCCCAACGCCAGTCTGTCAGTAATTTAGCATTAGGTTTTGGGCGAGCGTGCAATGATTCAGGCATGCCAGTTTCTTCCTGGGAGGCTAATTTGATGGTTGTTTTCTTCTTTTAGCTGTTAGCTACATTAGCCTCATAGCCCCAGTACTACAGGACTACAGAAGCAAACAAGTCTTGGCTGCACGACTTGCTGAACTATCTCTTTAACCTGGAGGTCTCGAACTGAATTGGTTGGCGCAGTAAATGAACACGACCTTAATCCGTAGAAGCACATTCCGCAGATCTTCCTGCAGCCACTGGTATTAAATGAAGTGTGTATGTTCAGTAATGGAGGAGAAACAGAGAGAGAGTTAAGACAAGCAATTACGAAATGTGATCAAAGGTGGCACCTCAGGAAAGTACTATACAACAAGACCCGGCACCAGAGCGCTCGGCACAGGTTCGCTGGCGCTGCAGATATGAGGGTGTTACATCAAAGGGGACGGCGTGAAGATCTCTTAGGAAGGAAAACATATAATTCCTATTAGAGCAGAAGAGAAAAGGGAACTATGCGGAATCATCAGTGCCGATTTTCCTACGTTCGTTTGAATCCTACTGAACTCCGCAGGAGAGCACTGAAAGCTGACGATACTGAGTAGAAGAAATGAAACCTCTCTTTTCAGAGCACTCGGCTCTAAACACACACTGCGCTCTTCGTCTTCTGTCATGGTGGCAATCTGAGAGAAATCTCCACGTCTCGTTCTGGGTTGCTTCGCTATGGGTCTGTTGGGTTTCAGACCAAAAAGCTTTGTGGAATTTGCCCCAGATTGCTGGGAAGACAACTTTAGTCCGCTTAGCGCTTTCGGATTGCGGAGCCTTTTGGAGCTTGATTAAACTGCACAGCGGGTGCAATTAAGTAATCTGTTAATGTCCCCCATGCTGAGAAGAAGTCGCCTGCAACATAAATGAATACAGGATAAATAAATATACGCCAGTCTTGTCATGGCGGCCTGGACCTAGATGTTGTAGGACAGTCATGTGGCTATAGCAATGACGCAATGTCGCAATCTTTTGAGGTGCAAAAGTAGAATTAGAATATAGAACCACTGACCATATGTAATCTGATCCCTGCATTTAACCAGTTGTCTGGTTTCCTGACCTCAAGCCCACCACTGCTCTTGTTTTAATATACACCTATTATCAAAGGAGCAGCTGCACCTAAAAGGAAGTGTGGGATTGCAGTGCTACTGGGAAGGAAGATAAAGGTTACCAGAAACAATAAATGATGATACATTTAGACTGATATGGGGAATATTTATTGAGCTACACATACAGAAGTCTGTCTCTCAGTATGGCATCAGGCCGCCATGTTTGCTAACCCAACATGTCAGACGTCTCGGCATGGAGTTGTGGAGGTTTCTAATGGTGTCCTGTGATAATCCATCCCATACAGCTTGAATATTCGTATACAGTTCCTGCAGATGGTGTGGTAGGGGTGAAGGTGGAGTAACACCAGGCTTTCTGGATGTGTGATGTTTGACAACAAACCGTTCATCTTGGTGCTGACCACGGTCCAGATTCATTGGTCGTCTCCACCAAGACACAAGCAGGACTTATCAGTGAAGATGCCCCTCTGCCATTCTGAGTTACTCCTTGACAGTGTGGCACAACGGTGTCGCAGTCTTCGTTGACATTGGCGTGGTGTTAAGGACAGTTGCCTTAACTGTCTGCGTGCATGTAGTCCGGCATGATGCAGCCGTCTGCCAATGGTGCTGGCCCTAACAGGATGACTCATGGAGGCATCACTGCTCGCTGAATGTCTGCAATCTTGAATGTTGGGTCAGTCAGGTACAGGGCGGCTACATCACTTCACAGCCAAGTGAATCATTAGCATGTCTCATGATGTCATAGCTACCCACCAAGTTTCAGTCCTGTCTGTTGGTTCCTTCTGGGTGCAGCTATTTGTGCTTGCTTTGGCGATGTGTCTACATGAAGACTAACTGTGAACAGAGCAAGTAACCCTGTCCTATGCCGGCGCCCCCCACCCTGTGCCCTTTACAATAAAGATAGATTATCTCTGTCACAATTTGTTCTGTTCCTGACCTTTAAATTGAAATTTCATCTTGAGAGTGAGTCTTCTGTTTAATTCCATCTTACTACTATCACCTCTAACGCTGTAACTTAAACTCGCTAAGCCTGGTGCAGATTTATTGGCGGTTGACATCTTTAGCAGAGCGCCCGGAGATTGAAAGAGGTCCACTCTTAATTTATAGCCCCCCATTGACATTCTCTATAAAAGATTAAGCTTATGAATAAGGCTGGACACAGAGCCCTTTTTTTATCCCTCTATTATGGTGCATGGATTATCTGCTACCTTAAAGCCAGCCCCGTGACCCCAGCTAAGTAATGAATTCTTTCATTCGATGGCCTGTTGTACCTCGTCTAATGGGATTTTGTAATTAACTTGACAAGGCTTACACGCCGATAGAGGAAACGCAGTTTCTACAGATGGACTTAGCCGGCTTCCACCCTACATAGGCATGCTCCGAAACTGTGGAGGTGTCGCCTACGGTGCCGGGATCGAGGGCGCTCTATTCATCGCAAGCTAGCTGAAGTCAAGCAATTTGCATCCATTTGCCACATTGCAGAAATAGCATCTTCCCATCCTGCTGAAAGGGTTCTGGAAAAACATGGCCACCTATTCATACTTGTGCCGGATTAAACTTTAATCCAGGACTAGGTGTAATCTGTTTCCATAATCTGAGCATTATATGTCTTTATACTTAACTTCGAATTGGATTTTCCGCTCAGTGCAAAGCCTAACCACTAAACATTCAGGCAAGCAAGAGAAGCCATGCGAGACGCTGAAGGGGAATAGGGTAAAAATGGTACCTACTAGTGATCACCATGAAACTTCCCCAGTTGATTATTTGCATTAAGACAATACATTTTTGTATTGCATGTTTTCTGACATGTTATGTTTCAATATGCAAATGAGGAATTATCCAGTTAAATATGTGCTAATTTACATGCATTTCCTGAACAGGAATCTGAATAGTGGTAAAGTCAGGTTCAAAATTCATTCATTTTGTTGGCATGTTAGAATGAAAGGTTTTTACCAAAAGAATTTTGGCTCTCTCTTTTTATCACTTTATCAATCAGAAAATACGGTCAACAGCCATCAAACGACATGCTCTTAGGTCTAGGCTATAAATGATTTACATTCATCATTATAAGAATATCTGCATCCAGAAGGAACCAGCCTACAGGAATTAAACTTGGTGGGTGCGTTTGACATTGTAAGACATGCCAATGATTAAAGTTTCACACTCAGCCGTGCATGTGACATTAGCAAGGACGGGTCTTATCGCTGTACCTGTCTGATCCAACAGCCACAACTGCAGAGGGCTGCACAGCACAGGACTATATGCACACAGACCGTTACGACGACTGTCCTTAACACCACGTCAGTGTCGCCAAAGACTGCACTGGTGTCATTCCAGACTGTTATGGAGTGATTAAGAATGGTAGTGAGTCACCTTCAGTGACGAGTCCCGCTTTTGTCTTGGTGAAGATGGCCAGCGAATCAGTGTGTGGAGGCACTGTGGTCAGCACCAAGATGAACGGTTTGTTGTCACGCATCACACATCCAGAAGGCTGGTGTCACTCTATCTCCACAAGTACTGCACCATCTGCAGGAACTGTGTGAGAATATTTAGGATGTATGGGATGGATTATCACAGGACAGCATTAGGAACCTCTACAACTCCATGCCGAGACATTTGACATTTTGGGTTAGCAAACATGGCGGCTCGACACCATACAGACAGACACTACTTCTGTATGTGTAGTTCAATAAATATTGTCCATATCGGTGTAAATTTATCATCATTTATTGTTCCTTGTAAGCCCTATCCTCCTTCCTAGCAGCACTGCAATCCCACACCTTCTTCTGGGAGCAGCTGTTCCTCTGAAAATGAGAGTATGTTGTCCTGGTGTTAAAAAAGACATGTTGTAGAAGCAAACTGTGACAAAATCTCAAAATTGACCAGTGCCTACTAAAACCATGTTTTTGCCTGCCATGTCTCGACATAAGGGAATTCAGGAAATCAGTCGTCATCCTCTGAAACCCATTTAGGACAGTTTTAAAGCAGTTACCATGGTCAAGCGAAGGGCCAGATAATAAGTCATCCCAAGGCTGTTCACCCCAATCCTCTCTCTGAACGTGCCTAAACTACGGCAGCAACAAATCCTCACGTTAAATTTCTCACCCCTCTGCCGGGGTGCAGGGAATCACGTGATGGGAATTTTATCAGTCGGGGCAGGAGGGGTCATTTTAAATCAGATTTCAGAGGATTTGGAAAACCCTTCATCTCTTTCATGACGGATAGACAGAAATAGATTGTTTCCCAAAGAGGACCCATTTACGTGAATGTGTTCAAATGTTCTGATACGTGGGCAGATGTTGCTACGCCTTCTCCACTGACCATTTAGGAGCACTCTGTGGTTCTAGAGTTATAGACGATAGTCCATCTGTTTCTCTGTATACTTTATTACTCTGTTCTTCAGGACCCCCACAGGACCACCACAGAGAAAATATTATGTGGGTGGTGGATCATTCTCAGCACTGCAGCGACACTGACATGTTAGAGCTGTGTTAGTGTGTGTAATGCTGGTGTGAGTGGATCAGAGGAGACAACAGGTGAGGAGTCGTGTGATTTAGGAGTCTGTATATCCAGCTAGCTGGCCATCCAGGGCTTGTTGGAAAGGGCACGTCAGGCTCTACTGACTTGTGGAGTTTCTAGCATCCCAGGTGATCTACAGAGCTTCAAATACTCAATCAAATAGAATACTGAATGTCGTTATCTCCGGTTTCCCAGAGGCTGTGATAAAACGTCGCTTGGTTGAGTAGGGAGTGTAGCGCTCTATAGTCCTATTAAGCTTGAAGTCGGTTACTCCTACTTTCTCTGATGGGCCTTTTCCACCAACGTTTGTAGAACTGCTTCTGTTCTGGTTCATGCCCCTAATTTTGCACGGTCGACACATTCCCATCCAACAATAATTATGTCCAGAACCTGGAAAGCTGGAACCAAAAAACAGTCAGCACAAATTGTGACAACATTCCTAGGCATATCAGTTGTTGAGGAAAGAGAACCCAACAATGGCACCCTCCAGTGATCTGCTGAAGAACCTTCTATGTCTTCTTATTCGCAGTAGTTGATCCGTGCTTGCTTTCTATATAAACAAACTTATGGAGTAACAGCAGTAAGTGCTTGCAGGCAACCTATTCACTTTGCCATCTTAATATTACTGTTTACTACCGCTGTGCAGCGTCCTCTGTTACAGTTGTATCCTTTGATGTTCCTTTGTTCCAATAAAAGCTGGTGCAAATGCAAACTGGTTCCCTGAGCAGTACCAAGATTCTAAGAAGCCTGAACCGAACCAGTTCAAGAACCAGGGTTCTTTTGGTTGAAAGGGGCTATGAACTACAGTGTTGTAAAATTCTCAGACCTTTACCACACCTAAGTTGGATACAAACTTGCAAGATTCATTCATGTTGCTGGTTCACTGAAGGCTAGCAATGTGATCCAGGGGATGTTGAAATGGGCACATTGTGCTCTACTCACCTGTAGCGTTGGCTTCATTACAGATTCATAAAATCAGATTTTTAATCAGGCTGGACACAGAGCTCTGAAGCATTAAGAGATTTCACTATAACTAAGGAGCTAAGCCCAACTCCTGAACAGCAAGCCCAAATCCCCCCTGCACCAAACTTTACACTCGGCGCAATGCAGTCAGGCAAGAACCAATCTCCTGGCAACTGCCAAACCCAGACTCGCCCATCGGATTGCCAGATGGAGAAGCATGATTTCTCACTGCTGAGAACACGTCTCCACTGCTCTAGAGTCCAGTGGTGGCGCTTTACACCACTCCATTCGACGCTTTGCATTAGCTGAAGAACAGTGTGTAGAGCGCCTTATGGAATGGGTTTCCATGGCAAAGCCAAGATTTAAGCTGCTCGGCAATGGAAACCCATGAAGCACTCTACACATGGTTCTTGAGCTAATCTAAAGACCCCAAGAAGTTGGCATCCTCTGCGCACTATGTGCCTCAGCATCCGCTGACTCTGCTCTGTCATTTTACATGGTCAACCGGTTGGTGACTTGAGTTGTTGTTGTTCCCAGTTACTTCCACTTTTTTTAAATCCAACTGACAGCTGACTGTAGAATATTTAGTAGTGAGGGAATTTCATGACTGGACTTGTTGTGCAGGTGGCATCCTATCACGGTACCATACTGGAATTCACTGAGCTCCTGAGAGCGACCCGTTCCTTCACTAATGTCTGTAGAAGCAGTCTGCATGTCTAGGTGCTTGGTTTTATACACCTGTGGCCATGGAAGTTATTGGAATACCTGAATTGAATGATTTGGATGGGTGTGGGAAAACTTGGGCTATAGGCTGTATAGTGTGTGTGTGTATATGTGTGTATAGAGGGAGAGTAATTACTATTTCACTCACTCGAGCCAAATGACTGCACTGTAAACAATAACACAAAGTGCCATTAACATATATGAACAGATATTCTAATACATGTGCAATATGTAGATGTACAGAGATGTAGTAATGTCCAGCTGGTACTCAGAGAACCTGTCCAGTCAGTGGCCCAGTGTACAATAATGTCCCGGCCCAGTAGAGAGGTGTACAGTGTGGTAGCTGTTGGCACAAACAATCTCCCTTACAGTTACTTGTAACCCATGAGCTGAATGAGTCTGCTGTTGAGGGGTCTCTGCTGTGGTACCACAATGTTGTGGAGGCGGGTGCAGTTATTTAGTTTGAGTGTAGTGCTAAACCATGACTCAGTACCATCAAGGACCAGGTAGGGACAGTTAGCATAAAGCTGGAAAGAGATTTGAGTGATACAGTCCAACTAGCTTTAACTGGCTGCTTTTAATCAGAGTTTCCTCATATTACATTTACTGAAACCATCTACCGACTGGTTCCCCAGTGGTTCCTCTACTCCAAAGAGCCATTTCTGGCACGTACATTTCCAGTAGCAAAGCCAGAACCCCTGTACCACTTCTGTCCTACTTATCCTTGTCAGTAATTCCACTTCCGATTCTTCCTGAGCTCACACACTGACCTGTCATGTTATCACGAACCTTGCAGCTGCACAGTGACCTGGATAAGGGGGATAATTTGGTGAAGTACACGCTGTCAGGAGAAGGAGTCGGCTCCATTTTCACCGTGGAGCCCACCACCGGAGACATCCACGCCTTGCGGAGTCTGGACCGCGAGGAGAAGGCTTATTACACGCTGCGGGCCCAGGCGGTGGACATGCTAAGCGGGAGACCCCTGGAGCCGGAGTCCGAGTTTATTATCAAAGTCCAGGACATCAACGACAACGAGCCCAAGTTCCTGGAGGGGCCTTACTCGGCAAGCGTCCCAGAGATGTCACCTATAGGTAAGCCGGGCAGCCTGCAGCTGGGGTTGGGGAAGGTGATAATGTGGGAAGGCTCTCTAGAACACATCTCATGAATGTGGGATGAGGATTTAACCTCACGCGGGCCTCGCCTTTGGGCGATCCTGCAAAATTCATTCGGTAAATGAGTCCTCTCGCCCACATCAAACACGGCATTCTCTCCCAGCCCGTGGAATATAGATGACTGTGATTACACAGCGGCGTATACCTGGGGGAGTCGCTTCACAGGTACAGAGGAAGTTAATACCATGCGGTCTCTGAAGACAAGTTAAGATCAGAAGGCCTATTGTTGTAATCTCAGAACAGATGTAATCTATAAAGTGTTATTATTCCTTCATTTATTTATTTATTAATTTTTCTATGTATTTCATGCGCTATTCTCCCAGCCGGTGTATGAATCATGGCCGTATTGTAATGACGGACGCCATTCTGTATTGTAAGTGCTGATCCTCCTACACGTTCATGGTCATTGTGAAGGCCTTGGCTGAAGAATAGCTTAACGGTTTGTTCCTGTGCTGCTGTGCAGACTCTATTCTCAGACTGAATGTACCCAGGCATGCATTAGCAGGCGGCACACAATTAAACGATTTGTATCAGGTTTTAGCTTGTACCCTTGGGAGTTCTCTGAATACTGCATGAATTTCAGCCTCTTAAAATGAGATCTGATCTTTATTGGGCCTTGGTAACAGTCGTAACAGAGCATGAAGATGCATTACATACAGTCTTGTTTAAAAACCAGCAGCGTTCATATTGTTTTTGTATTGGTGAATATCTACAGACAGAAACAGGTTCTAGAAAAGATGAAGACCTTTAGAAAGGTGCTCCAGGCAGGTGAGGTCTGGGTTCCCCTAGCAGAAACAAGCAAGGACCGTCTGAAGTGCTGGGAAACTTTTGGGGACCTTTCTAGTGTTTAAACCCAGTCAGAATATACGCCCTCTGTACTGGAATGCCTGGAATGATTCTGTATATAGACCCTATCCCATTGTAAAGCATCTCGAGAGCTAAACACAGAGCTGAACACAGAACTCAACACCAACCTGTAGTAATTTTATGTAAATGTGGATAGGGTATAGGGTTTATATTATTGTACAGCATCCCGAAAGCTGAACTCAGAGCTGAACACAGAACTGAACTCAGAACTGAACACAGAACTGAACTCAGAACTGAACACAGAACTGAATTCAGAGCTGAACACAGAACTGAACACCAACCTGTAGTAATTTTATGTAAATGTGGGTAGGGTATAGGGTTTATATTATTGTACAGCATCCCGAAAGCTGAACTCAGAGCTGAACACAGAGCTGAACACAGAACTGAACACAGAACTGAACACAGAACTGAACATAGAACTGAACACCAACCTGTAGTAATTTTACTTAAATGTGGGTAGGGTATACGGTTTATATGATTGTACAGCATCCCGAAGATCTGAACACAGAGCTGAACACAGAACTGAACACCAAATGTATATAGGGTATAGGGTTAATACTATTACTCTGTATGTCTGACTCTCTTTGTATGTCTGTCTGTCTATATATCCCTTCGTTGTCTGACTCTTCATCCATCCCTCTGTCTGTATGTCTATTTCTTTGTTCATCTGTTTATATATCCATCCACCTGTCTATTTATCTATCTGCCTGTATTTCTCCTTGTTTTCTGTTCATCTGTCCATCTATCCATCTATCTAGCCATTTGTCTATCTGTCTGCCTGTCTGTCTATATCTTCTTGTAGTCTGTCCACCCATCTGTCCATCAGTACATCCATCCATCAGTACATGCATTAATTTGTCTTTTAGTCAATCTATTTGTTTATCTGTCTGCCCATCTACCTGTCTGCATGCCGGTCTGTTTATCTATCGCTACATCATCTATCCATTGGTACATCTCTCATTCCTTCCATCCATCTATCCATCTGTCTGTATATTTGTCTGTCTGTCTATCTATATGTCTCTCTGTCCACTTGCCAGCCCACCAAATCTACTACTACTCCTATTTCAAGTTGCACCTCTGACATTTCAGCCTATAGTCTTAATCTGGACCCTACAAGCATGTCAATAAAACAGGAGCTAATTTAATAATAATCAGATTTTCCCTGTGATGTCACAAGAGCATGCCAGTTAGCCCCGCCCAGTCACATCTTAGTAATGAGCAGTGTTTGAATGCAATGTTTAATAAACTGGTGATTGAATGTGGCAGCAGTGCAGGACAGAGAGCTCATTAACATACATCACACCCTGCAGAGAGAAGGGGGAGATTTGTGGAGACAGTCCTGTCACCACTGCTGTAGTGAAATGCTATAACTGGACCTCATATTAAATGAACGAATAGAATGAATGTGGGATATGGGCAGATTTAGCATCTCCGAAACTGTAATACGCAAACAGCGTTTCTCTCGGGAAGCAAGGCGACTCATTTCATGTCCACACCGCAGTCACTTCGCAAACAGTGATGAATGTTCTGCCCAACTCGCTTCTGCCTAACGTAATGCAGCCATTGACCACTCTGCAGTGTTTGGTTCTGCAGTTTGACTCCGGTGAACCATGTGGTCCCGATGTCGCCCTCTCTTTGCATGCAGACGATCAACAGAAAGCTGCACTACTGGCTAATTCCCCGTCTCCACAGTGGGCGAGTCTCTAGTGTCCAGGGTCCATTCCTTATTGATCAGATGCTAAGCTAGTTTAAAGGGATATTCTGTTTGATATAACCAAGTTGTTTAATTCAAACGACACGTATGTATGGATACTGACAGAGAGGGAATTTTGTTTTATGTCATATTAATGGTGCCTGAATTAATCATTCGCTCCTAGGAATCTATCCTCGGCGGTTTTTCTGAATTATGCATTCTATTTCTCTTCTCTGGAATGTCGCTCTATTGGTTTAGACACGGTTTAGCCGTGATGATCACACAGATGTTGGGAAGATATGCCATATGCATGCTGTCTTTAGGAATTATGAAGACGCAGCTACTTTGAAGTAATGACATGCAGCCTACGGTGTCTGGACAGCCTCTTCAGGTGAACTCCCGTTTGTGTCTGTGTTCAAACAGGCACATACGTTATGCAAGTGACGGCCACAGATGCAGATGATCCAACATATGGAAACAGTGCCCGGATTGTGTACAGCATTCTGCATGGGCAGCCGTACTTCTCAGTGGACCCCAAGACCGGTAGGTGAATCACCTGATGCATCTGTGGTGGTGGGCGTGGTTATTAAATACACCCACAATGAGAGGCAGGTTTATTAGAAGAGGCATTAATAAGTGACCATGTCCGGACACAGTGTGTATATCTGTGTACCTCTCTGTCTGCTGTCTGTCTGTCTGTCTGTATGTCTATCTATCTATCTATCTATCTATCTATCTATCTATCTATCTATCTATCTATCTATCTGTCTGTCTACCTCTCGCTGTCTGTCTGTCTTTCTATCTGTGCATCCATTTATCCATCCATCATCGGCCTGTTTTTCTGTCTATCTATTTATCCGTTTGCCTGTCTGTCTACCTCTCTGTCTCTCTGTCTGTCTTTCTGTGTGTCTGTCTGTCTGTCTGTCTGTGTTTCTCTATTTCCCTCATCTCCAATTACACCTTAAATGGTGCAGCACTTCCATGCTGATGTCTCAATCTACCTGTCCATCTTGTTTTTTCAAACTTTCCAGTTCCACCTTAAATGGTTCACAAGAATGAAATTGCAGCACAATTGTTAAAGGTGGAATGACAGAATTTCGAGAAAGAAAGTTGTAAAATTAAAGTCTGATCAACGTCTATTAAACTTTATATTTAAACTGGTAGTTTAATAAATCTCAAACAAGAATAAATTAACCTCACCATATGGAACATCACTATGCTAGTTATGCTAACTCTATATGTGACCATTGTGACCAGTCCAAAGCAATCATAACATCATCAGAGAGTCATAATTGCATCATAGCCACTTCTCCACACAATAAACCCCTGCTAAAACGTAAGAGCCCTTGGGTTTTATGGATAACACTATAACAGAGTTTCTCACTGTGGAACTGTATGTACAATAACATGGATATTCAAATAGAAAGAATGGATGATATATCCATCTCTACCACCTGTATTATACATCAAAGCTGAGCAAGCCTGCTTTCAGACCCTCTAATTACAAGAATACGGATTTATAAATAATTGATATTAATAAACCACTTTGTGAGATGGATGAAAAGTTAGCATGAGGCATTTCTGACGAGCTGCCAGGCTCCAAGTGCGCTTATAAACAAAGCCTGTCTTTTTCACGCTGGCATTTTCTTGACCCTGTGTCAAGCCGGCATCTCCTGATCAAAAGGTATTCCCTCTGAGAGGGAAACTATTAAGGCTGATTAGCCTTTAGCAGAATGTCAAACGCTCACCTTTTTGTGGCACTGCCTTTAGGAACGTAGATTAATGAACAGCTATTAAAAAGCTTATCTCCGTTTCTCTGCTACCGCCATCAAAAGAATATGTAGTCCCGTGTAAACTGTACCCTCGCCACCTACCGTCTGTCTCTCTAACATCTCCACCTCTTTTATCCTGCCTTTAAATAAGGTGTGATAAAGATTGCGCTGCCCAACATGGACCGGGAGGTCAAGGAGACATACCAGGTGCTGATCCAGGCCAAGGATATGGGTGGACAACTAGGGGGCCTCGCCGGGACTACTACCGTCAACATCACTCTGACTGACGTCAATGACAACCCACCCAGATTTGCCAAAAGTAGGTTTCAGTTCATTTGGTGTCCACTTAGTAGCAGCTGCTTCATAGGTTCTTATATGGTGGTACAATTACTGACTCACTGGTCAGTTTCTGATCATAGGACCGTTTCTTCTTGATACGAGACATGGGTGGTTCTGTGCTCAGACACTGACCAATCGATAAAGTGCTAGAGCATTGTTAATGGTGGCCAACAAGCTCAGACACACATTGCACTCTAGATCTTGATTAGACTGGTCTACAAGTTAGAGTCATTGACTCATAGGTGGCCATAAACATTGCAGTAATGCATTGTATATGTATATGTATAAGTAATTCTGTATTCTGTACTCGGTACTGTTCCAAGGCTTATACATTTTGTGTACATTTCCATTCCACATCTCTGGATCCGTGACTGTTAAGAAGTCAAAAGAATAGCTGCACAATTTGCTGCACCCAGAAAGAATGACCCGACAGGAATGAAACTTGGTGTGTAGGTTTGACATGGTAAGACATGCAAATGGTGTCGTGCCAGACTGTCATGGAGTGATTCAGAATTGCAGAGTCCCACTTTTCCCTTGGTGGAGACAACGATCAACGAATCAGTGTGTGGAGACTCCGTGTTAGATTGCAGTGCTGTTGAGAAGGAAGATAAAGGTTACCATGAACAATAAATGATGATACATTTAGACTGATGTGGACAATACTTATTGAGCAACACATACAGAAGTAGTGTCTCTCAGCGTGGCGTTGTACCACCATGTTAGCTAACGCCAGACGTTTTGGAATGAGGCTGTAGAGGTTCCTAATGGTGTTCCCTAATAATCCATCCCATGCAGCTTGAATATTCTCACACAGTTCCAGAGGGTTCAAGGATTCAAGGATTCAAGGAGACTTTATTGTCATTCACATCGCATGTGGTACATGGGGTGGAACGAAATTGTGGATGAGGGTGTGGTAGGGGTAGAAGTGGAGGCCTTCTGGACGTGTGACACGTGACAACAAACCTTTCATCTTGGTGCTGATCACGATGACTCCACACACGGATTCATTGGTCGTCTTCAGTGAAGATGACCTGCCGCCATTCTGAGTCACTCCATGACAGTCTGGCACGACACCATTGCAGTGTTTTGTAATGTTGAAGTGGTGTTAAGGACAGTCGTTGTAATGGTCTGTGTGAATGTAGTCCTGCGTCGTGCAGCTGTCTGGCAATGGTGCTGGCACTAACAAGATGATTCATGGAGGACAGCACTGCTCGCTGAATATCTGCAATCGTGACTGTTGGGACAGCAAAAAGATATGATATACGAAGCTCATGATATGATATACACTATATGGCCAAAAGTATGTGGACACCCCTGGAACTAATGATTTTTATGCAATGCATGCTTTAGCACCTCACACACAAAGTCTGCGTGGTCTACCACTACCTGGCTATGGTGTTGTTGCTTCTAGAAGCTTCTGTTTCACAGTAATAGCAGTTGCAATTGACCAGAGCAACTCTAGCAAAGCAGGACCTCTGGGAAAACTTGCATCCTATGCTGGCAACACATTTAAAGCTCTCCTACTGACAGCAGGTGATTGCATAACAATGGCTATGGTGGAAACCCATGACCATCAGTATTACGTCACAAATTATGTAATTTCACCCAAAACAATGGCACTACAACCCATGTCAGAGAAAGCCGATGTCACCTGACCTGTGTTACACCAGCATGACATCGAGTTTGGCAAAAGTGGCCTTAATGACAGGAATTGGCCCATAACATAAGCTGTAATAAATAATTATATACGTTTATGCCAGCTGAACCCTGCCCTACAGTGTTGTTACCATCACTTGTATGTGCCCCACTACCACAAAATGACACATGATTTTGGAGGTCTATTTAACGCAGCACAGGCCTTTTGGGATAGCGTTATAGGAGATTTATGCCCCCTGCCCTGTTAATGCTGAACTGCACTAAATATTATAACGTCTGTAAATGCAGCTATAGCTTATCTCTGAAATAGGGTCAGGATCAAGGGACTTGTTCATGGATGGTTTCATGTTGGGATACAAAGACAACCGTACATGTGAAACATCCCTACGGGAAAACTGTTTAGCCCCCTGTTGCAAGCTTTAATTAACAAGAACTGGCTTTGTGTACAGCAAGGCTCATTCCTCCACACCGACCCGACATGCCTCGGATCCACAGTTGACTGCTGCGGTGCTCACGTTACATGCAAATACAAGCAGCTTTGGAGGATTGTGCAAATGTGATTGCCATGCTTGCACTTGCTAGCAGAGCTGTTGAAGTGATTAGTGGATAATTAGCGCTAACTACCTCTAGCAGCACACTCTCATTGTGAGGGCCTTCAGGTCATATCCTGACTGACAGGTTTGTTGATGGTTGTTTTCCCCTTCTAAATCATGGGCTTGCTTTGTCCTCCACCTTGTTACAGGCATCTTTCACCTGCGGGTTCCGGAATCGGCGCCGGTCGGTTCCTCAGTGGGGAAGATAAAAGCACACGATCTGGACTTGGGGAAGAACGCCGAAGTGGAGTACAGCGTTGTTCCCGGAGACAGCAGCGCCGTGTTTGACATCTACACTGATGAGCACACTCAGGAGGGGATAGTGGTGCTGAGAAAGGTAAAAAGGACTGCATGACCTTTTCATTTCACATGTTGTCTTCAGCCCAGCTAAGCTAATGATAGCTAGCATTAAGCTAAAGGATATGCTAACAAGTTTCCACTAGAGTTTCAATCAATCAATTAGTCAATCAATATAAAAACAGTTTATATAAAGGAAAAGAAAAACACAAAGTCCATGTACAGACATAGGAATGGGAATCTGGTTCCAAGCACCCCATGAGCAGACAGCAGAGGCAACAGTGGCGAGGAATAACTCCCTTGAGTAAGAGTAAGAGGACCCAGGCTTGAGGGGGGAACCCATTCTCCTCAGGTCGATCCCAATTGAGGAGAGAAAGGCAGAACTAACAGGAAATGAAACGTCTGTTTAAGTGAGAGATAGAGTTCATGATCAGCGCAGAAGCTGGCGGCTCTTTCGCGGTCATTGTAGTAGCTGTATGTTGGGTGATAAACTGGGGAAACCAGGGCAGGAGATCCACGGTGGAGTTGATGCTCTGGTGACTCCATCTGGTCTGGGGGTTCCCATGTGATCACTCAGGAGAAATGTCATTCCTGTGCTTAACAAAAAAGAGAGAGAGAGAGAGAGAGAGAGAGAGAGAGAGAGAGAGAGAGAGAGAGAGAGAAAGACAGAGAGAGAGTGAGAGAAACTGATTAGAAGGACCGAGAGGTAGGCATTGCAACTTGTTGTGTGTGTAATCCTGAGAGTCCTGGAGAGAATTCCTCTCTGCTGGTAGCTCCTCGGTCTTATCCATCAGGATCAATCAGCTCATAGAAAAGACAGATGAGAGGGAGAGAAAATACCGTTTGGATATTTTGTCCATTTATGGAGAAACGTAAATTGTAAAGTTTGTTCTTCAATTCATCATTAATTTTGAGTTTCAGGAACATGCGTACCAGTTTCTGCTAGCTTCTGCTCATCGTTAGCCAAACTAGCATTGAGTTTCAAAAATGTGCTAAGTGGTTTCCTCTAGCTTTCATTCATCATTAGCCATATGTGTGTTTTGGGGATATGAGAATGTATTAACAGGATTCCACTAGTTTTTAAATATTGTTGGCCTTATTAACACTGTTGGATTTCAGTAAGTTCAGCCAGTTGAAGGATGATGTTGTGTATTACATATTAGATATTAATATTAAGTTTTAAGAATATGCTAACTGCGTTCCAGGAGAGTGATTGTTAAATATTTTTACATTTTTGGGTTTTAAGTAAGTCCCAGGTGGTTCCAGCTAGCCCTCGTTCTTCATCAAGGTATTAGTTTTGGGTTGGTGACTGGTCTCTACTTGTTTTAATTCATCATTAGACATGCTAATATTTTTGAGTTTTAAGAATTGCTAACTGGCATCCACTACCCAGTTGCAAGTATGTGCTTATTGGTTTCTGCTAGCATCTCTTCACTGTTAGCTGTATTAGTGATGAGCATTAAGAAACGCTGACTGGCTTCCACTAGTTGTCATTCATCGTTAGCTATATTCATGTTTGCAGTTTTGAGAAAATATATTAACTGGATTCTGCTATTTTTTACATATTGTTGGCCTTATTAAGACTAAGGTAATATACGTACTGGTTGCTGTTAGCTAGCATTTATCTTAAGCCATTTTAAGGTGTTTCAGGAATGTGCTATCTGCCTAATACTACTTTTGGTCATTGTTAGCCATGTTAACACTGATAGGTTTCAAGAAATGTGAATTGGCTTCCACTAGCTTTGGGTCTGAAGAGCATGTTGATCATTTCTGCCAGCTTCTTTATCTTTTGCTCATCTTTCACCAAAATATTATCAAAAATATGCTAACTTAATTTTTTAATTCATGTTGAAGGGAAACTTCAACTAGGGTTAGGTTAGGGTTAGAGTTAGGGGTTAGGGAATGTTAGTGAAGGGTTAGGAGTTAAAGTTAGGGATTAGGGAATAGTTTGTTTAGGGGTTAGAGGTTAGGGCAGGGTTTAGGGTAGGCTGGGGTTAAGGTGAGGGTTTAGGGTAGTGTAGGGTAGGCTAGGCTGGATTAGGGCTAGGTTAGGCTAGGATTAGGGCAGGGTTAGGTTAGGTTTAGGGTTAGTGGCAAGTCTTTTTAATCTATATAAGTATCTTAAGGTATTATAAGACATTATGTAAGATGTATGCTGCTCTAGAATCAGCCCTTAATTCTATACCCATTGGATAGTCTGTGGTGAAACAGAGCCAAGATTATTCTTCTTAGATTAGTTATTATTTGTATGCATGGCCCATGATCCTGTCAGCTTATTTCTTTATGTTTTATGTTCCCTCCTCGGTGCATATGCATATAGAACTGACAACATTAGCCCACTGTGCTTCTCCGGCCCAATGCATTGCATTCACGACTTTGCGTTCCCCTGTTTGCCCCAGGGTGAGCCATTCTTATTGCAGCACATCAGCCTCCCCATCCTCGGTGAATAATGCATTACCAGTCATAAAACCGTTAATGCTCTACCCACTCTATCAGGCTGCCTGCTCCAATCAAAACCTGGATCCATCATCCCGTTAATGTGGGTTACAACTATCCCCAGGACATCCCAATCCCTGTTCCACCAACACGCCAAAAGTGTTGACGTACAAGCAGCAGCGGGAGAGTCCGTTTCAGCCGCTCTGAAAAAATACACTGTTTGGGGTTTGAGGCCGGGAAGCATCCAATCCTTTTTATTTAGACGGCATGAATAAATCAGCTCTCGCTCGGCGATCCAGCACTCCTACCTCTTGATGTGATGTGACAAGGAGACGTCCTCGCAGACATCAGGTAACGTGCCCACTCCACATGGGCGAGCACCCGTGTGTATAAGTGCTTAGCTGTTCGGAATGGCCTGGTAAAAGCTCGCGGATGAGGCCAGAGTGCTCTCAATCCTCCGTGGACAGAAGAGGTTACTCTGTCATTACTCAGAGCTGCGGCATTTATCTCGGCAGGGGTCCAGGGCTGCATGATGACAGCCCGAGATGTCCAGGCATTCAGGGGAGCGGTGCGGCTGCCTCTTTACATCGAGAGCTCTACCGGTATGAGCCATTTGCGACTGTGGAAGATCTGTATGGATCTGAAAATGACAGGAGGCTGGCACCATGCACCTTCTGTAGTGGTGCTGATTTGAGCGCATAGCATGGATGAAAAAAACTCAAATGTAAACACATTATTCCAAGTGTAGGTGATCAGCAGAGTGAAGACAGAATTCCCGAAAGTTCAAAGTTAAAAAGAAGTGATTTGCCATTTAAGGAAGAACGGTCCAAAGATGAGACTATAAGCTTAAGGACATTAAATGAATCCCCTTGTGTGTTTAAGGTGGTAGTAAATTCAGGCTCCTGGAGATGGGGCTATAACTACCTGATGGGATCCATAGACACATCAAGAAGATGTGGTGCACCCGCAGGGAATGGCTCCAAAGCAGATGTTAATGATTGGCTAAAAGGAGTGACTGCATTGGAGCGTGCCAAAGACCATAGTGTGAAGGAAGTAGCTGAATCTGCAGGTGTATGGAAGCGTACTTTCCTACGGGTCTTCCAGCAGTGGCTAAAATCCCAGTCTACAATGGATTCTCCTCGGAATTGTGCCAGGGAAATTATCCACCAAATCTGGAACCAACTACACAATTCTTTGATGTCAGAGTGTCTAAACATGTGACCTAGGAACTTGTCCAGTATGTGCCAAATGCGATCACAGCTGTTATTGGTGTGGTGGAGGTTTTACACATGCTTAGGTACAGTTCAGTCACAGGAGACTCATTTTTGGTCTTAGTTAATGATAAGAATGATTCCACTGATATAGATATTCCTGGCTAATTAACTAGATTGGAGGTTAATGTGATTATTCTGCAGACCTGCTGCCTGTGATCGAGCAGCACTGCTAGTGTTGTGTTATGTATAATAATGAGATGTTGCGCCAGGCGTTCTTCTCGTCCTTTCTTTTCTATTCCTAGCTTTTTTTTTTTTGCTCACCTTTATTCCCCAAGCTGCATTCAAACTCCAGAACAGCTGCAGCGCAGGACAAAGTCACGCAGTCCTTACGCTGCAGAATGGTTGTGCCATATCTGCTGACCCAAAAAGAGGCTGGAAATGGATATGAGGGATCCTCACCGTGGGGCTCAGAACAGGGTCAATGACAGCACCCCTCCGTCCTCAACCACGAGCCATCTTCCCCCCACCATTCCTGCTCTTCCCATCTCTTCTCATGATTGGTGGCTGGAAACCGAAGTAGTAATACATCTGATTCTTTGTTTTCTTGGAGAACCCGACCTGACATATAAAAGAATCAGCAGTTTTCAGTGAAGTAAACAATCTACACTCATTATCATAAGAATAGTTGCATAAATAGCTGCACCCAGAAGGAATCAATCCACAGGAATGAAACTTGGTGGGTAGGTTTGACAACATGAGACATGCAAATGATTCAAGTTTCATGCTCAACCATGCATGTGGCACAAGGAAGGATGGACCTTATTGCTGTACCTCACTGACCCAACAGCTACGACTGGAGACATTCAGCGAGCAGTGATGTCCTCCATCCTGTGGTAGTCATTTTGTTAGTACCAGCACCATTTTCACACTCTACCACCACCCTACCACACCATCTGCAGGAACATTGTGAGTGCAGGGGATGGATTATCACAGGACACCATTAGGAACCTCTATAACTTCATACCATAACATCTGGCATGTTGGGTTAGCAAACATGGCAGCCCGACGTCATACTGAGAGACACTACCTCTGTATGTGTAGCTCAGTAAATATTGCCCATATCAGTCTATATTTATCGTCATTTATTTTTCCTGGTTACCTTTATCTTCCTTCCCAATAGCACTGCAATCCCACACTTCCCTCTGGGTGCAGCTCTTAAATACAGTACAGAATGTTTCTTTCGTTTGTTCCAGGTAGAGGAACTTCATGTCAACAAAACAAGGAATTAGCATTTTCACACACTGCTCTGTGGAGCTAATGAACAGTAATAAAGCAGATAAAATACACCCTGCTATCACTTCAGCCCAGCTAGGAAAATAGAAAAATGCAGTTTCTGCTGCTCAGGCTGTTTCTCTAACCCCACCCCCGTGCTGCTTTGCACTGGGACCCTGCTGAAATGCTGAAGCAGTGCATTTTGGGGTCTCTCCAGGCTTTGGAGGAGGCTGAAGTCATAAGAGGATCTCCGAGACTAAACGGGTTCAAAAGGATAATCGCCTGTGTGCGGACAATGCGATAGAGGTGGGCTGCCCGTACCTCAGCCCACCTCGCCGCACTGATTATATGAGCTGAAATGGACGGCCTAGGAGGCTGTTTTGCTTTGATTTACACAATAATAGGTTTTCGGAATGCCTTCATGGAAGGAATTCTCGCAGTAAGGGAATGCTTACTGTTAAGATGAGAAGACCGGTAGGCACTGAACACCTGATTGACGCCTTGTTTGCATTTAGAGAAAATCACTCATGCGCCCCAACCCCCCCCATCAGTACCCCCCCATCCCCCACACACCCCCCCATTCCCCCCACCCCACTGACCTAAATGAGCTTCTTTTACGTAGTATAGCCGCATTTGGAATTCATGAAAAAATGCCAATTAGTGAGGGAATTAATTAGGGCTTTGGTGTGGGTGCCGTATTGAATAACAAATCAACTTTCAGATCAGCCTTTCTGGAAGCGCATCTGATTTCGGATTCTCTTATGAGTGGCTTGGAGAGAAAACAGAAGCACAAACTTTTGCTGTTAGGACTCGGCAGTGCAGTCTCCAAGGAGTGAGCAAGCGGGAAGTAAACAGCGCCACTTAAAGGCCATAGGGGAGGTTGCCAGTTGCCTCGCTTTCTGTATCACAAGTGCATCCGCGGCTTGAAGTATTCCGGAATATCTCCGTTCATGGTTGATATGAGCTGGGGAGTTAGCGTGGCAGTGTTATGTCTCTGAAATGACATGTGAAGCGCGTGTGCCATGAAGCGTGCCAGTAGATGCGCATTTCGAGCATTCTTAGCACTCGAGTACTCTGGCAGGAATTTGATAAGACTCTGATGAGGACAGACACTGAATGTGATATCACTCAGTATGTGTGCGAGAGGCTGTGGGGGTGTGGGTGTGTGTGTACACAGTGTGTACTGTATTGTACACATGAGTCAGAGACCTTTATTTGTGTCATTGCCAGCTAAGACAGCCAATAAACACAAATATCAGTAATTTTCAGGGTCAGGAAAAGAAGAGCATGTACACTAAGCTCTTAAAGGCTTTCGGGGGTTTGTGGTCACTTGTCACTTACTTAACATCTCCATCCATCCATCCCTCCATCCCTCCATCCATCCATCCATCCATCCATCTTCTAAACCACTTATCCTTCTGGGTCACAGGGGATAGTGCAGCCTATCCCAGCACTTGTTGGATAGAAGGCACCCTTGACAGGCCGCCAGTCTGCCATTACAGACATTTAATCATCCTCATCATCACCTTTATTTATATAGCGCCTTTCCCATCATGCAACACTTCATAAAAGGCATAAAGTACACAATCAACAATACACACAATCCACAGTTCCCAAAGCTAGCAAGGAGATTTCCCAGACCACGGCATAAAATCTCTTAGCAGGTTCGAAAAGACACTTTATCCATCTGCATCATCCAAGCTGCTGGCCCAGGCAGCCACGTAGCTGCGATGTAGCTTTGTCTAGTCAGCTGGCCCAAAAGGCCTTGTAGCTGTGACATAGTGCTGCTCATGCATGACGGTGAGCACCACCAGTTCAAGAAGCAGCCGTCAGCCAATGGTGATGGGTGGTGCTAGCAGGATGACTCATGGAGGGCATCACTGTTCACTTAATGTCTGCAATCGTGGTTATTGGGTCAGTCAGGTTCAGCGATAAAGCCCATCCTTGCTTACGCCACATGCGTTGTCGAGCATGGAACTTGAGTCATTTGCATGTCTCGTGTTATCAAACCTCTCCACCAAGTTCCATTCCTGTCAGTCGATTCCTTCTGGGTGCAGCTATTTGTTCAGCTCTTCTTTTGTTGACTAGTGTGTTTTGTTTGCTTCACTGAACACTAAGGAAAATAAATAAATATAATCATAAAATAACTGTGCTGATACATTTTATGTCAGGTCTAATTCTCAAAGGAAACAGAAGCCCTTCTAGCTACAGGCGGTAGCAGCACAGAACTCCAGCCATAGTTCCCCAGCCCAGCCTTCAACCATACAACCCTTATACTGCTACAACGTTCCGATCAAGTATTGAAATGGACAGTACTGGTCTACCAGGTAGTGTAGTAGTCAAGACCACTAGAGGCAAGTCTGAGTCAAATCTGAAAACAAGAGTTGCAAGCTAACCGCACTCACTGTCCACTTCATCAGTACCACTGACCATATAGGACCCTCTGTAGTTTTACAGTTCCAGATTGTAGTACATCTGTTTCTCTTTATACTCTATTACCCTGTTCTTCAAAGGTCAGGACCCCCACAGAGCAGGTATCATGTGGGTGGTGGATCATTCTCAGCACTGCAGTGACACTGGTGTGGTGGTAGTGTGTTGTGCTGGTGTGAGTGGATCAGACACAGCAGTGCTGCTGGAGTGTTTAAATACTGTGTCCACTCACTGTCCACTCTATTAGACACTCCTCCCTTGCTGGTCCACCTTGTAGATGTACAGTAAGAGATGATAGCTCATCTGCTGCTGCACCTTGCAGTCTTGGGCATCCTTTAGTCATTTACCAGGATGCTGCCCACAAGACGCTTCTCAAAGGACGCTGTTGGCTGGATAGTTTGGTTGGTGGATGATGCTTAGTCCAGCAGTGACACTGAGGTGTCCAGCAGCAATGCTGTGTCTGATCTACTTACACCAACACTACACACACTAACACACCACCATGATGTCAGTGTCACTAACAGGCATAACAGCAGAATGTATGTACAGTATATGGTATATGAGTGCAAATGGAAGTGCTGTGCAGCTCTGCGCAATAGGAGCTACAAGGATACTCAGGTGTACTGTAGCCTATATGTATACAGTGTCACACACACATAATGCAGTATAAAGAATACAGTCCTGTCATACAGAAGCCATGCATTGAAATCACCAGTGTATTTGTACAAACTGAGCAACCTGTGTGACTGAGCAGTCTGTAATGTTCTAGCAGCCGTCTCGTGGGAGAGAGGTAATGATTGTGGGGGCGAGGGCTTCAGAGACCACGTTACAGGCCAGATGCTTATGTGGATGGAATATGAGGGTGATATGGTGGTTGGAAGGAAGGCTAACCACCTCTTAATGATGGAAAATTACTCATTTATGATTCACTTAAACTACATCAACATGGAAATGGACAGCACAGAAGTCCCACTCCTTGGACGCCAAGGTGGTTGCTAAAGTATTGCTAAGCTGTTGAAATGGTATCTCAAGTGGTTGCTAAGATGTTTCTAGGCCTTTGCTATGGTGGTTGTCGCTAAGGTGTTGCTAAGCTGTTGCTGTTATCTCAGGTGGTTGACAAGGTGCTGCCAGAGCATTGCTATGTTATGCCAGGATGCTGCTAAGATGCGTTGCTATGGTACCCTAGGCGATTGTTAAGTTTCTGCTAGGCCATTGCAGTGGTATACTAGGTGGTTGCTAAGGTGTTATTGGCCATTGCTTTGTTTTCCTGGGTGGTTGCTAAGTTGTTGATAAGCTGTTGCTATGGTATCCTAAGGTGGTTGCTAAGTTAACGGTAGTTAACGGTAGGCAATTGCTATGCTTTCTGAAGTGGTTGTTAAAGTATTGCCAGGTGGTTAGAGTCTTCCTGGTAGAACTCGCGATAAAGCTTTTACTTCTGAGTGAACATAAAGGCAGATTGATTGATTGATTACAATTTGATCATTTTCGAACTCATACTTAAAGGAATTAAACACAAACAAAGCTTGTTATATCTACTGCAGCTGTAATAAAGCACAATTCTTAATTCCCATTAATACACATGCAAACTTTACGATACAGCATAACAGGGCAAGGCTAGCTGGTTAGCATGCTAACTTTAGCACCGTCCCCAGGTCTATGTCTATGACACCCAAACACAGCTTCTTCTTCTTCACATGTGGTTCATTGTAGACACCTGAAAGCTGCAGAGTCTGAGACCCTTTGTGAAAATGCTCCGGTGCTATGGTGTGTGTTGTGGTTTAGATATTAGCAGGATAAGACTTCTTCCACATAACACTTCTCACCTGCAGAGGTGACTGAAATGCTGTCATCCCATAACAGACATGTTTTCCATTCGAGAGAGAGAGACACACTGGCAGTTGGGACACACACCTGTGACCACAGAAGCATTTACGGTTTTCAAATAGACTTTTTGATACTGTACGGAAATCATTCCAGGCTTAGTTATTATGCATGATGTCATATTGTGTAGCTATTCGGTTCTATAATGATGAATATGGAACGGTGTCGGCCTTTGATCCGTGTGATGCGATGAGGGAATAATGAGCGCTGCAGCTGAGGGCAGTTCACAGTTCTCCGTTCCCCCTTTATTTCAGGTCGTGTAGTGTATTAGCGTTATTAGCACTAATAAGGCCAGCTGAGCGGGGGAGGTGTGAACCAGGTGGATGACCCGTACGTCTGCCCTCCTGTAACTAATCATGTAATCTACTGAGTGCTGGTCAGCTTGGCTGGGAGACCAGCTCAGACTACTGGGAGACGTCTGCACAGAGAGGGGTGTATATTTTGACCTCACACTGCTTTGATATGCTTAGGATTTCTGCACTTCCGTATAAGGGAATATTATATGAGCATTATGGGGCCGGGTTCTGCTAATCAATGCTGCTGATCAATATCCTGCTCAGTAGCAATTAGAGTGAACTTGGAGGAGAAGGTGTATTCGAACCGTAAATTAGCATGACAAAGCCATTGCTGTGGCACCCGAGGCGGTTGCCAAGGAGTTGCTAGTCCATTGGTGTGGAACTGGAGGTGGTTGCTAATGTGTTGCTAGGCCACTGCTGCTTTCTTCCCGGTGGTTGTGCACGTGTTGCTATGGTGTTCTATGTTGTTGCTAAGGTGTTGCTAAGCTATTGCTAGGGTCATCAAGGTGTTTGCCAAGGTGTTGCTCAGCCAGCGCTGTGGTACTGGAGGCGAGTGCTATAGTGTTGTTAGGCAATTGCTACGTTCTTTCAGGTGGTTTGCTAAAGTCATGCCAAGTTGTTGCTATGGTGTCTGATGTGGTTGCTAAGTTACTGCTGGGTCACTGCTATGGTACCTGAGATGGTTGCTATAGTGTTGCTAAGCTGTTGCTATGGTGTTCCATGTTGTTACTAGGTTACTGCAAGGCCATTGCTGAGGGACCCAGAAGTGGTTGCTAAGGTTGCTAAGCTGTTTATATGGTATCTCAAGTGGTTGCTAAGATGTTGTTGGTCACTACTATGGTGGTGGTTGCTAAAGTGTTGCAATGCTGTCCCCATGGTGCCTGAGGTGGTTGCGATGGTGTTATTGACCTTGGCTGTGTTATCCCAGGTGGTTGCTAAGGTGACACCAGAGCATTGCTATGTAATGCCAGGAGGTTGCTAAGATGTGTTGCTGTGGTATCCTATGTGGTTGTTAGTTACTGCTAGACCATTGCAGTGTTAACCCAGGTGGTGGCTAAGGTGTTATTGGTCAAGGCTGTGTTATCCTGGGTGGTTGCAAAATTGTTGTTAAGCTGTTGTTATGGTACCCCAGGTTGTTCCTGAGACTGTGCTAAGCTGTTGTTATGGTATACTGAGGTGGTTGCTAAGTTAATGCTAGGCCATTGCTATGCTATCTGAGGTTATGGTTAAGGTGTTGCTTATATATGTGCCATATATGATGGACCTACACCCACTTCCTTAACAACATACCTCAGCAGCTCACTTCTCATTGCAGCTCACCATCAACAAAACAGAACTTCTGAACATGTTCTGAAGAGACTAAATCCAGCTAGGGTCGCAGTTGCAATGGGAAAAGCTGATAAGCCCAGACGTTTCTGGTCCTCGCAACTTTATGCAACTTATTTAGACACCGAACAGTCAGTTTTTGCTGCAGGGGTCCATGCTGCTAAGTGCCATCTCCCACTGCCTATATGGCACTGCACTCATCTCCAGATGGTACTTCCCACATGTTGCCTTGGTTAGTTGGGCTGCCTGACCACCATGTGCCCCCAGAGGAACACAATCCCCAGTCTCCAGCAGCCGGTCCTGGTAGCCCTGTCCAGGGTAGGGTACACGATATACTGTGTTCATTATTCTAGGGGGATTTTGTATAGTCTGGCTCTTCACTTCAGACTTATACATCTTGGGAGATCCTACCTGGAGCACCCTGAACATACCAAGCAAGCCCTTCCGTCCTGCCAAGGCCCTGATCCAGGAAGGGTATTCTTAATAAGTCTTAAATGGGCAGGTTAGTGGTAAATGTTAATGGGTGAAGTGCAATACCTCTGGAGCATTGTTGAGATATAACAATGCAAATGAGGCAATTACATTGTCATGTTTCTTTATTGTTTGAGTTCTTGCCCATGGAGGGGCTTTTATTTGCAGTGTAGTAGGACCCACAAGCTCCTAGTTACACAACAGAATTTACAGCCAATTAATTAGCAGCTACTGGCTTCCTAAGGCTTAATAAGAACCCCACAGGTACATTTTAATGTGCTGAAATGCTGATTATATTTTTTTCCATTACACTCATCAATAAAAGAGCAGCTGCACCCTGGAGGAAGTGTGGGATTGCAGTGCTATTGAAAGGAAGATAAAGGTTACCAGGAACAATAAATTATGATGATTTTAGACTGATATAATCAATATTTATTGAGATACACATACAGAAGTATTGTCTCTTAGTATGGGGTCGGGCCGCCTTGTTTGCTAATCCAAGGTTAGCAGGATGAGGTTCCCAATGGTGTCCTATGATAATCCATCCCATGCAGCTTGAATATTCTCACACAGTTCCTGCAGATGGTGCGGTAGGGGTGGAGGTGGAGTTACACCAGGCTTTCTGGACGTGTGATGAGTGACTACAAACTGTTCATCTTGGTGATGACCACGGTGCCTCCACACATGGATTCATGGTCATCTCCCCCAAAACAATAGCGGGACTCATCACTGAAGATGACCCACTATTACTCCATGACAGTAGGCACGACAACATGGTGATGTTGGCATGATGTTATGGGCAGTCATTGCAACGGCTTGTGTCCATGTAGTCCTGCTTGCTGCAGCCATTTGCCAATGGTGCTGGCACTAACAGGGTGACTCATAAAAGGACAATACTGGTGTTAGATCACTCCACGTATGTGACGGACAATCTGTCGCTTCTCCCTCTCTGTGGTTCGCATAGGTCTCCCAGATCCTTCATATAATTAGTGCACACCTTCTTCTATCCACTGCTGCAAACAATGCAATAGGAGTATCCACATGCCCGGTATGGTGCTCAGTACGTTAATAAGGCAATGCGACTTCCTGGAGACAAATGATGCAACCCCTCTCCAACTCCTCCAACTGTTCAATTTGCTTTTGAACTCTTCTCTGAGGCATACTTTGCTTGCATAGGATGCTACCAACACAACAACATGAGTTAGATGAGTTAGGGAAACCTTATGTAGTCAGCCAGGTACAGTGATAAGGCCCGTCCTTGTTTGCGTCACATGCACGGCCGAGTGTGAACCGTGAGTCCTTCGCATGTCTCATATGATGCCACACCTACCCACCAAGTTTTATTGGTGTCACCTGATTCTTTCTGGGTTCAACTATTCTAAAGTTGCCCAAGAATTTATTCAGGTCAACAAGAGAGATCAATATCTAACATTTCAAAATCGATGCATCGGAATCACCACATTGCTAGGCTTCATGTTGTATTTTTACACCCCTTTGCTAAGATGCAGGCGGACAGCGGCGTGGTGCTGCTGTCACTGCTAACCAGACCGCCCACAGAGGAGAAGGGAAAATACGTCTAGGTGTTTCAGACAGGCTGCTGATGCTTCCTCCCCGGCTCGGTACGCCTGAGGCAGCCTGTTTAAAAAAAACCACAAACATCAAAACCAATCACAGCCACCGTATTAACGAGCGGCGGGTTCCAGTGCCGGGAAACACATCACTGAAGCGGAAATATTGGACTGAGATGTAATGACTGGTTAGTTCTATAAGACAAATAGTCCATAGCTGGTGTTGTGAAGCGTAAAGCAGATAAAACAGATGTATTTACTTCCTGTGGAAATGAGCGCGCGTGCTAGTCGGCATTCTTTCAGATGCTCCTGTAAAGGCATCAAAGACACAAGGGGTACCCTGCCCCGCGCCGAGCTCTAATCAAAGGGTCGTAAACCGCCGCTGCTAAACTAAATCCATCACACATGCTCGCTCGGGTGCGAGAAGGTAACCATTTCCATATCAAAGTGCCGGGACAGGCGGGAACATCCTTACATGAGTTTGGAGCGTGGCCAGCTTTCAATAGCTCCTCGCAGCTGTGATGTCTGAAAGATTCTGCCACCCTCATTCGTCTGAGCGGTGACTCGCTGCACAGCTAAGAAAACAATATTGTTGTGCAGTTGGGACGGCATAATTTGCTCTGTCATAGGGAGCAAGCAGTACAGTGCTGCAACACAGACAAATGTGTTTCCAATTGAACAGAAGTTAACTGAAAGTGATACTCAGGGGATGTGTAGCAACTGCAGTGGAACAATGAGACAAGTGGAAGTACAGGTAACATTACAGGTTAATTATTAACGACTGCTGTTGTTATTTATTTTACAACCTTGTTATTTTTATTAATGATCTGCTTGTTATCTTCTGCAGTTTGTACAATACAGACACTAGCCAGACTCCAGTTTCTGCATGGCAGGCATAGTATTCCAGGTGGACGCTAGGGCCATTGCTGTGGCCTTCTAGGTAGTTACTATGGTTGCTAGGTTGTTATTTGGATGTACCTACAGTGACCCAGGTGGTTGTGGTGTTGTTGCTAGGAGGCTGCAATAGTGTCCAGGTGGATGCTAGGGTCATTGCTGTGGCCTTCTAGGTAGTTACTATGGTTGCTAGGTTGTTATTTGGATGTACCTACAGTGACCCAGGTGGTTGTGATGTTGTTGCTAGGAGGCTGCAATAGTGTCCCGGTGGATGCTAGGGTCATTGCTGTAGCCTTCTAGGTAGTTATTATGGTTGCTAGGTTGTTATTTGGTTGTACCTACAGTGACCCAGGTGGTTGTGGTGTTGTTGCTAGGAGGCTGCAATAGTGTCCAGGTGGATGCTAGGGTCATTGCTGTGGCCTTCTAGGTAGTTACTATGGTTGCTAGGTTGTTATTTGGATGTACCTACAGTGACCCAGGTGGTTGTGATGTTGTTGCTAGGAGGCTGCAATAGTGTCCCGGTGGATGCTAGGGTCATTGCTGTGGTCTTCTAGGTAGTTACTATGGTTGCTAGGTTTTTGCAAGGTTGTACCTACAGTGACCCAGGTGGTTGCAATGCTGTTGCTAGGTGGTTGTTGCTGGATTGTTGCCCATTTTATAGTAATTCAGGCAGTTGTGAGAAAGTAGCTAGGTGGTTGCAATAGTTTTCCAGGTGGATGCTAGGGTCATTGCTGTGGTCGTCTAGGTAGTTGCTTTGGTTGCTTAGTTGTTGCTTGCTTTTTCCTACTTAGGCAGTTGTGAAAGTGTTGCTAGGTGGCTTCAATATTGTCCTGGTGGACGCTAGGGTCATTGCTGTGGTCTTCTAGATAGTTGCCATTGTTGCTAGGTTGCTGCTCGGTTGTTACTACAGTAACTCTGGCAGGTGTAAGTGTGTTGCTACATGGTAGCAATAGTGTCCAGGTGGGTGCCAGGGTCATTGCTGTGGTCTTCTTGTTAGTTATTATAGTTGCAAGGTTGTTGCTCGGTTGTACCTACAGTAACCCACATGGTTGTGATGGTGTTGCTAGGCAGTTGTGATTGTGTTGTTGCAATAGCATTCCAGGTGGATGCTAGGTTTTCCTACAGTAACACAAACAGTTGCGATGGTGTTGCTAGGTGGTTACAGTAACTTTCCAGGCGCTTACTATGAACTTATCTGGTTGCTTTAGGAGTCCTATACTGTTATTCGATAGGGGTTATTATTCAAATATGAATACATACCAATTTAATCTACAGACAGTAGTGTGGCTTGTAAATGACCACTAATGGGCTACAGCATGTAAGTGTACACCTTCATAATACCGTAATACCTAAGTAGGCATCAACTGCACAAACTAATCTAAGTGAACAGTTAACATACACTTGTAGAAGCCCAGTGGATGCCCTTTGATAGAATTATGGATTGCATTTTAGATCATAAGTGTAATTAATAAGGCCCGTAGCGTCCTGCAGAGCTATTCCGCCGTAGGAATGCTTTGATTTAAAAAGAGAATTTGTGTCTATTGTGCCGTATAGCTGCTCTTGTCTTCCGAGTCAGAGCAAAACTAATTGAAGCAATTTGCTCTCTGTCCTTCAGCTGTGTGGCGCCATCGATTTGTATGTGTTTCCCATCTGAGCTCATTAATGTGGCAATTGTAGCACACTTTGCTGTCTATAGGTATCAGGGAATGAATTCCATTGGATTTAATAAAATCCTCATTTAGAGACCAGAGCCTACGGTGTCCAGACATCCATATTTCAGTTTTGATTTAGGTGTCCACACCTCTGTAATGAACATCTGAATGGGCATTGTTAAGGACCCGTTATTTACAGATGTTGGCGAAGTAGCCTCCTGTTGCGGTCAGTATGTGATCATACCATTTAATGAAGTAGTGATCTGACAAAGCTGCACATTCATAGATTCATAGATGAGCAATTAGATGTGAATAGGAATACACGTTGATTATTTTAGATGCTACTCTGATTAAATACATCAACCAGTGTAATGAGTTGTTTTCCCTTTATTGGTGAGCTCATGAAAGATTTGATTACATGGGATCCAGAGGTCATAATACTATAATGCCATAGACGCTATGTGAAGAACATCAGAACCATTTCACTAAACCTCTCTGAATGAGTTTGCTTACATCCCAACCACTTATTTATGGATGCTATGGAAAATGGGTGGAAATGGAAACCAGGGGTCACCATGCCACACTGTAGATATGACCACCACCACTGTAAAGAGCATCTTGCGTACATCCCAACCAATAATTTCTGGGAATCATGGAAAATAGATTAAATGGATGTCAAAATGGGGTCACCATTCCATGTTGGTTCTCTATTGGTTCTCTATTACCACTACTTGACCTATTTCACACCAAACCCACTCTCAATTAATTATATTATATGCCAACCACTAAATCCTGGAACTCTTGGAAAATAGTTGAAATAGATAGCATCCAGGGCCATAATGCCATACTGTACATGTGGTGACCTCTGTTTCCCATCACCACCAATGTAAAGTACATCTGAACCATATCACACTAAACCTTTCTGAATGAGTTGCTACGTGGTCACACTAAACCTTTCTGAATGAGTTTGCTTACATCCCAATCACTAAATTCCGGAAATTTCCAAAAAATAGATGGTAATTTCCAAAGACAAAGGCTCTTACACTATGAGGTGCTAGGTTGAGTGGATAGATGAAAAGGTTGAGGTGCCAGATGAAAAACATAGCAGCCCTTGACCCTGCTGGCCTTTACTGGACCATGCAATATCTGGTCACCCTATACTGCTCTTCAAACAGCATCAGACAGCTGTTATATGTTGTTATATGGAGCTATATATAGTACGTGTTGAATAGTGCTATGGCCAGTCACTCACTCTCTCCCTCACTCCGTCTGTCTGTCCCTGTTTGGTTAGTGTGACTGTGTCAGATCCTGCCTTTTACACGCATGAAAGCGCTCCATTTTCTCTTTCCCTCCTTTCTCTCTCTCTCTCTCTCTTTGCGGCGTGTGGCGTTAGGGCCGAGTCAATGGCACCCTCCAGCCTCCATTTCCCTCTCATCTCCACGGGAGCCCTCTGTTATTGAAAGCTGTAGCCGTTGCATCATGCCCTGAATGAGGCGCGGTGTGTTTCGAATTCCAGGCGGGTCAGTCAAATACAGGCTCAGATTTTTGAGCGCTCGCAATCAAAGGGAAAGGTGAGGTTCCTGCATTTTGCTTAGAAGTTGGATATTAGTCACATCGTAGCTCCATAGGAAAGCTTTCACCGGCCCTCGTGTTCCAGACCAGCTGGCATCAAATACAGCCCATGCTAGTCTGCCATCAAAGAGGAGCACTGGAAATTTGAGACCAGGACGTCAGCATACAAGAACATGTGGTAGATGAATGACGAGGAGCCAAGGTTGCTATTACTTTCTACGTGGTCATGCGTTTCTAGACACCTGGTTCTTTCAGCTGTTTCTTTGGAAATTAAATAGAGACTTTAGGTGAACCTAGTACCTGGTGTTTTAAGTCTGTATGTACACTGGTTGGGTGCAAGCTGAGGTGATACCAAAAGAAGACGTGATGAACACTGTTGACTACCACTTGTACAAATTAGCTTAGATCAATCAACCTGTAAACTTAAAACAAATTAAACTTGATTATAAAATCAAATATAAACAATATATATAAAAAAATAGGAAACGGGAAAAAAAAACAACGATATTAATTAAAACTAATATAAGGTAATAATCAATATTAATAATTAATAATAAAAGTGAATAAGTAAAATGAGTAGAAATATAATAAGTGTAATAAAATAATAAATATAAAAAAATACCAAAATGGAAACAAAGCAAAAAATAGTAACAAATAATAAAGTAGTAAAAAGTAAATAAATAATAAAATAATTAGAATAAAATAATAAAATGGGTTATAAGAAATCAATTGCAGGCCTGAGTGAAGGTGGTTAGAAATTAAGAGCATTAGAGATTCCTGTCATGAATTCCAGCTCAATGGTGCACTGCCGCTAAAAGCAGATTTTACCAGTTCAGTAAAAGCTCTCACGTTTTATTTTTAGGTGGTTTTAAGCTAAATAATATTTTTTCAAACTTATTTGTAGCTGCATCTTACTTGTTTATATTCGATATTCGTAAGACAAATGTTTTTATTATATTGGCATATAATTTAAAACAAACCAAACTATCTGACAGTATAGAGAACATTTGGCTTAATAAAGTCACTTAAGTAAAAATGTCTGGAAATGAAGTTAAATAATCTTGGAATTATCTTAAATTTAAGATATACCAAGATCTTAAGTATTTGCAGTGCACCATTACCCCAAACACATATGCTAATGCTAGCTTCCAGGTTAGCGTACCCTCCTACGTCACCTCTAAGCAGCAGAATCATCCCATTTTCTGAACTCTGCTGTCGTTTTTCCCCAAACTCCCCTGTTTTATCAGCACTCGTTTGTCTCGCTGGCGCTTCTGGACAAAGTGTATGTCTTTCACATCACGACAGTTTCATGCAGTGCCGCTACGATGGCCACCTTTGAGGGGAGACTGTTTCTGCAGAAGTCAAGTAGAGCCGTAGCATGCGGTGGGAAATCTGCTTCAGTAAGGTCAGGTCTTGATGTTAGATAACCAGTTCTGGATCACTGCACCTCAGCCCAACGGTATCCAACGATGTCCAAAATAATAATGCTGTGCATATATCTTAAAGAGCACTAAACTTTAGTTAATTAGAAAAAACATAAAAACTGTGTCTTGAGAGTATGTTCAATTGTGGAAAATGTGACCATAAACATAAACTGGTACCATCAAAAAACTTGTAATAATGTACTGTGCACAGAACAGCATGACACTTGAAATGCATTTACATAACAATAGTGCTGCACATTGCAAAGTTAACATTAGCCTAAGAACTTCAGTTAACAGAAGTCAACAGTATTTAATGTCAGCCAAGGAACCTCATCTAACCAGAGTTAACATTAGCCTAGGAACTTTAGTTTACCATAGTTAATATCAGCCTTGGAACCTTAGTTAACAGTAGTTAACATTAGTTGACTCACTACTAACTGAGTATTAATAGAGGAGAAGTTAGCCTGTTAGCTAGATGACCAGCTGACCAGCCTGGTTCTAGTTGGGGAAATATGCCCCTCAGTTTAAACTGAATTGGTTCTTATTTTATCAGTACAGTCAGTGCTCCATGCGAGGAGCATTAGAGTCAAAGATCATTCTATTAACAGCACAAGGCTTTTTTGAGACGTGGTGAGAATTGCAGAGTACATTTGTTGTGAGCCGGTCAGTGTGCGTGTATTGTGTGTTGTACAGCGTTGTACTAAGCAAATCAGATTTTAGGACCAGAACTATCTGCTTTATAACAGTAACTGTTAAATGTGTTAATTTAACTATGTATATATATATATATATATTATATATATATATATATATATATATATATATATATATATATATATATATATATATATATATACATATATATATATATATATATATATATATATATATATATCTTAAAATCTTTCTTCAGAGTCTTTGTCTTCTGTTTAGAGATGCAGCGCTGAAGTGGCACTGCAGCAGATTGGTTCACCCAGTTGGTCCTTCATAGCCTAACCAAGTGTAACTGTAACTCTGCCCGGGATACCTCAGAAAACTTTGCATATTGATGAATCTCTCAGGTGGAAGGACGGAATTGTAACTATTTCTCTAAAGTGTAGACAAAACAAGATCTTAATTTATGTGTGGAACAGCGCATTACCAAATTAGGAAAGACCAGTTCCAGAAGCATTATAACACCACGCACCTGTTCTCATCAAACCCAGCATCCATGTTTTATGGTAAATGAGGCTGCAGCCAGTATGCTGGGGTAGCCACTCAGCAAGGGACCCCTGTTTACACACTGAATCAATCGAAGCATATGAGAAGAACCCTAAAGCAAATGTCTACTCCACACCCCTAAAAGTAGTTATTTTGTTTATTAGTAGAATAGCTGGTTATATAGAACCTTTATATCTGTAAGAACAGAACATGAACATTAAACGTTGATAATGTTTATTTCTTCACCTGAAAAGGTTTTGTTTCCAGTGCTTGGTAAGTTGGCATTGGTTTGTCAGTCCTGGATCTTGGCATTCTGAATGGTCTGAATAGCCTACGATCTACCTTGTTTCCTCTGCTCTGCAGCCGCTGGACTATGAAAACAGAAAAGCCTACAGTTTCAAAGTGGAGGCATCCAACGCTCACCTGGACTCACGGTTCCTCCACCTGGGTCCTTATAAAGACTCAGCAACAGTGAAGGTCAATGTGCTGGACGTAGACGAGCCACCCGTCTTCAGTAGGTCTTCCTACAACATGGAGACATATGAGGACACACCTATGGGCATCGTTATCGGAGCGGTGACTGCAGAGGACCTGGACGTAGGAGACAGTCCAATCAGGTAAGAAAGTTCATTTCACAAAACAGCTTAAAGCAGTTTGAGAAAATTTGCACATACAATTCTGTAGTTAAGCTCAGAAAATTAGTTCCCTGTGAGGAAAATGTACCTACTAGCATGTGATACCTCCACGAGTTTCTGGATGTAGGCCACGTCAATGTTCAAAAACTCTTCCATCAAAGAATTTTGCAGTTGGGCCAGATTTGGCAGATGCCTTCCCTGACATAATTCGGAAAAAAAATTCCCTGTAGACTGGGATTTTAGCCACTGTTGGTAGACCTGTATGTCCATATGCTTCCATACACCTGCAGATTCAGCTACTTCCTTCACAGTGTGGTCTTTTGGAACGCCCAAATGCAGTCACTCCTTTTAGCCATTTATTAACATCCGCTTCAGAGCCATTTTCCACCCATGGAGCGAGCACCTCTGCACCACCTCTTCTCAATCTATGATCCCATAGATGTGCATGATACCTATTCATAGCTGCATCATCCTTGTTTAGCGCCATCTAAGGTACAACCACCTTAAACACACAGGGCGTCTCATTTTTTTGTCTGCTAAGCTGATGTTTCTCTTTTCCCAAATCAGTTAGGATCTGGTTTGTTTGTCCACACAAAGTCTTATTAAGGTGTCACATTGCATGGTTCTTCAAGTGTTCTAGAGTAAAGGCAAGCTCTATATTGAAGCATTTCATGCTTACATGGTTCTTTGCGTAGACAAATGGTTCCTGAGAATGATGGAGAGTGTGTTAAATACAGTTCTACATAGCACCTTTTTGGAAATGCTATCACCTGGATGAGTTTATGATGTCAAGCTTGTAGCAACAGAAGAACGTTGGTTGGTGCTCACACCTGGAACAGCGCTATCAGCCAGGTTGGGTGCATCCCTTTTAGGTTTTGTCTCAGCCAATTTCGACCTGTCATGCATGGACATACCAGCACATCTCCAAAGTTCAGTTGTCGTATCTTCTGTTTGTCATGATCCAAATAACCCTAAGCATTAATTCAGTGGTGTTGAGGTTCTGGATTCTAGGGTGGTCAGTCCATTGTCCTGAGAACACCAGCAGCTTCTTAGCTGGATGTATTTACATTTACAGCATTTAGCTGATGCTCTTATCCAGAGCGACTTACAGGGTTAATCATACTACAGGTAGGCCAGTGTAGTGTTAGGAGTCTTGCCCAAGGACTCTTATTGGTGTAGCACAGCATAGTCACCCAGACCGGGATTCGAACCCCAGTCTGCTGCATGTGGTGGTGGTTCCCTGGCAGGTAGTGGTGTTACCTGCTGAGCTATGTAATGTATGTGTCGCCTTTTCTCAGTGAGGAGCTTCTTGAACAGCTACACCTTCTTCAGACCTGTTCTTCACACCAGTTCTCAGATCTGAAGCAGCTTGATATTTTCCTCTCTCTTTCTCCCTAAGATGCAAGAGCTGTTGATCAGATGAGGGCAGTGTTGGTGGGTCTACCAGGTCTTCCAGGTGATTGTTAGGACTCTGGTATTAGAAACAATTATCTCATTATCCCATAATTAATGGAAGCTTGGATAATTTAAGCCTGGTCTCTGACTTATACAAAACAAGTGAGCATGCACACACGTTTATTCTTCTTGGAAGTCCCCCCATAAGCTCATACCTGCATGTTCATGAGGTGAACAGGGAGACTATAACCTTCCCTGGCATATAAAGCTGCGTGTGGTTCCTGGGTGTTTGTTTTGAGCACGTTCTCCTCTGACTGAATCCACTCTGACAAACTTCTACTGTGGTTTGTAGCTGGTGAGTGGATTTAATGTGGCATGGAAGGTTTTCCCTCCAATTCTTTTGCTCCAGGTGAGCAACCATGAGAGGCATGGAAGGGGTGGGGGTGGCTTGGACATTGGGAGCTAGCATAGGGAGTATGCCACAAAGCATGTTGGTCTTTAAAGAGGTGTTTGGTTTTGGATGAATAGTTTATGAAGAGAGACTCAGGTGGACTTTGTTTCGCAGTAAACTCAGGAGACACGCCTGTCTTTAATATTTCACTACAGCACATTCACTATTATTCTGCTGGGCGGTTGGATTACAGCGGTACAGCATCGAACATTCCGAGCAAACAGGAGCCCATCAATAAAGAATGATGCTCTAAAACAAGCTGGCACAACATGCGCTTTTGTTCTGTGTTTACATTTATCTGCAAACTGTCTTGTGGAAGTGATGGAAGATGACTGGGAGGTTTTTAGGGCTGTCACGACGACTCGATTAAAGAAAGTAATCAATTCAGGCTGTCAAAATAGACCTCGGAAGTTGTACGTCATTCCGGTGTCGGTAGCATGCCTGTATTTGGAATTCTGGGTCATTTTTTTCTTTATGGGATTAAAAAAAAGAATGGTGTTTTGGCAAATGATAAAATGTTCCAACCCTGATACGTTTAGCCCTCTGTACATTTTATGTTCATCTTTCAACACTGTATTGATTTCATAAATTAGGGGACTGTTTTGAATTACATGTCACATTAAGAACACTGGTGTTTATTAGAAGATACAGGTGCCATTTGTTTTAGCCATAGAGAAAACTGGTATAGATCCGGAGTTCGATATATGGGAATAACAGCAGCTACAAAATGACCACACAAGTTCAGTGGTCAGTGATTAATTGTCAGGTGTCAATACAAACTGATTTACACACAAATTCATATAGGGCATAAAATGGTCTAAATGAATTCCAAAAAATGTAGATAACTTCTTATAAATACACATAAAATAAAATAATATATTAGGAATATATATATATATATATATGTGTGTGTGTGTGTGTGTGTGTGTGTGTGTGTGTATTTACACACTGTATATTGGAGCAATTCGACACAAGTTATTTTAAGTTATGTAAAAAAGAGGAAGTGGTGTAACAAGGAGGTTGAGGCAGGTTGCGAGTGCAAAGTGGTTTTATTACAGTTTGTCCAAGAATCACTATCAGAAGAGGCAGGGGTCAGAACACAGGCAGGCATCATCAGAAACATATCCATGAAGACAAAATCCAGAAACCAAAGCAAGTGTCAAAACCATGGAAACAAACACTACGAGATACACGACTCAAGACTCAAGACCAGAGAAAACCACGGCTCAGAACTCTAGTGGGAACACAGAGACTTCACAAACAGGCTGAACAAACAATGGAATATAAATGGCGGTTATGTGACAGGAGGGCAGATGGAAGATTCTATATTATTAAATATATCGTCGCTGTCCAAAGAAAAACAAGTATCTCCAAAATGACAACTTTACAGGAGAGCCCAAAAACCATATTGAATTTGAATGGAAGTCAATTGAACCGGACATCTTTCCAAACAGTTTTGGGCCGTTTCTGTTGGTCCATTTATCATGAGATTCTCGCTCAGTGTAAACAGCAGCTGATGGATTCAAATGATGCATAAAAGTAAATATGGACAAAAGTGGAGATACATGTTTTTCATTGGACAGCGACGATATAAAAACAATATAAAAAGGATCCTAGAGCCCAGTCTTTAGATGTCTCTGGGAAAGCATTGCCATAACTATGTAATATTTGGTAATTTACACAAAAAAATATATTTATAAATAAGAGAGAAACCATTTTTGCATTAAAATTTGCTGTGCCTTATTGAAATGTGTTCCCTGTAGATGAATGTATTAATACATTATGAGTTAATATTCACTAAGGACATCAACAAAGCACACTGTAACAAAAGTGGAGATACATGTTTATGAACAACAACAATGTGCAGTTTATATATTTTAAAGGATAGAACTTTGCATTCAAACAGACACACACACACACACACGCACACATATATTAAATTATAATTTTTGTCATTGCTCACTATTGCACAATACAGTAAGTATACAGTTTTACCACCAGCAGCTCAACTGCTTTAGGGTTGATTAGATATAGTAGGTTTTTCAATGGTTTGTATTAATAATTTATAATTTGTTTGTATTTACTCTTTTTTAGTTAATTAATAACACAAAAAAAAGTTGGAGACAGAAACAGTCATGAATGTTTTTGGACTACTTGTTTGTTGACGCCGCTGAGGCTGCAGTGCAGTGAAGCCAGGTGCAGTAACCTGGCCTGCTCTGTTTTCTTGTTTCTGCTGTGCAGGTATTCCGTTGAGTGGAAGAAGGATGCTGAAAATTACTTTGACATCGACCCCGTCGAGGGCACCATCACCACCAGCGAAGCCCTGGACCGAGAACGAGCAGCCAAACATAACATTACTGTTATTGCGACTAAAGTTAGTAAGTATGAGGCCACCGAGAGGAAGCGATGGGTGAGATGAGGAATATCAGGCCCACGCAGCAATAAGTCTGCCGCTGAACTGGAATGCTTTGAAGGCATTCACATTAATCAGTGTCATCAGTTCACATGAGCTAAGGCTAAGCAGGGCGTGATGGCGCCATCTAGTGGGTGAAAGTGTGGAATGCTGCGATAGGGTGCCCAGTGTGAATAGCTATGCCACCAATTCCCAGTTCCTCTACACTCCATTTTCCTTTATTAATATCAGACTCATTTTAATGCAGACATGTGTGATAAAGCTTTAATATTACACTTGGTAACACTTTCTACGAGGTGAGTATCAATAATGCATTATAAGAGCATTCATAAAGATCTATAAAGCCTTCATAATTGTACATAACTGTACATATATGAACATAATCATGCACATAAACTGTTAGAACAGCAGAGTATAAAGCATCAGACCAAAAAATAAAATACATAGATTTAAAAAGGGGCCCATTTATTGATAAAATGATATGTTATGTTTATTTATATTCATAAAATATAATATATATATATATTACAGTATATATTATATTACAGCGCGTTATGTCACTTTGTGCCATAAGCTTTATGTAACTTTACTGTTACATTATATGTGTGTGGTTATTAACATTTATCTACAGTTACTAGGGCTTATGTCATGTTTTATAAAGCTTTATAAATAATTAATAGATCTTTATGAATGCACTTAAAGCGCATTATGGATAACTGATTGATACAGAGTGTTACCATATATTTTAATGGTGGTTTTTAAAATTTGATCATTAGTCAAGACTGGACTATCATGAATGCTGTATACTAAATATTAATTCTAGCTTGTCTACAATAATCAGTTTTGGTGTACCTGGTCTATTGGTATGTTTTGCTGGCTGTCTAGAGAAAACATGTTTTGCTAATCATAGTGTCTATTTCCTGAATTGAACATATTTGGGGAAGAAATGAAACATTATTCATGGTGAGTCTAAACGTTCTAGTGCATTTTCTCTAGCATTCCATTTAATATATTCCTATTGCTATTAATCTTAGCAAATACATCGATACAGAGAAATTGCAGAAGACAAACCGTATTCAAGCCTTCTGTAGAGAATTTGTTGGCTTATTTTCTCTTAAAAATCAGAAAAATATTATAACTTAGCCTGTGATTTGATTAGAGGCTTTGGCACATAAATTTGCAAGTTATGAATACTCAAAAATGCATACAGTGGTGCTTGAAAGGTTGCAAACCCATTAGTATTTCTACACTTCAGTTCAGCAACAGTTTATATGAATCAGGTATCCATAATGCATTAAAAAGACATTCATAAAGATCTATAAAACAGGCACAGTGTTTTATAAAATTTAACATAAACCTTTGTAACCGTACAGAAATGCTCATAATCAGATATGTGAAATATTGTAACACCACCGTATAAAACTTCACAACACAAAGTGTCATAATGCGTGTCAAAATACATGTATTTCAGTATTAGTCTTGTATGTGGTTAGTGGGTTTATTGTACATGTAAGGGTTTAGTGTAAATGTAGGGGTTAGGGGGTTTAGTGTAAATGTAGGGGTTAGGGGGTTTAGTGTAAATGTAGGGGTTAGGGGGTTTAGTGTAAATGTAGGGTTTAGGGGGTTTAGTGTAAATGTAGGGGTTAGGGGGTTTAGTGTAAATGTAGGGGTTAGGAGTTTAGTGTAAATGTAGGGGTTAGGAGTTTAGTGTAAATGTAGGGGTTAGGGGGTTTAGTGTAAATGTGGGGGCTGGGGGGTTTAGTGTAAATGTAGGGTTTAGGGGGTTTAGTGTAAATGTAGGGGTTAGGGGTTTAGTGTAAATGTAGGGGTTAGTGGTTTAGTGTAAATGTAGGGGTTAGGGGGTTTAGTGTAAATGTAGGGGTTAGGGGGTTTAGTGTAAATGTAGGGGTTAGGGGGTTTAGTGTAAATGTAGGGTTTAGGGGGTTTAGTGTAAATGTAGGGGTTAGGGGGTTTAGTGTAAATGTAGGGTTTAGGGGGTTTAGTGTAAATGTAGGGGTTAGGGGGTTTAGTGTAAATGTAGGGTTTAGGGGGTTTAGTGTAAATGCAGGGGTTAGGGGGTTTAGTGTTAATGTAGGGGTTAGGGGGTTTAGTGTAAATGTAGGGGTTTGGGGGTTTAGTGTAAATGTAGGGGTAAGGAGTTTAGTGTAAATGTAGGGGTTAGGAGTTTAGTGTAAATGTAGGGGTTAGGGGGTTTAGTGTAAATGTGGGGGCTGGGGGGTTTAGTGTAAGTGGAGGGGCTAGTGGGGTTTAGTGTAAATGTAGGGGCTGGGGGGGTTTAGTGTAAATGTAGGAGGGTTTAGTGTAAATGTACGGGATTTAGTGTGAATGTAGGGGGTTTAGTGTGAATGTAGGGTCTGGGGGGTTAGTGTTTTCATTCTGAACTGATTTGGTAGGTCTGTATTTAAAATGACCAGATCTGATTAGCTAGATGGTTTAAGATGCTGAGTCTTAGAGACATGGTGTATTTGAATGGCCTACATATGAGCTAATGCTCATGTTACAACTAAACAGCAGGTGTCAGTGTTTAACACCTCATAGTTCTGTACTAGATTGTGTTAAGCAAGTTAAGCAATGAGCTCCACGTGTCGGTGCATGTGTGTAGCTGTCAGTGTGTGTGTATGTGTGTGTGAGCCTGGTGCATGGACACTGCCTGCTTTGATCTTTCAGACAACCCCCTGCTGTACAGTCAAGTTAATGTCACCATCAGTGTGCTGGATGTCAATGAATACCCGCCGGAACTCTCCCACCCTTACGAGGCGTTTGTTTGCGAAGATGCAAAAGTAGGCCAGGTAAGTGTCTGTGTGTGTGTGTGAGAGAGAGAGAGAGAGAAAGAGAGAGAGAGAGAGAGAGAAGGGCGATACAATTTGATGTAAGCCAATGACGAAGCTTCAGAAGCAATACAAAAGAGAACTGACACCAGCGACCAGGAATTCAGCTAATACCAGCTCACTAAATAATATAGTACGGGTTACATATGACACTGAATTCCTGACCTTTGGACCGGTTGAATTCCAGAGCCTCAGACCATTAAATTTTGAACCCCCAGAACTCAAAAAATGAGTTACATAGCACACACAGACTTCCTCGGTACATCTGAATGACAGAGATTTGGCCGGTGCTTACGTGGCTGAGGGATGCACAAGGTCTAGGTTTTCTGGGATCGACTCGTACTCCTGCAACTGGAATCGACTCCTTAACCCCAAGTCACTTTAACCACCTTCGTATTCCCCAGCACCTTTCAAGTCCAGGTTAAGTGATGCAGCAGTTATAGGGTGCATCGGTGCCAGATCCCACCTGGAGCGGTATTAAAGGTGGAACAGAAAAGGCTAAGAAGCTGGAAAGCCGATATCAGCTCCGTCTTCTTTTTCACAACATTCCTGGTTTTTTGGTTTTCACTCCATGTGGCCCTTCTAGGGATTGTTTATGGCACCTTAAATCATCACGGTCATGAAGCATTTAGTGCGCTGCAGGACATAGCGAAAGTGTTTCGTTGAGCAGACTGTGCTATGGTGGTGTGTTGTTGGTGCTTAAATCTGGGGATTGAACTCTCGCTGTTCAGAAACTCCTCCATCTGAATGTCCTTCCAGCCAACTACAAGGAGAAGACCCAGGTAGAGTCGGCTCCCAGTTGCTGACCAAAAGTCCCCATTTACTCCTAGACATGCTGAAATCGATTCCCCATCACTCACGTAGCTTACATGTTAATAATATATGAAGTGTGCGGCTAGCTAATTGCTAAAATAGACTGAGGGTGTTGGTGTTTTTGAATTACAATACATATTACAATATACTATCCGATGTGGTGTGTATTAGCACCAAGTAGCATTCTTCTGCAGTTCCATTAGCATGCTACTGCTAAGCTACCACAACACAGGTGTAGTTCCTGCTCAGTTTGGTTTCAGCTCTTTCTATATAAAAACAATTTAGATAATAATGTATATACATAGATCTTTGCACTCTTAAAGAGCGCTGAGCTTTGTTCATGCCTGCTTTGGGCTGTGTTTAGTGAGGTTTTCTGTTTTCGTCAGGGCTCTCAATGAAAAAAAAAAAAGTACAACACTTTCACATTATTGATAATTAATTAGGAAATCCAGCTAATTCCAAACAGTTCACTCTCTGTTCTTGCCACTGTATCATCCTGATTATTGTGTGTGTGTGTGTGTGTGTGTGTGTCTGTTTGTGTGTGTGTGTGTGGGTGTGTGTGTGTGTGTGTATGTGTGAGAGAGAGAGAGAGAGAGAGTAATATGAAGAGAGTTAGAGAGGGAGTGCTTCCTGTGTCCGTGTTAGTGTGTGTGTGTGTGTGTGTGTGAGAGAGAGAGGGAGTGATATGAAGAGAGAGAGAGGGAGTGCTTCCTGTGTCCGTGTGTGTGTGAGAAAGAGAGTGATGTGAAGAGAGAGGCAGAGGGAGTGCTTCCTGTGTCCGTGTGTGAGAGAGAGAGAGAGAGTGATATGAAGAGAGAGACAGAGGGAGTGCTTCCTGTGTCCGTGTGTGTGTGTGTGTGAGAGAGGGAGTGATATGAGGAGAGAGACAGAGGGAGTGCTTCCTGTGTCCGTGTGTGTGAGAGAGAGGGAGTGATATGAGGAGAGACAGAGGGAGTGCTTCCTGTGTCCGTGTGTGTGTGTGTATGTGTGTGTATGTGTGAGAGAGAGAGTGATATGAAGAGAGAGACAGAGAGAGTGCTTCCTGTGTCCGTGTGTGTGTGTGTGAGAGAGGGAGTGATATGAAGAGAGAGACAGAGGGAGTGCTTCCTGTGTCCGTGTGTGAGTGTGTGTGTGTGTGTATGTGTGAGAGAGAGAGTGATATGAAGAGAGAGACAGAGAGAGTGCTTCCTGTGTCCGTGTGTGTGTGTGTGTGTGTGTGTATGTGTGAGAGAGAGAGTGATATGAAGAGAGAGACAGAGAGAGTGCTTCCTGTGTCCGTGTGTGAGTGTGTGTGTGTGTATGTGTGAGAGAGAGAGTGATATGAAGAGAGAGACAGAGAGAGTGCTTCCTGTGTCCGTGTGTGTGTGTGTGAGAGAGGGAGTGATATGAAGAGAGAGACAGAGGGAGTGCTTCCTGTGTCCGTGTGTGAGTGTGTGTGTGTGGGTGTGTGTGTGTGGGTGTGTGTGGGTGTGAGAGAGAGAGTGATATGAAGAGAGAGACAGAGAGAGTGCTTCCTGTGTCCGTGTGTGTGAGTGTGTGTGTGTGTATGTGAGAGAGAGGGAGTGATATGAAGAGAGAGACAGAGGGAGTGCTTCCTGTGTCCGTGTGTGTGTGTGTGAGAGAGGGAGTGATATGAAGAGAGAGACAGAGGGAGTGCTTCCTGTGTCCGTGTGTGAGTGTGTGTGTGTGTGTGGGTGTGAGAGAGGGAGTGATATGAAGAGAGAGACAGAGGGAGTGCTTCCTGTGTCTGTGTGTGAGTGTGTATGTGTGTGAGAGAGAGAGTGATATGAAGAGAGAGACAGAGGGAGTGCTTCCTGTGTCCATGTGTGAGTGTGTATGTGTGTGAGAGAGAGAGTGATATGAAGAGAGAGACAGAGAGAGTGCTTCCTGTGTCCGTGTGTGTGTGTGTGAGAGAGGGAGTGATATGAAGAGAGAGACAGAGGGAGTGCTTCCTGTGTCTGTGTGTGTGTGTGTGTGTGTGTGTGTGTGTGAGAGAGAGAGTGATATGAAGAGAGAGACAGAGAGAGTGCTTCCTGTGTCCGTGTGTGTGTGTGTGAGAGAGGGAGTGATATGAAGAGAGAGACAGAGGGAGTGCTTCCTGTGTCTGTGTGTGAGTGTGTGTGTGTGGGGGTGTGTGGGTGTGAGAGAGGGAGTGATATGAAGAGAGAGACAGAGGGAGTGCTTCCTGTGTCTGTGTGTGAGTGTGTGTGTGTGTGTGTGTGTGTGTGTGTGTGTGTGTGTGTGAGAGAGAGAGTGATATGAAGAGAGACAGAGGGAGTGCTTCCTGTGTCTGTGTGTGAGTGTGTGTGTGTGTGTGTGTGTGTGTGTGTGTGTGTGAGAGAGAGAGTGATATGAAGAGAGACAGAGGGAGTGCTTCCTGTGTCCGTGTGTGTGAGAGAGAGGGAGTGATATGGAGAGAGACAGAGGGAGTGCTTCCTATGTGTGTGTGTGTGTGTGTGTGTATGTGTGTGAGAGAGAGAGTGATATGAAGAGAGAGACAGAGGGAGTACTTCCTGTGTCCGTGTGTGAGTGTGTGTGTGTGTGTATGTGTGTGTGTGTGAGAGAGGGAGTGATATGGAGAGAGACAGAGGGAGTGTTTCCTGTGTCCGTGTGTGAGTGTGTGTGTGTGTGTGTGTTTGTGTGTGTATGTGAGAGAGAGGGAGTGATATGAAGAGAGAGACAGAGGGAGGACTTCCTGTGTCTGTGTGTGTGGGTGTGAGAGAGAGAGAGTGATATGAAGAGAGACAGAGGGAGTGCTTCCTGTGTCCGTGTGTGAGTGTGTGTGTGTGAGTGTGTGTGTGTGTGTGTGTGTGTGTGAGTGAGTGTGAGTGTGTGTGAGTGTGTGTGTGTGTGTGAGAGAGGGAGTGATATGAAGAGAGACAGAGGGAGTGCTGTCTGTGTGTATGTGTGAGTGAGTGCACGCGTGCGTGCATGCTCTGAGGTGAGGTGGTGCCGCTGTTGTTCGGGGCTGTTGTGGGTAAAAGTGTGTGAAATGCACCTTGATCTTTTCTGTTCTTGCTGAAAGAGTGCCACTCTCGCAGAACATTCGGCGCCCCCCCCCCTCGAGCCTTCGCTTCACACAGCGCCGACAGCTCACAGGTAGCAGCTCCCTTTCAATGAGCTCCCAAAAAAGAGTCAGTCTGACGGAGAGAAGGGGAAAACTCCTCTCCTGCTGGATGGAGCTGCTGTTCATCCCTGGAACTGGAGGTCCTCACCATAACCTTGCCATCTCATTGAAGACCTCCTAGATCACACCAACTGAAGATGCAAGAACCCTCAGTGTGATTCTGGATGAGCATGAGTTATCCTTCTTAGCCCGTATTGCGAATCTGACTCATCATGCGGATTCCTTCTCTACAACATCCAGAGGATTCAACCCTCTCTCTCTAACAGGAGGCCACCTAGGTTCTGGCCCAGTCCCTTGTCTTTGTTAAAAACATGACTACTGTAACTAATTCCTGGCTGGTCTTCCTCTGCAGGCCATCAGTTTCTTACAACTGATCCAGAATGCAGGAGCACGGTTGCTTTGAGTCTTCGGTTATCCAGGTTCACTCATGTCACTCCACTGCTGCACATCACTGAACAGCTTTAGGATGAACTGGAATGTTGGTTGGGCATGGAAGACAAGTGCCTAGACTCCTCTCTGTTCTGAAAGCCAGATGGGGGAATGAACTTCCACTGGGTGTCCGAACAGCAGACTTCCTCATGGTCTTCAAATATGGATGAAGACCTAGGAGGGCACTAATCCGAGATATTGCACTTCTGTTCTGTGTAACTCTGTATTCTATGTCTAGGTGTCAGCACTGGCTCTTGTTTGGGCAGCATCTGAGCTGAAGGGGAGTTTGGACTCTAACCTGTTTGTACTAGCTAGGGTACATACTTTGACTGAGCTCTGGATAGGAGTCTCTACGAGATTCCCTAAACGTAATTGAGTAAATGAATGAATGAATAATCCTAATTGTCTGGAGGCTTGATGCTTTGGGGCCGATAGAGCTGTTAACAGATGCCTGAACCTGCGTGTGACAAACACTGAGGACTTTATTTATAGACTTCATTATGAAAGAACTGGCCTTTGGGATTTCCCGCTTGGTTGCTATGTGCGTGGGCCACTGAGGAAAGTGAGAGAGACAGAAATGCTTGGTTGTTAGTAATGAGTTCTATGTACAGAATGAATGCAGACCACCTGGGAAAACTGGCATGTGCTGGCCGAATACTGGAGTCCACATGTTTAATGGCCACTGCAGTCTTAATGTGTGGCCATCGGCAAATTCTGCCACCCCAGTAATAATAGCATCTGTGAGAAGGCTAACTACAGGAAGAGGTAGCGAAGACCTCCAAAACGTGTAAGTGGGTCTCAGGGGTTTATTGCCTGTTTGAACCCCAAGCCCACATTTTGTAGTGCAAGGTGCATGGCTGGGTTTTAGCCCCCATTAACTTTGGGACAGGTTGTCTTACAGAGATGGTACGCATACCACAGCAGGGCCAATTGATGCTTTTTGGAGCTTGTTTGAGTGGGGAGATTACGGTGGTCTAGTGGGCTGATCTAGACTTAAGTCCAGAGCTGAATTTAGTCCCCCAGTCCAGCCCTGGCCCACATGAATTTTGAAACAGGTTGTTTTACAGAGATGGTACACATACCACAGCAAGGCCAATTGATTCTTTTTGGGGTCTTGTTTGAGTGGGGAGGTCACTGTGGTCTAGTGGGCTGTCCCCCAGTCCAGCCCTGGCCTACATGCTAACAAAGTCACATAATTCCGACCTCATTTCAATGTCAGGTACAGGCATAAAGCCATAATGCAATAACTGTGGTTATTTGATTATCTATGAAAATGATCAAAAGATTACTCGAAAGAATTACATGATGCAGAGTGACAGCTCTAGTCTGCATTCATTATGCGGACAAGCTCATGCTGAGCTGCTGTGCATGTTTGCTGGTACCAAGGCTTTGAAAGCAGGCAGTTCCTAGCACACGGTAGGTGTTCCATCTCTATGACAGAAAATACATTCAGGTATCATCATGTCCTGACACTATTCATCTTGACACATGTCTGTCTTTTCTGCGTGCTCACACAGTAGCCTTTGATCTGCCCGGCATGGTGCTGTTCTAATGTCCTACCATCGCTGTGTTAGTGGAAAACCCAAAAGATTAGTTCATTGCATCAGAATCACATCTCCTGTCACTTTAATGTGGAACAATGAAAAATACCTGGAGTTGCTTTTGGAAAAGATGGGTTTTGTTGGGTCTCATGATTGTGGACTGTTTTAACACAACAGACACTACTGACCCAGTTTTCCTTTCAACCCCAAATGCCGATCTGTTGTGTCAGGTTTAAAGGCTCAGGGAACCTGTGGGATGAACTGGAACAATGATTGTGACCTTAACATCACTGCACCACTATGAAACTAGCTGGAATGTCATTGTGAGCCCTAACCCCAACATCACTGAACAGCTTTGGGATGAACTGGAATGTGGATTTTGAGCCCTAACCCCAACATCACTGAACAGCTTTGGGATGAACTGGAATGTCGATTGTGAGCCCTAACCCCAACATCACTGAACAGCTTTGGGATGAACTGGAATGTCGATTGTGAGCCCTAACCCCAACATCACTGAACTGCTTTGGGATTAAGGTCGACTGGAACCCATATCAACTGATTGTAGGAACTCTGACCTACACACCCCAACATCACTTTGGGATGAACTAGGATACAATTGTGGATGAACATGGAACTTCTTTGGGATGAACTGAATTCGATTGAGAGCCCTAACCCTAACATCACTGAACTGCTTTGGATGAATGAAACGTCGATTGTGAGAACATCACTGAACTTCTTTGGGATGAACTGAAACGTCGATTGTGAGCCCTAACCCCAACATCACTGAACTTCTTTGGGATGAACTGAAACGTCGATTGTGAGCCCTAACCCCAACATCACTGAACTTCTTTGGGATGAACTGGAACGTCGATTGTGAGCCCTAAGGTCACTGCAACACAAATTGGGTGAACTGGGCATCGATTGTGAGCCCTAACGCCCAATTTCACTGAGCAGCATTGTTGAGGAAAGATGAAGCCCTAAACAATATCACTACAGCCATGTCCCAGTGCCCTAACCCCAACATGTTGACAGCTTTTTAGGGATGAACTGGAACGTCGATTGTGGAGCCCTATCTGAACCAGTGAACTGGAACGTCGATTTCACCCCAACATGCTGCTTTTTATGGAATATTTTGAAACAAACATCTGTAATTAACTCGATTGAGAGCCCTCTTCATACTACAGCTGAACTGGAACAATGATTGCAAACTCTGACCTCAACATCACTGAACACCTGCGATGAACTGGAATGTCGATTGTGAGCACTGAGGTTCTTCAACACAAAAGAACCTCTTCTTATCTCCAGTAGTTCATCCATGCTGCTTTCTGGATATAAACAAACATCTGGAATTCTCTTAGGTCTTCTATACGCTTCCCTATTTTGGTACTACTGTTTACTACCGCTGTAGTATTATGTCATATCCTTTGATGTTTCTTGGCCTCACTGGTGTACCTGAATAGATGGGTCCCTATATAGCACCAAGGTTCTATGAAGCCGGAATGAAACCAGTTTAACAAGCAGGGCTCTTCTGGTCGAAAAGTTGCTAATAGACATGTTCCAAAATGCTGAGCCTTATCACAAGAATGTAAAAGAGGTCTCCATATTAATGTCCATGGCTTTGGAATGGGATGCCCAACAAGCTCATAAAGATGTGGTGGTCATGTATCCACATGCGCTTTGGCTATAGAGTATATCTGACAACATGAAGATACAATGGAGCAATAAATGCAGCTCTAATAGACCTGCTTATGTGTTTCCTCTGCAATACTAATTGGCTAGCTATAAACTTCCATGACCTGCTAGCTACATTAGCCTTGGCATTTTAGTGTCAACCTCCAGCAGGGAATTTAAACACCAGAAATGTTTTGTCTGGTGAATGTAGAAAATTGTATACACTGTATTCATTTAATAGTCACCAAATAGCTTCTTTAAAGGTAACTGTAATCAGCTTTCCAACAGCTTCATATCAGTGAGGAGAACAAACTGCTACGTGTTAGCCCGAGCCAGGTTCATGCTGGTAGAGCTATTAGTCCCACCTGCGCTTTCCAGCTCTCGCCGGGAGTTTATTTCAGCACATTGAGCTTCAGTTTCAACACGAGTCACTTCATTTGATGCTCTACATCCACCCATTGTCAGTTTAGGAGATGTCTGTGAAATTGATTTCTCCTTGAGAGGTGGAAACAGAAACAGATGAAGCGATTTGTTTATCTCGAGGGGATTTGTGCGCCTGCGGTTAACTCCTTAAATGCTCAGGAGCGAGTCCAGTCTTCTATTCTTCATGTTCATGGTCGACGTGTGACTTAGCGATTTGGCATTGGTTTAGATAGAATCACTCAGTGGTAAGGCTGTGGATGTAATCAGCCTGGGAAAGCATGGAATTAGCAGCTTGAAATGATTTCTATCCACTATCCACTCCAAATTAGGGATGCGCCAACAGAATACTCATTAAGAGTATTGGTCTGATAATGACTGTTTAATGGTTTATGTTACTGATCAGTCAGAAACCTCTGCTAAAAGTTGTGTTGTGTGAGAAAACTGAGACATGTTGTTTCTAGCCTTATTACAGTGACTGAGAAGTTCAGAAAACAAAATTACAAAAAATAAATGTACAAATGAAAAACAATCACATTCAAGAAAACAAAAGCGTAACCAATTTTACAAAAGCCACAAAAAATTACAAGTAAAAACTAATTTATAAGATGTGAAACAGTTACCAGTACCAAAACCGTTTTACAAATTGAATTCTGGCGAAAAAAGGGTAGTTCTAACACACAAGAAGTGCTTGTTGTGGACCCTTGTCAATCAAACTGTTCCGCAAAGGTAGAGTGGAGTTTGGGAGGTTACCACACTACGCTTTTGTTTTTCCTGTGGAAGGTCTTTAGAGTTTTTAAAAGAGCAGGAGGAGGAAAAGGTAATATAAAGCCAAAAGCATGCCACGCAAACTCCATTCACTCCACCACCACAATACAGTTTGACTGACAAGGGTCCGCAACGAGCACTTCCTGTGTGTTCATTTGTAAATTTGTTTTTATTTTTGTCATTTTGTTTTCTGAAATGCTCTTTTACTTTTGTACTTTTTTACGTTTAGTACTTCTCGGTCACCGTACTTTAGAGTAGGAGGAACCCAACACCTTCCAGTCATAAGGCTGGTTCCCAAACATCCTGATAGGAACAAAACGAGTCTTTGAACAGGTGCTTTGTCTCTCTGTAGCTTGATTGGCCTATTGTCTTTTTTCTCATGTGCAGGTGATAGAAATCCTCAGTGCTACAGACAGAGACATGCCTCACGTAGGACACAGATTCTTCTTCAAATCTCCCAGAGACATCCGGAACAGGAACTTCACCATCCGAGACTATGGAAGCAAGTATTACCCTTTGTAATGAGTGGTTAAAACTGATCTGGGTAAACGTCCTCTGTTCAGATTAGCCTGATTCAGAAAGCAGTTCGGTTTGACATGTGCGAAGCATAGAGAAGTAGTGTCTCACAGTACGGTGTTGGGCCGCCGTGCTTGCCAACCCAACATGCCAGATGTCTCAGCATGGAGCTGTAGGCCTTCCTAATGGTGTCCTGTAATAATCCATCCCGTGCAGCTTACATGTTCTCACACAGTTCTTGCAGATGGTGGAGGTGGGGTGACACCAGACTTTCTGGACGTGTGACACGTGACAACAAACTGTTCATCTTGGCGCTGACCACAGTGCCTCCACACATGGATTTGTTGTCTCCACCAGAGACAAAAGCAGGACTCGTCACTGACGATGACACACTGCCATTCTGAGTCACTCTATGACATGGCATAACACCTTTGCAGTCTTTAGTGATGTTGACATGGTGTTAAGGACAGTCGTCGTAGCGGTCTGCTGATGGTGCTGGCACTAACAGGAGGACTCGTGGAGGCATCACTGCTCACTGAATGTCTGTAGTCGTGGCTGTTGGGTCAGTCAGGTACAGTGGTAAGGCCCATCCTTGCTTACTCATATCGTCGCTGTCCTAAGAAAAACATGTATCTCCAAAATGGCAACTTTCCAGGAGAGGCCAAAAACCTCATGAACCAGATGTCTTTTCAAGCAGTTTGGGGCCATTTCTGTTGGTCCATCCATCATGAAATTCATATACAGTGTAAAAAGCAACTCATGTGATCAAATGAGGCATAAAAGTAAAAATCAACAAAAATGGAGATACATGTTTTTCATTGGACACCAACGATATGCACAGCTAACCATGAAACTTGAACCATTAGCGTGTCTAACAATGTCAAACCTACCCACCAAGTTTCATTGCTGTCGGTCGATTCTTTCTGGGTGCAGATATTCTTTTGATGATGAGCTAACAGTCAATGGATCCAGACTTTTGCCCAAGAAATTTGCCCCATTGCATTTGGACCACTCCTCATGAAATTTACCCAGACAGATTTGTTCAGTGCAGCCTTCTAAAAGATATCTGTATATATATAAAATACTAAAACAGTAAATATTTATAACACTAGTTATTTTAAATTAAATGGGCATGTGAACCTGAGTTACACGAACAGCAGTCATGCCCCACAGTGGTACGTCTGATCTGTCCGCACAGCAGCTTGCAGCTTTCTTCACAGTGGCGGCACCCTGAGCCCCAGAGTTTCCCACGCTCTGGAATGTGAGCTGCCCTGATCTAGAGCGACAGGATGACTCAGGGCGGTGCTGGGCAAGCGAGCGCAAGGTGCACCAATGCCTCCCGCCCTGTCAGGAGAGATCGGACGCCAGCCCAGGCGGAAATAACCCCATATGACGGGGTCAGTGACCTCACTGCCTAGGACTGGCATGTCTCCACACATTGAGCTGAGCCTGAAAACACCAGCTCCAAGACCCTTACCCCGTCCCTGAGGCTGCCCATTGCGGCTTCTCCACTATATTTTAGGTGTCCTCCAGCGTCTCCAGGTTTCATGCTATACTAGATAAACTCACCGGACAAAAAATGTAGTCACCTAGTGTGTTTAAGGTGGAAGTAATTTCAGGCTCCTGCAGATGGTGCTGCATGAGGATGATGGGGCTATAAATCCCTGCGGGGTGTGAGTGATGGGACCCATAGATTGGGAAGAGGTGCTACAGTGCAGGGAATGTCTCGTTCCATGTGTGGAAAATGGCTCCAATGCAAATGTTAATGATTGGCTAAAAGGAGAGACTGCATTTGGGCGTGAAGGAAGTAGCTGAATCTGCAGGTGTATGGAAGCATACGGTTATACGGGTCTACTTGCAGTGGCTAAAATCCCAGTCTACAGGGAATTCCCTTCGGAATTGTGCCAGGGAAGGCATCTACCAAATCTAGCCCAAGTGACCAATTCTCTGATGTAAGAGTGTCTGAACATTGATGGGGCCCACATCCAGAAACTTATCCAGTACATGCCAAATCCAATCACAGCTGGTGCTGGTGGAGGTATTACACACTATTAAGCATCATGTTCCAACAATTTGCCAGGCATTACATATCTCGGTTCATTGGTGACCACCTGGGACACTACAGTATTGATTATGGTGTTCAGTAATAACATTATGGTGTAGACTGATGTATTATCCACTGGGAAGTATTTTTGCAATTATTTATTTTTATAGTGAGATTTTTGTCTAGTAATCTGCCTCAAAACATGATCTCCTTTTCTGAACCAACCAATCATGTTTTGATTGCGATGGGTGGGACCAGTTTAGACCTTGTGGAAGTCCTGGATATGACTAGAAAAATGTGAACCATAGCAGGTTTCAATTAGTTCATGTGTTCATGCACATAAACATTAGATTAGTGCTAGCATGCTAAGAAAAATCCCATAGGACAAATTAGTGTTATGTTATCAAAAACAAGGAACTAACTTCCAAATGAATGAAGCTGGTAACTCTGTTCTAATACAGCTTTTTGAATTTTATGGAGCAGCATGCTTCAGTAAAGTTAGTGCAGGAGGATGTCTAGCTCTGTGGTCAGCTCTGCTATTACCAGCACTCTGTAAGCTTTTGGGAACTGAGGAAAGGACTGCTGGACTTCTGGAATACTGAAATGTTTCCATTCCTGCTTGATATCGCATTACAGCTGCTCCTAACAGTTCAGAGTCTCTTTTGTTCTGGTTTTCTTTCCATAATACTCCAAATGTTTTCAGTGGGTTACCAGACAGTCTGGACTGCAGGCAGGTCAGTTCAGCCGCCAGACTCCTTCACTACGGAGCCGTGCTGCTGTAATACGTGTATGAAAATGTGGTTGACTGACATGCTGAAATCAGCAAGTCCTCCCTGGAAAAGACAGCATTTGGATGTGATACTCCAAAACCCAGCTGGTTCTAAATGTGCATTGTGGGCTTTTGAATGTACTAAGCTGTTACAGCTGTAACTGTACTACATACTACATAACTGAATGTAGTTAGTATTAGTATTAGGTGTGCAGTTGGGACACACCCATATTTTTTTAGAAAACTCTTAAAGGGTGCTTACTTAACATATTCATAACATCTGACATTAACATTTGTGACATATTTATTAATGTTTAAATCCACTTTTATAAAGCATACATGTTTTACATTATGTGAATATGGAGTTCTGTTTTTTTTTTTCAAAATAAAAGTCCTCATTTATTATTTTGATGAAATATTAATATCAGTGAAATGTTTTATTTTTGGTCAGGCAAAATACATACGCCCTGGATTTACACCTTTGCACAGAATTTTTTTTATCATGCCAGAAGTCTCTTTCAATAGCACATACACTGTTTAGGTAACTCAAGTCTCTTGTGTTGAATGCTCATTAATAGAGGATTTATTGGTGGTGTTAGTCCTCCTCACTTGTGGTGCTAACTTAATAAACTTAATGAACTTATTAACAGTATACATCAACAATGTACACACTGCAGTTAAATAAACCCTCTGCTTACGCTTCCGGGTTCTCCCCCTACTGCCGATGCTTCAAACTACACTACCCAGGATACATCTTTAGATGAAGTCATCCCCACGTTTTTTCAGTCCGCCAATCACAAACTGCCTTGTCTTTCCAAATGGCCTGAGATCTAACTCATCTCCCCTGTCTCCAGTTACTGCTGATCTGTAGATATACCTGTTTGTCTTCCCTCACTCTTTGCATGGTAGCGCCAACCGTGTCCCCTTACTCAGCGTATCTCTTGTTCTTCTCCATCTATTCTCTCTGGTTTCTACTCTTGTTTGTGTTTGGTTCTCATGGTTTTATGGTTTTTGGCTCTGTCCATATCCGTTCTTCTGATTTGGTTACATCCAGGTCATTTTCACTAAGAATAATATGGTTGTTCAAAATAATAAAAGAGGACTTTTATTTTGAAAAAAAAAAAACATCTCTCAGGAAAATGACACAGTACTCCATCATGTAAATCACATATACTTTAATGTTGAATGCTGGCTGTTGGGTCAGTCAGAAGCTGATGTTGGTTGTAAAGCCTTTATGTAAGAGGTTATGATCGTGTTATATAGACACCCACGTCTCAGTCCAGGAATAGGCTAGAAGCCAGACCCATAATATGTTCTCTATTGTGATATTTGTCACTCTGATAAAATAGACCTGGGGCGAGGGGCGGGGTTTGCAGTATCCCCTGCAACCTGAGATACACATATATACGTATAAAGGTTAAGACGATATTCCCAGCAGCACCAGATGGCTCGGAAGACCTGAGAGACGCCTGCAAGGATCAGTGGACAGCCTAACAAGAAAAAAAACTCCCAGAACTAACAGCTGAACCGTGACTCAGCAATTCACCAATCTGTGACCTGCGTCGAGCCCAGTAGCCGCTGGAGCACGTATCTTTACGCTGAGATAAACCCGCTCCTGCCTGCAGGAATGTGAAAGGGATCTGTACATATTGATAGAATCCCTATTCTGCATTCTGGTCTTCCTAGCAGCTCTCTGTGTAAAGCTTGTAATCCCCTTACCTAGAACCACCTCCACTGAATCTGTGTTTCTGCCACGGTTCTTACAGTAAGCTAACTCGAGTGATGGCGATCATGAGGACGCACTGTATTGTCCCCCCACCTGACTGCTTTGATTGTGTTTTAATCATGTAGCAGAGACATCTGCTGAAGTTAGCATGCTAGCCAGCTAGCCACGGCCCGTCCTCTCTCTCAATGTACCTAAAGAGGTGATAGCGAGTCACTGTAGCGCTGTAGGAGTGGAATCAGTTCAACATGAGAGGATGAAGAAGTAGTGCTGCTGCCCTGACAGCGTATTCTAACCTCTTGTCAGTCATGTTGAAGGTGCTGAAGCTCTTGACGAACCACCACTGCCAGGAGCAGTGAAACCACGTTTCTTAGCAAGAAACCACGTTCAGCAGCAAACAGAAGAAGTGATATAAATAGCAGGAGAGATAACACTGGTGCTGCTCTCCACCACTGCAGATGCTCTTGGAGAGGAAAGGGAGGAAGCTTAAGGGTGAACTGGGAACGTTTCTTGTAGACTGGTAAGGAGTAAAGAGGGAGGTGGCGAAGGGACTGTGCATTGCCTTTAGATAAGAGTTTGGTGAACCGTTCCTTACTGCTCCACACTGTCCAAAACAGAAGCAGGCTCTTTTCCAGTTGTCATGGTTGTGATGTCACAACCCTATGCACATTTGGTGGCCATTTGTCCTACAGCAGACCTGCTTATGAACTGTGGAAGTGATGCAGGGTCAGGGTGCTCAGTCTGTTGAGTTGCAGAGGTGGAAGATGTGCAGAGGGTTACATGTTGTGCTGTTCATGGCTGTCAGGAAGCAAATGGATCACTGCAGAAAGGATCCGGGATTTCAGACAGTTGTTCCACAGACTGTTTTCTGAATGTGGCACAATTCAGGGTAGCCAATCCAAATAGACAGCATTTACACAGACAGCATTTACACAGCACGTGATAATAGCAAGGACGAGCCTTATTACTGTACCTGACTGACCCACCAGCCACGATTGTGGACATTCAGGGAGCAGTAATGTCGTCCATCCTGTGGTAGTCATCCTGTTGGTGCCAGCACCATTGGTAGACGGCTGCACCACGCAGGACTAGATGCAAGCAGACCGTTACTATGACTGTCCTTAACACCACGTCAACATCACCAAAGACTGCGATGGTGTTCTGTCAGACTGTCATGGAGTGACTCTTCAGTGCAGAGTCCCGCTTTTGTCTTGGTGGAGATGACCAACAAATCTGTGTGGGGAGGCATGGCGGTCAGCACAAAGATGAACGGTTTGTCGTCACACGTCCAGGAGGCCTGGTATCACTCCACCTCCACCCCTACTGCACCATCTGCAGGAACTGTGTGAGAACTGTGTGAGACTGTGTGGACAGGACACCATTAGGAACCTCTACAGCTCCATGCTGAGATGTCTGGCATGTTGGGTTAGCAAACATTGCGACCCAACACCATACTGAGAGACACTGCTTCTGTATGTGTAGCCCAATGAATATTGTCCATATCAGTCTAAATGTATCATCATTTATTGTTCCTGGTAATAATAATTATTATTATTAATACATATTAATACATATACATACATATATTAATACATATACGGTATTTAAATGAATTATTGTTTATTGTTATGTTGGTGACTGTAGATAACACAGCAGGGGTCGTGACCAGGAAAGTTGGCTTCCAGAGGAGGGAGAAGAGCGTGTATCTGGTTCCCGTGGTGGTTGAGGACAGCGGCTACCCCATCCAGAGCAGCACTGGAACGCTAAGTGTGCGCGTGTGTGCCTGTGACGGGGATGGATCCGTGCTGTCCTGCAGTGCGGAGGCCGTTTTCCTGGCTATGGGCCTCAGCACCGGAGCCCTGGTGGCCATTCTGCTCTGCATGCTCATTCTGCTGGGTAAGCGCACACCCGCACATTAGCCTAATATGGCACAGTGTGAAATCTGATGCATTCAGAGTGAGACCCAGAATGAGAGAAAAAGGTAGAGAGAGAGAGAGAGAGAGAGAGAGAGAGAGAGAGAGAGAGAGAGAGAGAGAAAAGAATAAGAAGAAGAGAGGGAGGCAGAACGGAGGAAAGCATGTACGGTGTGTGTGATTATCTGCTGGCTGTTATTCGTACGGGTGGTGATGATGAGCCACCACACATGCTAGTGCACACTCTGCTGCTTGACCACTAGAGGGCAGTGCAGTGAAGGTAATGAATGAAGTGGCGACTAGAACTGGAGCAGGAGACGCGTGTACAAGGCCTTAATCACAGTTTGGGGTTTATTTAGCCACGCTGCTCCTCCTGAGGCTCCTGCTGCTGCTCCTCCTGCTGCTCCTTCTGCAGCTCCTCCTTTGAAATCAGAGTGTTCGGGTCTAATTCATCGGTCCTGTTAGAGCTCCCTCTCCGTCTTACTCCCTCCTCCTTTTCTTTTTTATACAGACTCTCTCTCTTTTTCTCTCTCTCGTTTTATATCCACTTTCTTTCCTTATTCCCTCCCTTGCGCACTCCCATTTTTCTTTCCTTTTGCTCTCTTTTCTTCTTCATCCTCTCTCCCTCTTTTTCTTACTTTTTCTCTCTCTCCATTTTCTTCTCTCTCTTCCCCTCACTCTGGATCCTTTCCCTCCCAATATTCCCCCATCTTTTTTTCCTTTTTTTCTATGTGCACAGTTTCTCTTCCTTTCTTTTATTTCCTTTCTCACCCTCTCTCTTTTTCTAGAAACTTCCTCCTTCCCTGCCTCCCTTTTTCCTTTCCTTTCCCTCTCTTTCCCTCTCACTTTTTATCCTCACCCCCTCTCAATTTTCCCCTCTTTCCCTCTGTACCCTTTCTCTCTTTGTCTTTTCTCTCTCCCTTGCTTCTTCTTTCTATCCCCTCTCTCTCCTCTCTCTCTCAATCTTCCTTTCTCTCTTTTATTATCGCCCGCTTTCTCTCCATTTCCCCCTTTTTCCTCTCTCTTTTCTTTATTATCCTCTCTCTTTTTCCTGCTCTATCTTCTCTCTCTCCCACTCTCTCTCTCTTTTTCTTTCACCTCTCTATCATCTCTGACACTCTCGCTCTTTCGCTTCCTCTCTCTGCTTTTCTATTCTCTCTCTCTTTTATTCACACACTGTCTCTCCACTGTTTTCCTCTTTCCCTTTCTTTTTCTTTCTCTTTCTCCCTCTCTCTTTTTCCTCTCCATCATCTCTCATACCCTCTCTCTCTCCTATCCTCTCCTTTTCCATTTCTGTCCACTTACTCTGCCTTTCCTTGCCTGCTCTCTTCCCTTCTACCCACTATCCACTCTTTCCCTCCCTCTTCTCCTTTTCCCTCATCACTCTATTCCTCATTCTTCTATTAATCTCTTTGCCTCTTATTTGAACTCTTTCTGTCTTCCCCTCAGTTTTTCCATATTCTTGCTATTCTCTCTCTCTCTCTCTCTCCCTCTCTCTCTCTCTCTCTCTCTCTCTCTCTCTCTCGCTGAGTGAGAGCTGTCTCTCTCTGAGCTGTTGTAACCTTCTCTTGGGAAAGCTGTTTTATTTTGATAGACAGCCCGTCAGTCCATCACAGCTCCCACCCAAACAGAGGAAATGGACCTAATGGCCTCCCAAATGCATCCTCTATCGTCCCTCTTAGCCCAGTGTGGGGTCATCGCAGCTCATGAGCACCTCCCACTGGTTTCTTCCTTTATGCTGTTACAGACCAGTAGCCATGTTTTCCCTGCTGTACTTCCGTGGGAATGCCCATGTGGATTCCATCAAGGCGTGTAATCTGTACTCATACTCATGTTTCTTTCCATTGTGTTGCAGTGATGGTGGTACTGTACGTGGCTCTGAAGCGGCACAAGAAGAAGGACACGCTGATGTCGTCCAAGGAGGACGTTCGGGACAATGTGATCCACTACGACGATGAGGGTGGAGGGGAGGAGGACACGAATGCCTTCGACATTGGCACACTGCGCAACCCCAAAGCCTTGCGGGATACACCACCAAGACGGGACGTCCAGCTCGACGCAGAACCGGATATGGACTCTGAGGACAATGAGGACATCCGGGCATACATCCAGCAACGGCTGCAGGAGAACCACACCAACACTTCAGCACCTCCCTACGACTCCTTAGCCACATACGCCTATGAAGGCGAAGGCTCGGTGGCCGAATCTTTGAGCTCCATCGAATCCTGGGTGTTGGACCCTGAAGAAGATTACAGGTCCATTCAGGACTGGGGGCCTCGGTTTAAGACACTGGCCGGAATTTTCAGCCAGCGGGATTCGTCCCAGAATAAACGGCCGGAAAATAAAGGCAGCCACCCTCGGGCTGAGGGATCGGAGGAGCTGCCGGACTGATGCGAGCCCAACTCTGTGGAAACGGCTGGAACATTATTGATTCGGGGCGTAACGCTCCAAACTAAGACTTGCTGCAGCAGAGGCGAATCCATGTTCCCTTTTTTTTCTTTCTCTGTTTTTCCTACATGTCCCATTTCTGTTTTGAACTCATTTGAGCACTTTTTAGTTGAAGGTTGCGCTGACAGACAAATCCTTCCAATTGCGTTTTCAGCTCAGCGTTATGTTTGTACTTGTCAAAATCTGAGTATGGGAAAAAAATCCCCTTTTTGGGATTCGAAGACCCTTTGATATGAAAAAGTGCCTCAAAAACTGTTTCTCGGTTCTTCTCCCTCAGATGTAGACACGCTGGGGAACTTGTACTGTAGCTCAAATTCCTGACTTGTTACGGGGAAGAGAAATAATGGACCGACTGGACAAACAAATAAATAAATAAAGTTCAAAGCCCTTCGTCCCTCTCTGTAATTTTCCAGGCACATTGCCGATGTCTTGTTAAGAAGTTTTCCGAAGGGAGCGTGAGAACAGTTCTCGCCTGCGGTTCTACCACGTGGGCCGTTTCTACGAACTTGTGACTGTAGTGAACTGCAACTGAGCATTTTTATGGCTAATAAAGTTGTTTGAGATAAGATGTCTGTGATTGGTTTTTCTGCACTGGACTCAGCAATGTCCAGAAACACATTTCCGTGCCCCTGCAATGGAAGTTCGAGTTCATATCCCATTGGTATCCAATTGATGTGCATGCCCAGAGGCTCCTAAGGCTCTGCCATTAAAGGGCACCGGCAGTTGTTGAGACACAAAGAAAGTAATTTGGTGTGGAATGACTCGCTGTTTATTCCTGCACAGTGGTCTTGATGGCATCCAGGGGTCACGATAGGGGATTTTCCATCTAACGACTATTTGTCAAATTCTGAAAAGCACTAATTCTGATTCTGTTACACCAGATCGTATTTCTCAGAATACACTGTATACATCTGTTATGCTTACACTGCAAGTTTCACCCATAACCCTAAACCCAGTTCTGGTCACCTGATGTCTTGACCTATATGCAGTCAGACTGGGCAGTCACACTGGGCAGCTTTTGCTGTTTACCTTTTTTGGAACCCCTGAAAATGTTGACGGACTGCAAGACTAGTCCTGCTAGGACAGCTTCTTAAACGCAGACCTGATTGGTTGATGATTTAACTGTTGTAGATTACTCCTCTACAATAAGCCAAGTTGTCATGTGACGTTTGAACGACATTGGAACTTAAAACCAACAACATATCAACCTCAGCTGTGGTCAATTTCTTTCTAGGCTTGACTACTGGAACTTGGTCCTGGCTGGTATGCCTCTACAACTGATCCAGAATGCAGCAGGTTAGCCTGTCTTCAGTCTTCCCAAGTTCTTCCATGTCACTGCACTGCTGCATTCCCTTCACTCGGCTTCTGTAGCTGCCGCATCATGCAAAACTCGGATGCTTGCCCATGAGGCCAAGAATTGACCCGCCGCTCCCTGCCTTATGGCAATAGTCAAGAGTCGATCTGTACCTCAAGCTCTTTGAGCTTCAAGTACAGCTTGGCTTGACCTGCCATCCCTGAAGATACATGGAAGACAAGCGTCCAGACTCTTCTCTGTCCTGGAGCCCAGATGGTGGAATGAACTACCACTGGCTCTCTGAACAGCGAACACTCTTGTGAGCCCTATTCTGAGTATATATTGAAATACATTGTATTGCACTTTAACTGAGCTCATCTCTCTCTGGGTATAGGTGCTGGGTTGGGATTGCTAGGGTGCGCGTTTCTGCTGTACTTCGTGTTCTTCTTTTTAGGTATCAGCACTGGCCCTTGTTGGGGTGGCATCTATGCTCAAGGGTAGTTTGGACTGTAACCTGTTTGTGCTAGGTAGGATACATACTGACTAATGACTGAGTCACTCTGGATAACCCATCTGTGAAGTGATACACCCACAAACACTAGGGGACACGTGCCCAGAGCAGTGGGCAGCCCTATTTACAGCATCCAGAGAGCAGATGGGTGGTAGGTGCCTTGCTGAAGGGCATGTCCTGTTGGCTCAGAGAATTTAACTGGTGACCCTCCGGTTACAAGGTTTCATTCTTAACCTTCAGTATATGGCTGCTCCAGTCAACGTCAGCTGTGGTCAGTTGTTTAATGCTAAACTTGTGCTAGCATTAGAATTTTGGTTACCTGATGTCATTACCTACATTCAACAAGGTGTCAGTGTCTATCAAGACCTGTTGCTGCGGAACAAGACCTTTTCCTTGGGATCCCTCAAAGGTAAGACAGAATGTAAAGCTGGTCTCACTAGCTCAGCATCTGCAAAACGGACTTTAATGACGGTTTTAACTGGGTCAAATGCTAATCCTCCAGTTAGCCTGAAAATCACATTGACAAAATAAGAAAAGGACACTTCTTGTGGGCTTCCAGACTTTCAAGACCCTTGGAATTAGCCTAATCCACCCACTCCCCAGTGGTGTGCCTGCTATTAGCAATCCTGGAGTGTTGAGTGCCTTTACAATGCTGCATTGCAATGTTGTGCACTGCCAGGTTTGAGGTGTTTTGAAACGTTCCCAGATTTAGGATCACAACTAGAGGGAAAACCAGCGCCATAAGAAATGGAAATTGTGCCGGAGCCATTTACTCCAGTCCGCTGGCCCGCCTGTACAAATCCTAGAACGGCAAATGTGCCTCAAATAGACCCGCCGACCCTATTGTACAAACAAAGACAAATGGGATGTAGCCAGGAGGGTTGATGATTTGCGCCATTCAATTTGCATTTCAAACCTCATCGGCCCTTTCAGGTAATCACCTTGTTTCACACCTCTGCAAAAGAGCATTCCTTACACACATACCCCATTTCCCACATCTCATTTTCCAGTACAACCTGTTAGCCCCCCGCCCCTTTCTTTCCTTTTGAGGCAATGCTATGCCTTTGGTTTCATAACCCTCTTTAAAGGTGCTATCTCCAAATTTAAACTTAAATGTCAAGTGGATTCCAAATGTCAGACGGCACATCAGGCTTTATTATAATGAGCCGGCTAACTTCTCTCTCATCTCAATAAAACCGGAGATAATTACAAGCTTTTGAAGGATCTCGCCTTGAAGAGAAGCATAATAATACAGTGATGTTCATACCCTTCGAAATTTGATTTGCCTCTATGGGAAAAAACACCCGACTCTACAAAGGTGGGAACTCCGGAATGCCAAAGAAAACGAGCCGATACATCACCTCTGTCTACCCACCCGCTGTTCACCTTCACTGGGCTTGGTTTTTTCATGCTACACTCTACAGGTACTTCAACAAGAACCATGTTATGTTCCTAACAGAGCTTATCAAGAACCAAAAAGTTTCTGTATAGAACCACTGAGAATTGTTGTGTTGTATATGGTTCTGCTATTGTTAGGATGTCAAGCTTATAACAACTATAAAAACTCTTTTTGTGCTATCTAGAACTAGAACCATTTTTAAAAGTCTTTATTCCATATAGAACCATTTATGGAAAATGTGTTATATATGGTTTTGCCCTTCGTACAATCTCAAGCTTATAACAATAGAAGAACCATTTTGTGCTATATAGAACCATTGAGATTTTTTGTGTTGTATATGGTTCTGTTATTGTTATGATATCAGGCGTATAACAACAGAAACCTCTTTAGAACCATTTTCTAAAAGTCTTCATTCTATATAGAACCATTTATGGAAAATATGTTGTATATGGTTCATAATAGAACCTTCGATATAGAAGCTTTTTTAATATGGTTCTATAAAGCACCAAAAAGGGTTGTGCTTTAGCAACAATGTTACATTTATAGCAACATAAGAACCCTTTTTGGTACTTTCTAGTTTTTCCAAAAGGTTTTATAAAGGTATGAAATTCATTAATTTTTATCTATGTATAAAAATGGAGATGGAGAAAGTGATGTGTATGGTTCTATATGGCATCAAATAGGTTTTTGCTGTTGTTATGATGTCACGCTTGTAACAAGAGAGGAACCCTTTATGGTGCTATGTATGTTTAAAAAATGGTGATGGAGACTGTATTGTCTATGGTTATCAGGCTCATATCAATAACAGAATGATTTTGTGCTATACAGAAGTATTTTCTAAAAGGGTTTATTTTTAAAAAGTGCTTTATGGAACCATTTACATACATTTAGCTGACACTCTTATCTGAGGCAACTTACAGAGTTATTCATATTACAGACAGGTCAATGTAGTGTTATGAGTCTTGCCTGAGGTCTATTATTAGTGTAGCACAGCATAGTCACCCTGACCGGGAATCAAACCCCAGCCTCCCACATGGGGAGGTAGCTCAGTGGCAGGTAGTGGGTGTATCTGTTGTGCTACACCAACCATTACACCAGCAGGTAGTGGTTTTTTATCTATTGTGCCACACCAACCAGTTATGGAAAAGGTGTTGAATATGGTTCTATATAGAACTTCTTAAAATTAGTCCTATAAAGCACCAAAATGGTTGTGCTTTTGCTACAATGACAAACTTATAACAATATTAGTACCATGCTGGTACTTTTTGGATTTCAAAAATGGAGATGGAGAAAGTTATGTATATAGTTCTATATGGACATTTAAAAAAAAAAATTTGGTTCTATGAAACACCATAACAATCTTTACTTGTAGCAATGCCAACCTTATAACAAGCTTCTAAGAACCGTTTTTGGTGCTATACAGGTTTGCAAGAAGGCACTATATAGAAATATTAATGTTTAAAAAAGGGTTTTCTAAAAGATTCTATATTGAAACGATATGGAAAATGTGCTGTATATGGTTCTTTATATGGAACCTCTTTGACAATGGCTCTCTAGGCCACCAAAAAGGGTCTGCTATTGTTCCAAGCCAGGCATCCTAACCCTTGGTGCTATCTTGATTTTTATTTATTTTTATTGGAGATTATTGGAGATACGGTACATGTTGTTTATGCTTCTAAACAGAACCTTTTTGAAAACGCTTCTATGTAGCATCAAAAATGTATAAGCATGTAACAGTTTTTTAATATATAAAACCATTATTGTCACCGTTTTCAAACAGGTTATTTTTAGAACCAACAAAGAATATTACATTCTCTATGGTTCAGTACAGAACCTCTACCATTGTTAAAAGCCTGACCTAGAACCTTTCTAAAAACCTATAGCACACCAAAACAGGTTCCTCAAAAGTTTCTATATAGAAGCAGTGGAAGAAAATGTGTATATGGTTATATATAGACCCTTTTGTGGTAATGGTTCTGTATATGGAAAAGGTGTTGTATATGGTTATATATAGACCCTTTTGTGGTAATGGTTCTGTATATGGAAAAGGTGTTGTGTATGGTTATATATGGAAACTTTTGAAATATCTATGAGTCTATGAAAATCTATTGGGTCTATGAAACAACATCTCTAATTGTTCCAATGCCAAACCAATAACAACAGTCTTCTAAGAACCATGTTTGGTGCTATACAGGTTTTCCAAAAAAGACTCTATAGAACTCTTTATGGAGAATGTGCTGTATATGGTACTAGAACCTCCTTGAAAACGAACAGATGAACAAACATAACAATAGGCTACATGATTATTGGTTCTTTAGCTAACTGAGAGAGTGGTGGGATCAGTCAGCTGAGGGCAGCCAGAGAAGACAGCAGCTTGAGCGTTTCGCTTCCCTTTCAACAAGTGGCCACATCCTCAGCATGAATCATCTGTGATGAAACCCAGAGGTGAGTTCACCTTAAAGTTCAAAGAGTTTCCTCTCCCGTGATGTGAAGCCTGGCTCGTCGGCGCCAGCGAGCGAGCAGGCAGTGGCACGGTGCGCCTGCAGAGGCGGTGGGAGTGAAATATCATTCTTTCTGTCCTACTTAAAGCTGAGCTCACATCAATCATGTAAACGCGTCAAAGTCATAAACAACTTCAAAAGAGAAATCAAACGTGTGATTCAGCACGGCAAAGGCGGCCGTTCCGCTCCAGTCACAATCCGACTGGAGGATGATGTCGGCCGTTCAGGATCATTTAGATGCTCGGTTTACTCCAGAGGGTGAAGATTTAGACTTGTGGGAGATTTTAGGCCTACTGGTGAGCCTACCTTTTACTCACCAACACTTACATCCTGATGAAGTGACATTTACACTAACTATACCTGATCTATGGTTCAATGCTTCTATACAGTATACAGTAGAACCATGATCACCCAGAGTCATTAGCATGCTAAACGGATGCTTTGCAGGCATGTTTCTTCAACTAGATGGAGAATATGTGGTATTTGGTTCTATATAGCACCAGAAGGGGCTCTGCGGTTGTTATAATGTTACAATGGTTTTCTAAATGGTACTGTAGGAGAATGGAGTATGTGTTGTATATGATTCTAAATAGAAGCTTTTTTTGAAAAAGACAGATATACAGACAGACAGATACACAAAGAGATAGACAGACAAACAGACAGATAAACACAGACAGATAGATAAACAGACAGATAAACAGACAGACAGATACACAAAGAGATAGACAGACAAACAGACAGATAAACACAGACAGATAGATAAACAGACAGATAAACAGACAGATAGATAAACACAGACAGATAGATAAACAGACAGATAAAAAGACAGACAGATAAACACAGATAGATAAACAGACAGATAGATAAACAGACAGATAAACAGACAGACAGATAAACACAGACAGATAGATAAACAGACAGATAAACAGACAGACATATAAAAACAGACAGATAAACAAACAGACAGATAAACACAGACAGATAAACAAACAGACAGACAGATAAACAGACAGACAGATGAACCCATAGATAACCAGACAAACAGACACATAGACAGACAGATAGATAAACATACACATAGAGAGACAGATAGAGAAATAGACAGATAAACAAACAGATAGACAGACAGATAAAAAGACAGACAGACAGACAGACAAATAGACAGATAAACAGATAGACAGATGGATAGACAGCCAGACACATAGAGACCAACAGAAAGATTGACAGTCAGACACAGGCAGACGGACAGACAGACAGATAGACAAACACATACACAGGCAGACAGACAGATAAACACAGACAAACAGACACACAGACACACAGACAGACACACAGACAGACAGACAGACAGACAGAGATAGACAAACACATACACAGGCAGACAGACAGATAAACAAACAGATAAACACAGACAGACAGACAGAGAGACAGAGACATATAGAGATAGACAGATACAGATAGAGATACAGATAAACAGAAATACAGATAATCAGACAAACAGACAAACAGACAAACAAACAGACAGACAGACAGACAGACAGACAGACAGACAGATAGATAGATAGATAGATAGATAGATAGATAGATAGATAGATAGATAGATAGATAGATAGATAGATAGATAGATGTGCTTTATTATATTTGTCACATTATCTTTTTTATCTATTCAGTTTGCCCATAAAGAAAGCCTGTATGCCATATTAATAAAAATAAACATCTATAAACACATTCATAATTCATGTATAATGCATTCATAAGGCATTAAATGCATGGCAGTAAATATTTATAGAAATAAATGTTTTTATGTCAAGTTTGTTGTGAATTATAAATTGTTAACATGATCCACCATGAATAATGCATAAGCAGTGTTCATAACGCAGTGTATTATCAGCGCTGGAGGAGTCAGCCCCAGCCTGCAGAGTGCATTACGACCAACAAACCTGCGTACTCATGAGCATGTGCATGACTGATATGTTATAATGGGTTTAGATTGTTATTGATAAATCTATATACTGTATGATAACCTCATTAGGTCTGGGCCTTCAGGACCTGGGTCTGGAATACATCCCTGTGTACAATGCATTTTCCTTAACCACCACTCTCACACTGCAGCAACCCAAGTAGCCATTGGACTGCTAACCCGACACCCCCTCTGAGCAGGAGGTTAACGAGGAGTGATGGTGTGGGGGGTGAGAGGCAGGTTAGTAGAGTGCTAGCACTGTAAATTGCCCCCTTACTGATTCTAACAGGAACCATTAGAACCAGGAACTTCCTGAGCTTCCTGACTTGCCCACCAAGGGTTAAATACTACCAGCGGCACAACTAGAACATCAATAATTACTTCATGTTTGTTAGGAATGACTCGGTATGAAGTGTTACTGCATTATGAATACTTTATATGTTTTTATGAATGCATTATAATGCATTATGCATACCGGATTTTTTTTTTTTACTTAATAATATACAGCCCCGGTAGTTATACATCTGACATTTGAAGTTACATGTCTCAGGGTTCATGGCTCATGTGTTGTTTATGATTCCAAATAGGACCTTTTTTGAAAAAGACAGACAGACAGATAGATAAACAGACAGATAAACAGAAAGATAGACAGACAGACACATAAACAGACAGATAGATAAACAGACAGACAGATAAACAGATAGACAAACAGATAAACATACAGACAGACAGACAGATACATAGACAGACAGCCAGACAGACATAAACAAACAAACAGATAGACAGACAGATAGACAGATAGATAAACATACAGACAGACAGATAGACAGCTACATAGACAGACAGACGGCCAGACAGACATAAACAAACAAACAGACAGACAGACAGATAAACAGATAGACAGATAGATAAACATACTGACAGACAGATAGACAGATAAATAGACAGACAGACAGCCAGACAGACATAAACAAACAGACAGACAGACAGACAGATAAAAAGATAGACAGACAGATTGACACACACTTATAAACTCTTATAATGAGGTTATAATGTCATATTTGTATTATAAATTCTGTCTTTGGGACTAAGTAGGAATGCATACTAAAAACCGGGCACAATATAATGTGTTATGAACAGCACGGTTATAACGTGTTATGCATTTCTATGCCATTTACAGTCATGCCTTATGAATGCATTATAACAAAAGATGCTGCACCACAATTAGGCATCCATAATGCATCATAAGTATATTTGATATTTTGATATAAAACATAATGTAAGCCTTCGTCACTGTGCATAAATATTCATAAACGCACACATGTAAACTGTATAACAACACAGTATATATAAAGTCTTTATTTATAGGTCTTTATGAATGCACTTATAATGCACTATGCATACCTAATTTATGAGAAATGTTACTAAAGGACCTTTCCATCAAAATTTGAGGGGTCACACTAGTAAAATGCATTAACAGGATTACACAAAAATAAAATAAGAATGTCCAGCCTTAGTAATTAACTACATTCATATGTTATTAAGGTGTTATTAATGCATTATAGACATGGTTGATATCTAAATAAGCTGCAAAATGCTTACAGTTTACAAAGTGATGACTGGTTGATGATTTGTAGTGCTGCAAAGCCAAATGATAAACAATTCTCTAAAGGAAATCTGATTTTGGAGGCGGGCGAAGGGATGGGGGGGTTAATAGGCGTCTCTTTTGCATCTTTCTGACTTTATCTGTGTTAAAAACATGGCTCTGAATTATGAAAGACGACATCAAAACCGCTTATGAAGACAGAATAAGAAAAGCTTTGCCCTATTTGGAGTCGGGCATGTACGCTGCAGGATCTTGCTCGGGAAGATGAAAGACTTCGGAGCTGTTTTGTCTTGGCCATGTCAATGGCATGCACCAGCCATGAACAAGAGAACAGCGTTAGTGGGATGGAAGTCGGAAATGGGTCATGTTAATGTAAAGATGAGATATTTATCCTATAGAGCTTCTGCTGAAGCAGTTCCTCCACCTCCTCCTTCAAGAGCGCCCCAATTCCCAACCCAACTCTACAAATGCATTGTGTCTCTGTGAGTTCTACTGCAACGCTATTCTCTGCTGAAGTATCCTCACATTCATTGCTCTAAATATGTCACCGTAAAGTTCCCCTGCGTACCACCGGAGATTCTGATGTGTGCTTTAAGCTCTCTTTCTCTCTCCCACAGTAACACAAGGATGAGGGAAAAAAGACGAACACTGGAGTCTAACATCACTCGACATGCGGTACTGAAGACAACTTTCTGGTGGTAATATCCACCGTAACTCTCAAAATCAGGAAAATCGTCCCTCTGAAATTCATTGCGAGTCTTTTTTCCCGCACTTTAGTTATTCAGGTACGGAAGTGCACCTCATTTCAAGGGAAAGGAGCAAACATACACATCATTAGCATGTGTATCTCCTTACTGCCGTGCTTTCATGGTTTGGGAGCAGCCTGTACAATATTAAAAAGCCTAAAGAGAAGGGTTGGAGCAATGCCAAAGAGAAGCTTCTTTTGGTATCTCACGGTTGAGTAGTTCCAAGTGAGTTTGGTATCACTTTCTATGAATCAGGTAGCTATATTCCATTATGGGTGCATTCACCCTTTACAATGCTTTATAACCATAGACATTAGCCTTTGTAACTGTGCATAAGCATTCATAGTCACACAATAACTAATATAAATCCTTTATAATGCTTTATAATCATAGACATTAGCCTTTGTAATTGTGCATAAGCATTCATAGTCACACAATAACTAATATAAATCCTTTATAATGCTTTATAATCATAGACATTAGCCTTTGTAACTGTGCATAAGCATTCATAGTCACACAATAACTAATATAAATCCTTTATAATGCTTTATAATCATAGACATTAGCCTTTGTAATTGTGCATAAGCGTTCATAGTCACACAATAACTAATATAAATCCTTTATAATGCTTTATAATCATAGACATAAGACTTTGTAACTGTGCATAAGCATTCATAGTCACACAATAATTAATATAAATCCTTTATAATGCTTTATGATCATAGACATCAGCCTCTGTGCATAAGCATTCATAGTCACACAATAACTAATATAAATCCTTTATAATGCTTTATAATCATAGACATTAGCCTTTGTAACTGTGCATAAGCATTCATAGTCACACAATAACTAATATAAATCCTTTATAATGCTTTATAATCATAGACATAAGACTTTGTAACTGTGCATAAGCATTCATAGTCACACAATAATTAATATAAATCCTTTATAATGCTTTATGATCATAGACATCAGCCTCTGTGCATAAGCATTCATAGTCACACAATAACTAATATAAATCCTTTATAATGCTTTATAATCATAGACATTAGCCTTTGTAAATGTGCATAAGCATTCATAGTCACACAATAACTAATATAAATCCTTTATAATGCTTTATAATCATAGACATTAGCCTTTGTAACTGTGCATAAGCATTCATAGTCACACAATAACTAATATAAATCCTTTATAATGCTTTATAATCATAGACATTAGCCTTTGTAATTGTGCATAAGCGTTCATTGTCACACAATAACTAATATAAATCCTTTATAATGCTTTATGATCATAGACATCAGCCTCTGTGCATAACCATTCATAGTCACACAATAATTAATATAAATCCTTTATAATGCTTTATAATCATAGACATAAGACTTTGTCAACTGTTGCACGGTCATAAGCATTCATATAGGACATCCACACAATAATTAATATAAATCCTTTATAATGCTTTATGATCATAGACATCAGCCTCTGTGCATAAACATTCATAGTCACACAATAACTAATATAAATCCTTTATAATGCTTTATAATCATAGACATAAGACTTTGTAACTGTGCAAAGGCATTCATAATCACACAATAAGACGTTAATATGTTATACCAGTTTTGTGTGTGATTACGAACATTAATGTACAGCTACAAAAGCTTATTTCAAGCATTATAAAACATTATAAATGCTTTACAGATCTTTATGAATGTACTTATAACGCATTACATCACAGAAAGTGTTATGTACCATGGGTTCTTTAAAAGACCCACCCACTGAAGCATTCTTTAGAGAAGCAAAGAACCAGAAGTGCTTGTTCCATGTAGGTATCTTACCAAAGAATTTTTTATTGAGTTCTTAAACTGGTTCTCCTTGCCCCCCAGTGGACCACCTTTTTGGTTCTTTCAATATGCATTGCAAGCTAAGTGGACCATCTCATGTTTGTGAACAGCAGCCTGAAACCCACAGCATGAAAAGAACCATAAACTGGAAAGTGGTTCTTCTAAGTGGTTCCTGATGGCATCACTCCAAAGAACCCTTTCTAGCATGTTTATTTTAAGGTTCTAGGAAGCGAGTAATGCAGATTCCAGCAGCGAGTAATGGTATTAGCTTACTCAGACGGGCCGTCCCACCGGGACAAAATCCCACATTGTTTTCAGAGCCTAACAGATTCCCAAGTCTTTGGATGCAAGCCATGCAGTTTTCCCCCCACAATGCTGGATGTACAGAAGGCTAACTGGCAAGCTCTAATTTGGGAATGTGGATCACTCCCTGATACTAGTAGAGTGCAGTGATTATATCAAAAGAAACTCCCTGAGTGTTGAATGAGGCTGTTAGTAACTGATATGGTTAGGTATAGAAACACTTATTGAAGCGGTATATCAGCGCTGTCCAAAGACAAACCAGTGCCAACTCCCAAATGCTAACTGTACAGGAGAGGGCAAAACCTAATTGAATTGTAATGTAAGTCAATGGAACCAGGAGTATTTCCAAGCAGTTTTGGGTCATTTCTGTTGGTTTATTCATCATGAAACATTCACATGGTGTAAACAGCAGCTGTCGTGTTCAAATGATGCATAAAAATAATAATCCATCAATAAAAAAGAGATGCATATTTTTGTATTGGACAGAGAGGATATGCTAATATCTCCATTCTAGCGTACAGCATTGGCTGAGTTTGTTTATTGAGGTGATTTCTGTGGTAAAGGTTTATTATTATTATTATTATTAGTAGTATTATTTATATGCTAATACAGGTGCATTGGAGTGTTTACTGGGAATGTTAATGTAATGCTCAAAATCTGAATATTAATCTAATATCTAATATCCGGGATATAGGGGATACATCTAATATCCCTTCTTATGGTGCATAGACTCATATATGTTTATTGGTTATGTTTATTATCTAAAATCGTGTATCCAAGTATATACCAGTGTTTAATGGGGCCTTCACCTATGAGCTAACATCTCATTTTCTGGTGTATATGAACCTTTATTAAGGATGCTTATAGACTGTTATGTGCTTCCAAGTATAGAACTCTTTATTGGGGCTATTTTTAACATCTTATACTGACATCTTCGAATCATTTATTAAGGCTGTTAATGGACTAATATATCCTATTCTAGCCTGTAAGAGGGTTGGTTGAGGTGGTTTACTGGGCTAGTATTGTTAGTTAAAGAACTATATTATTCCAGTGCATAGACTTGTCTCCTGTAGCTGTTTTAAGACTGTTGTTTAAGGGTGTACTGAAGAGTTGACTCGTATTATTTATGAACTAAAACTGCTAGGAGTGTTTTATTGAGGTTGCTAATGGCCTAATAATCATGTACTTTAGATTGTTGTAGTTTTACTTGAGGTTGTTTATTGAGGTTGTTATCAGGGGGAGGGTTGCTGAGGCTATTTATATGTAAATATGAAATAGTGCAAAGATGTGAGTACTGTGGCTGTTGGTGACCTTTTCTGCCATATATGAGTGTTTAGGGCTCTGTGTTGGGGCTATTTTATGGCCTAACACTTTATATTGACATCTTAGAACCATTTAATAAGGCTGTTTATGAACTAAGATATCCTATTCTAGCCTGTAAGAGGGTTGATTTAGTCTGTCTATTCAGCTGATATGGTTAGCTAAAGTGTATAGAAGTGTAAATAAAAGTTGTATATCCTCTGTTCTAGTATACGGATGTGTTTATTGGGGTTTATATATAATTTTATCTTACTCTGCAGTATGGAAGTGTTTACCGGTGCTGTTGTATGGACTACAATCTCATATGGGAGTGTTTGTTGAGGTTCCTTATGCACTAATATAATATAGTCAGTGTATGAGAGTTTATTAATTTGTTGTTGAGACTATTTATAGACTAATATATCTTATTGTGGTGCACAGGCATGTTTCCTGTAGCTGTTTAAGATCCACTTCCCAGGTGTACAGTGTGTTTGTTAGTCAATAAAATCAGACATCTGGCACACCTACGTTCCTCTTCGCAGAACATCATGATATGTGACACTTAAGGAACAGCAGTTCCTTGACACTGCTGGTCTGAGAATCATTCACCAACCAAAACTATCTAGCCATCAGTGTCCTGTAGGTAGGGTCTATGGATAGCATCCTGTGGGCACTGTTCTGAATGCAGCATCCTGTGGGCACCGTTCTGAAGGCAGCATCCTGTGGGCACCATTCTGAGGGCAGCATCCTGTAGGCAGAATCCTGTGGGCAGCGTCCTGTGACCACTGATGAAGGACTAGAGGATGACCAACACGGCACTGTGCAGCAGCAGATGAGCTACCGTCTCTAACTGTACATCTACAAGGTGGACCAGCAAGGTAGGAGTGTCTAATAGAGTGGACAGTGAGTGGACACATTGTTTAAACACTCCAGCAGCACTGCTGTGTCTGATCCACTCACACCAGCACAACACACACTAACACACCACCACGACGTCAGTGTCCCTGCACTGCTAAGTATGATCCACCACCCACATAATACATGTCCAGTGGGGGTCCTGACCAGTGAAGAACGGGGTAATAAAGTATACAGAGAAACAGATGGACTACAGTCTGAACCACAAAGGAATGGACAAACAGTGAGGATACAACCTAGCTATGCTTAACGAAGCAGCTGGTTGGTGTACATAGAGTGCATATGAAAAGAAACTCTCTCAGTTTCAAAAGCTAGGAGCTAATGATCTTAACAGCTGCCCAGCTTTAGAATGAAAACACTTTCCATCTTTCTTTCATTTCAGCAGATGGCTTTATTTTGAAAGCTCTGTAGCTCTTCACTGAAATTAATATTGATTCTTGTCTCACAGTGCAGCATGTTCAGCGCTGGGTAATACTCCATTTCCACCTAACTGCTAGACACCAGCATGATTTATACTCCTTGATTCAGCAGCTGGACTGCACCAATAAAAAACAAAATGTAAAAATAATTTAAGAAATATAGATACACCGGCATCGATGTGGACGTTCATAACATCAGGAGATCAAATACATGCACTAGTCATCAAGAGAATAGCGGCACCCACAAGGCATCAACCAACAGTATTGAAACATGGTGGGTAGGTTTAACATCCTGAGACATACAAATGATTCAAGTTTCATTGGGCCTTATCTCTGTACGTGACTGACCCAACAGCCACGATTTCCGGCGAACAGTGATGCCTCCATGAGTCCTCCTGTTAGTCCCAGTACCAGTTGTATATGGCTGCACCACACAGGACAACATGCATGCAGACCATCCTTTGATATTGATGACTGTCCTTAACACCAAGTCAATGGTGTGGCCTGGCCAGAATGGCAGAATGGCAGTAGGTCATCACTGAAGAGTCCAGTTTTTGTCTTGGTGGAGATGACCAACAAATCCGTTTGTGGAGGCACCACAGTCAGCACCAAGATGAACGGCTTGTTGTCACATGACACATATCCACAGGCCTGGTATCAATCCACTTCCACCCCTACCACACCATCTGCAGGAACTGTGTGAGAATAATCAAGCTGCATGGGATGGATTATTACAGTACACCATTAGGAACCTCTACCTAACGTCTGGCATGTGGGGTCAGCAAACATGGTGGCCTGATGCCATACTGAGAGACACTACTTCTGTATGTTTAGCTCAATAAATATTGTTCATATAAGTCTACATAACATAAGTCTAGTAGCCTTTATCTTCCTTCCCAACATCACTGCAGTCCCACACTTCCTTCTGGGTGCAGCTGTTCTATTGGTGATAAGTGTACATTAATAGAATAATAATTTGAATAATTCGGGAAAAGTGCTATATGTTGTGTGTTTACTGATTTCCAGTGATGCTATTTCTCCTCCCCCTCAAGCTCTGTTGACGACTCCAGCTTTTCCGGATGCTTTGCTTTTCCACACAGCTGCCCACCATATTCAAGCCATTACTGCATATGGGTTTAGAGCCAGGCCAAACAACTGCTATTCTCTAAAACATGCTTTGTGAGCGCATGTTCCCAGGGGCATCGTCATATCCAAGAAAAGCAACGGTTCAGCCGCACACACCCACCGGCACTGTTTGCCAGTCTCACTTTCTTTCCAAATCAGAGGTGTTGGGATGGGATAAAACGGACCATTGGATTCACTGCCTCAGCAAAATTAGGCTATTTCGCTTTAATGAGGAAAATGTGACTTTACAGAACAGGCGATATCGGTAAATTAGTACATCCACTCTGCTCGCTCTGCACGGAGGAGAACATCTGGAGGGCGGCCAGATCACACTTCTTGCAAAGACTGCTGGAATTGCTGGAGGAAACTCCAGCCCATAAATGGAATAAATGGAGATTAAAGGTGCCATTGATTGTAAAGCTTTACGTATTCTGTGATGGTGTAATAATGAGGGTTCAGTGCACAGATAGGCTGAAAATAGGCTGATTCACAAATCCTAAACTGTTATGGAGCAAACCCATTAATATTTGCACCCCCAACATTTACATACAACCACAACAAAGCTACAGAACCAACACGCTGGAGAAACCCAACGTTCCAGGCTGGGAAAGGGATGGTAGCACTATTCATTCCCGTCCTAATGATCCCAACTGTCAGCGGTACATGACTGATGTTCATCTTTAAACCAGGCTGAAGTTGGCTCTTATTCACCAGCTTCTTAATCCAATGTTCCGGCCCACCTTGTGAATGTCCTGCAGCACCATTTAAGGAACAGAAAATTCCCAAATCAAACAGGAGAACAGGAACTTCAGTGCCCACATCTTTAACAGGATCTCAGAAAAATTTAATCCTGCAGTCTGCACATTTCGCTGTGGACAGTTTCCCAAACTCTTGGATAATATGGAGCAGCTTTGCTTAACGTTTGACCCTGAAGAGAATGGAGGAGTAGCTCCACCTTCATTAGCATCACAGCCCCAACAGCATCTTGTAAGTAGCAGCCTTCTGTGCGATTTTATCCTTGTTTGCCGGTTGAAGCAGATCATCTGAAACTCTGTAGTGAGGAACACCATTAATTTACTTTGTGTTAATGTCCAGATGGATAGCCAGAAGCTAGTATAGCTAACGTTAGCGACTAGCATTAGCTCAAAGTAACTAGCATAGCTAACTAAATAGTATGAGCATGTACAAGAGATGGACAATCAAATCCACCAGTTACACACAAGAGCCCAATAACATGCATCTCTTTAAGGGCTCTCAACTTTGGATAGGAGTCACATCCAATCTCGCAGTTGGATGGAATCGAAATGGAGGTTTGGATGATATTCCCATGCAAATATATTAATAGAAATATATAGAAACATCAAATTTGACATGCAAGTGACTGCTCTTAAAGGTCTCTTGTTTTGAAAGCTAGGATAGAATGTGGAATGAACAGGTCTTTTGGATATATGAATCCTTTGGAAGGCTGCAAAGATCTGTTTGCTTCCCTATAACTCCAATAACCCTGTAGTAACCTGTGATAAATTGGCTGCTGGGCTAGGCTCCAGCGCCCCACTGTGACCGAGAAGGAAAACGTGGTTCCGAAGATGAATGGAAGAGAGAGCACTTCTGTAGACTGAATAGGCTGATTGTGGGGAGTGAAGGGTATATCCTGAAACAGTGTTCAGATACTATAACAAATTTTTTGATCAACAACAGCCAAAAGAAGCTTCACTTTTCCATGACCTGGTCCCGTTAATGTTCAGGTGCAGGTTTGCACATCAACAAATTAACATACTTGCAGGTCGCAAAGCTTCAACCTGTCTGAAAAGCCAGCACAATCTTTAGAGACCACGCGGCCTGCTGTCAGTATAAGGAGAGGCTTCAGCCAGCACCTAGACCGCCGCTGCTACTGCCGGCGAGAACAACCGTCCTGATTAGCCTGGTCATGCAAGAGCAGCCACAAAGCAGATCTCTCAAAGGCCTGAGTCTCTCAGCCCGCAAGCTTTCGCTCTTTAACATTCACGGCGTGTCCTACGCCTCCGCCTGCAGCATGCAAGCACACCCAATAATGAACACCATATTGTCTCCTGAAGTGCTGAAGAAAACACAAACTCATATTTTTCTATTTCATTAGAAGGTTGCATTAGCATATTGGGGAGGTTAGCGACTTCCTCGCAAGTGCTCAAGAGTCAGGAAAAAACTTTTGCCATCCCATCCATATACCAGTGCCATGGAATGAAGTAGCAATCCTCCAGGGCCTTGGTGCACGACACGAGTCAGGGCCTGTGTTTGCTGGACCATGCAGTACAAGTAGCCAAGACACTGACCGCACACAGTGCAATTAAACAAGACAATGCAGTACAACACTAACAGTGCAAAACCAGGCCCAAAGCCCAACAATAAATACAATATAATCAATACGCCGGACAAGAGGGAGTGAGACAGAGGGTGTGATGTTTAAGAGAGTACAGACCTGAGAAGATTAACAGTGCAGGCTTTACTACTGTAGAAAGTTCCAATCACTGATCACAAAAGTCTTGGAACCGAAGTTTTCAATAATGTAGAACCATTTTAATGGTGATCTAATGATATGACTCCAGGATGCAAGCTCTGTGCAACGTGCCGAAACTCTATAACAATATGGAGAATGAGGAGAGCGAAGCTTGCTGTGGCTCAGAAGATAGCATCAGTACCTGCCAGGGAGCTACTGCCCTATGTGGGAGATGTGGTTGTTTGATTCCCAATTTGGGTAACTCAATCAATCAATATTTATATAGCATTTCTTTACAACTGATTAACCGAAAAGCAGTTTACACTGTATAAGTCCATCTATAGATGTAGGGAAGGGAATTCCGGGTCCGTGAGCAAGCCAGAGGCAACAGTGGCAGGAAAAATCTCCATTAGAGTAAGAGGAAGAAACCTCGGGATGAACCAGACTCAAGTTGGGGAAGCCATCCTCCTCAGGTTGAGCCCGGTTTAAGAGAGAAAGACAGAGCTAACAGGAAAATGAGCCTGGCACATCAATTAGATACATTCTGATTTATCCAGGGGCCAGTAATTACAGTACTAGGTAACTATGCTGTGTTACACCAATAAGAGTGCTTGAGTAAGACTCCTAGCACAACACTGGCCTCCTCGTAATATGAATAACCTTGTAAGTTATAGGAGCGTCAGCTAAATGCCATAAATGTCATTTAATATGCACCAAAAATGATTGCTTTAGGAGTGCACAGGAAGTACAGCTTCCCCTAAAACTCCCTAAAGTGCTGAAATGCTTAACAGTGAGTCTGTATTACTCGTCACTTATATTGCAGTATTTTATGCTGATATGTGGCCAAGGCATGGAAGCGGGATCCTAATGCAGGATAAATCCCAATCACGTTCCCACGGCCTAATATATCTTGCCATACCATAATCCTACCATAACTGTCATGACTATTTCTTGTTTGTAGTGTGTACTAAGTCATTGCCACATTTTAACATCTTATGTTGTTTTCATTATTTAAGTGTCAAAGCTAAATTATCTTGTTCCCACACCTTATTAAGTCATGGCCACAACCTAACCATCTCGTTCCAAGACCTTTCTATGTCATGGCCAAGTCTTTCAGTCTCATTACCAGGCCTTACTAATTTGTGTCTATGACTAAACTAACTCTTTCCAGTGCCTTACTAATTAGTGGCTATGAATTAATTGTCTTGTTCCCACGACTTACTAAGTTATCTAGGGTTAGTTCCCATGACTTAACTATCAAATCTGAATGTTCTTGTTAACACACCTTATTAAGTTGTGGCCACAACTTAGCTGTCTAGTTCATTAAGATCAAGCAAATATTTTCATGTCCACAATTTTAATTCTAAATCACAATTTTGATTCAAAATCAGGGTCAAAACAGGGTCATAACTCAATATCTCAGTATCATAGCTTACTAAGTGTAGCTCATGACTAAACTATCTTTTTCCAATGCCTTAGTAATTAGTAGCTTTGTCTTAACATCTTATGTTGTTTTCATTATTTAAGTGTCAAAGCTGAACTATCGTGTTCCCACACCTTATTAAGTCATGGCCACAGCCTAACCATTTCGTTCCAAGACCTTTCTATGTCATGGCCAAATCCATTAGTCTCTTTACCAGGCCTTACTAATTTGTGTCCATGACTAAACTAACTCTTTCCAGTGCCTTACTAATTAGTGGCTATGTTCCCATGACTTACTAAGTTATTTTGTTCCCATGACTTAACTATCAAATCTGAATGTTCTTGTTAACACACCTTATTAAGTTGTGGCCACACCTTAGCTGTCTAGTTCATTAAGATCAAGCAAATATTGTCATGTCCACAATTTTAATTCTAAATCACAATTTTGATTCAAAATCAGGGTCAAAACAGGGTCATAACTCAATATCTCAGTATCATACCTTATTAAGTGTCGCTCATGACTAAACTATCTTTTTCCAATGCCTTAGTAATTAGTAGCTTTGACTTAACATCTTATGTTGTTTTCATGATTTAAGTGTCAAAGCTGAACTATCTTGTAATCTTAAAACATCCCATTTCCCACAACTTGCAATGGCTTGACTATTAAAACTGATATACATATAACTGTGTGTACCTAAACTTTTAACTTTGGTCTTATACCATATATGCATATACATATTTTATAAAATGATTAAGCTAATGCATTAACGTACATATAAATTATGTATTGTTTATTTGTTTGTTTGTATTTAATGTCTTGTTAGTGTTTTTCTGAATGTCCAGATTTCTGAATATAGATATGCATCGTTAAAGCATAACCCGTATGAAGACGAGTGTCATCTAATAAGCCATTGCTTGTCTTTGCCGTGTCCTGCAGCCTTGCACTGGGAGCGCTTTTAATTTCTTCATAAGTGTTTTAATCATCTCTGGCCTCATTATCAGGGATCCGTTCCATCAATCTCCGCTGACACCCACAGAGCCCACCGCCCACTCGTTCTGTGGATTTATGGTCCTTGCGGGGGGACTCACCTCCATCCCTCCATTCCTCCATCCCTCTGTCCACTCCCTGGGCTCCCGTGCCAACAGTAACTGGAGATGACAGAGCGCTCTTTGTGGCGAAAGGTCGAGGTCGAGGTTCCGCTTCCGCTCTGCTGGAGGAAGGTGTGTTATTGTCATGGCCAATACTCGGCAGGTCTGGGGAGAAGGGAGAATGGCATCCGTAAATGGAGATGTCATTGTACATCCAGTGGAGCGACTTAAGGCCTGACGCCAATCACAGGAGCCTGCGACAAGTCCCATCCAGACCTGGCTATCACACAAAAGAAAACTATTTTCTATCATTTCCCCTCCTATCTACCTTTTTTCCCCTGCTTGCTTTTTATTTGCTATACTGGTTGAAGTGCCCTCGCTTCCAAAGGCCTAGCCTGTTCCAGAGCTTATAATGAGACACTCTGTCACTGCCGAAGGCTTGATATAACTTTGAGGAAGAGTCAGTTCAGGCAACAATCCAATTAAAATCTCTTAGGTGGAGCCGTGCGACTGAGATTTCATCTCGCCACCCTGACATCTCACGCTACACTGACCTTGGGCAGAGATAACATGGATTTCAAAGCCATGTTTGCCACTCTGTCCTATCTCAGACTCGTGTGATACGCAGACCCAATATGTTCTCTTCTCCACCGTGGCCAGTGTTGCATAATTCTTCGTGTGGGCTTCAATCTTTTAACCCTTCACAGTTAGGCACAGCTACCACAATAATAACTACATGGCATCCTATTAATTTTGTATCACCTATAGCTCATTAAAACGCAATATTCTGTGAAAGGAAACTTTCAAATCATAAATGCTACTATGCTACACATTTGATTAAGTAGTTCTCATGTTTCTGGTTCTAATTGAGAGCCAAATAAACCAAAACAAGTCAGACATGCAGACTAAAAGTCATCAATCCAGACTTTGAAGTGAACTCTACTGTAATTACCTATTATTTACTCTGTAATAAACATGTAACTACACACTTTTTGCATAGTGCAGGAAAATGATGACAATAACTCCTCTCCCTTTGCTTCTATCTCACCTTGGGCGTAACTTGCACCCTCTTCCCGTTTAAACAGTCATTAGCACCGGAAGGGTCGTTCATCATCATTTTTATGAAGCTCAAATGCAGCCTAATCACCTTAGTGCAATTTAGCCTGCCTAATTCATCACACGTCCTTGCTGTTGTTCAAGCTGCGGGACTTGAAAGCACGTACGTCACGGCGCTTAAACTGAGAGCCACACAACGTGCATACCATTACAGAGCCTAGCCACTGGCATCTAAAATCTTGTGGGCCCCATCATGGAAAAAAGAAGAAAACAGAAACAAATGGACCCCCTACATGAAAATTAGCATCAATGAATAAACATAGTTATGAGTATGTAATGAGATTGTTTACTTGCTTTTGCTGTGTGTCAACCACGTTGGTGCACTAATGTAGGCTAATGGCTGAAGTATTATATTATCACAGCTACTCATGAGTCATTGGTGAAGAATTCTGACCATAGGGGGTCTTGTAAAGGTGTAACCCCAGTCTTATTGCCCCACCTGCACTGCAATACTAATGCCATATGAGCTAAACGTGAATCTGTTATGTGGTGCTATTAGCATGTATTCTATATTTGTTTGACTCTGTTTGAGTCCCAGCAGCTGCAGATATCTGTGTGTTTGTATGGGTGAAACGAAATCATCTTAGATTCATCTTAGAGTATTGCAATTAAGTTCTAGCAAGGGAGTTAGCCAATCTCTCAGGATAGCAGTAAATATGGCATAAGATGCTGGAATGTGTTGGCTGCTCCATAAGTGCTGATACTGCCCTCAGAAATGGTGGGACGAGGCCTTCAGTCACGAGAAATGGTGGGAGGACATTGACAGCCACAATAGAAGGCACTGGGAAAACAATAAGAGATGCAAACTACAGGGGAATGGGGCATGTACCACAAAACCCATCTCCAGTGCCCTGCCCTGTGTCCCAAGGCAAGGCAAAGAGCCAAAATATGCTGAGCTATGCGGTTGACCTCATGGATCAACCAGGTTCGAGATTTGGTGACCCACTTGCCATCCAGTTGGATGCATTCATCATAATGAGAAGCATCTGAGGCTAAGCACCTTAGCCTCACTGTCAAACTGTGGAGGTGGGGACTGGGAGACAGGCCTTCTTATCACCTATCGTGGTCCTCATTGGTGCCCGAGTGATGGATGTCTGGCACAAACAGCCTCCACTCTTCTGAAAAGCCTTTCCACAAGACTTTGGAGGGTGTCTGTAGGAATATGTGCCTATTCAGTCAAATGAGCTTTTGCCAGGGCATGAGAAGGCCTGGCACGTGAACTGACAATCCAGCATCAGACCATTATCCACCCTCCACCAAACGTTACTGTTGGCGCCCTCCTTTCTGGTAGGTGGCGTTCTCCTGGTTCATCCACCAAACTCAGTTTCCTCCATCAGACTACCAGATATTGATTCATCACTCCAGAGATCCCAGTTCTACTGTTCCAGAGTCCCGTAGTGGAGCTTTACACCACTCTAACCGACACTTGGCATTGCACATTGTGACCTTAGGCTTGTTTGCAGCTGCCCAACCATAGAAACCCATTTCATGAAGCTCCCAAAGCACAGTTGTGGTGATGATACTTCCTGTTGTTGCCCCTAAACAGTGGTAAACTGGTATGTTAAATACACCAATTGGAGCATGCTGTGGTGAATTCACTCTGGAAGAATCGATTCAATGGCATTCCTATAAAAAACGCAGAAGCTCCAGCAGAATGGGGCCATGCGGTACAGTAGAATGTGAAGTACACAGTTAAGCACTGCTGCAGGACAGTTGCACACACAAAGAAGCCGCCGTTCGCATTCAGAGCACACGTAAACACACACGCTTCCTTCCACCTGCCTGCAGCTCAGCAGCCAGAAACAGCTCCTTCCCTCAGGCGGGCCCTGCAGGAGCGACTACAGCACCGAGCCCATGGACAGCGAACCATATGATTCTATTGCTTTATTTATTAATTTCTGACTTATTTATACAGGAGAAAGCCTACCGAGGCTGAGGTCTCATTTTCACAGCTTGCCTGTTTCCATCCCAGTAGCGGCCAAAAGTGACACAAGCAACACTTGTAATACTAAGCAACAACAAAATGCTAAACCTTCAAATATTCGTTAGCACATTAGAGCTAATCATCCGCCAAGTGGAAAACATGATTAAATTTAATGACTAGTGTTTAACAGATGCACCAGCTATGTACCGTATATTTAGATAAGGTTAATTAATGCTTTGTTATACTGCAGGAAACAAAGACTAATTAAGAGTGATGCAGGTTTTCTTCCTCTTTCTTTTCTTCTCTACTACCTTCTCTCTCAGATGTCCTACTGCTCAAGAACTTCCTTTTCCTCCAGACGTCCTTCTACACGAGAACTACAGTCTTCAGACGTCCTTCTTCTCAAGAACTACATTCTCTCTCAGATGTCCTACTGCTCAAGAACTACCTTCTCTCTCAGATGTCCTACTGCTGAAGAACTACCTTATCCTCCACACGTCCTTCTACTCAAGAACTACCTTCTCTCTCAGATGTCCTACTGCTCAAGAACTACCTTCTCTCTCAGATGTCCTACTGCTCAAGAAGAACCTTATTTCTCAGATGTCCTACTGCTCAAGAACTACCTTCTCTCTCAGATGTCCTACTGCTCAAGAACTACCTTATCCTCCACACGTCCTTCTACTCAAGAACTACCTTCTCTCTCAGATGTCCTACTGCTCAAGAACTACCTTCTCTCTGAGATGTCCTACTTCTCAAGAATTACTTTCTCTCTCAGATGTCCTTCTGCTCAAGAACTACCTTCTCTCTGAGATGTCCTACTGCTCAGGAACTACCTTCTTTCAGATGTCCTACTGCTCAAAAACTACCTTATCCTCCACACGTCCTTCTACTCAAGAACTGCCTTCTCCTTCAGACGTCCCTCTACTTAAGAACTACCTTCTTTCTCAGATGTCTTATACTCAAAAACTGGCATCACTTCCAAGCTCCCTTCTTAAGTAAACATACTTAAAGGCACTTCCCAATGACTGTCACCACAGACAAAGGAATGCAAATCATTTTCGCATTTCTGAATTATTTGGTAAATTTGTTTTAATTTTTTTTCTTTTTATGAAAAACTAAATTTGGTTCTCAAAGCGTATTGTGGTTTCTGGGTTAGACTGATTAAGCAAACATGTTCAGAGCACTTAATAACACATTGTAAGCACTCATAGGCATTTTTAAAGCAATCAACATTTTAAGACCAGTCATAGTTCTTTAGTGCAGTATGGCATTTTGAGGGCAACCGTAGACATTTTGAGAGCTTGTGATTGTACACCCTATGTAGAAAACCACTTCCTGCTCTTTGTGTGCATTTTGTGCCCAGCATAGCAGTGGCGAAACATCAAACAACCTATAGGGAAGTAAAATTTTAAAAAATAATAATAATAATAATTTGAGCAGGGCTAGAGGGCACCTAACACAAACTATACATCAGCAGATGGGCTACAGACTCTGTATAACCTGCAAGGTGGAGCTGACCTGATCTTAGCACTCTAGCTTCCAGACACATCATAATAATAGGTCATTAGGTTTACACCTGATGGGAATTCAGCCAGTACAGTATAATTGCTTTATTACCCCTTGAGGCTCTTTCACAATGCAGCCCTTAGACACTCTGATGAGGCTTTTCCTAGATTTGCATTGCTGTTGTATTTCTTGTGTTTCGTTTCCATTCTGAGGTCCAGTTAGGATGGTTATGTGGGTTCATGAGCCAAAAGCCATTACCATGGTTTTAAATTTTGCTTGAAACTTACATGAAGCTAAATTTCGCTTGTGTTATATGATGTAACCTGCCCTGTTTTGAACTTGAGTCTTTCGGAATTGTGAATTTCATTTAGCATGTACCAAATGTTAAACTTCCCAAACAGTCCATTCAAATGAACATTGTAGTTTATTTAGCCCAAAACAATGTGTTTACATATATTCCAGATTGTGATCTATGGGATGTGGAAGTTTCAGTTCAGTCTCAGAAGTGTTCCAGCTTTGGCAAAATACAGAGCAGTCAATTTGAAGAGAAGTCACATACAGAGCTAGCCCATCTGTTTTTACTGTATAATTTGTTAGCCTGTTCTTCTATGGTCAGGACCTCCACAAGACCACCAGAGCAGAGCAGGTATTATGTGAGAGGTGGATCATTCTCAGCACTGACACTAACATGGTGGTGATGTGTTGGTGTGTGTTGTTCTGGTGTGAGTGGATCAGACACAGGTGGGTTTAAACACTGTGTCCACTCACTGTCCACTCTATTAGACACTCCTACCTTGGTGGTCTACCTTGTAGATGTACAGTCAGAGAAGATAGCTCATCTGCTGTTGCACATTGCAGCATTGGTCATCCTCTAGTCCTTTATCAGTGGTCACAGGTTGCTTTCCTTAACACCACGTTAATGTCACCAAAGACTGTAATGGTGTTGTGCCAAACTGTCATGTCCAGAAGGTCTGGTGTCACTCACCTCCACCCCTACCACACCATCTGCAGCAACTCTGTGAGAATATTCAAGCTGTATAAGATGATTTTTTACAGGACACCATTAGGAATCTCTACAACTCTATGCCGAGACATGCTGGGTTAGCAAAGCTTCTTAGAATCTGGGTAGCAGGGGGTGCTGGTGTCTATCCCATCGTTTACAGGGCAGAAACATAGACATACACATCCACACCTACGGGGCAGTTTAGCATCTCCTGTTTTGGACTGTGGGAGGAAACCAGAGCACCCTGATGAGGAAACCCCCACAGACACAAGTAGAACATGCAAACTCCACAGAGAAGGGACTCCAGACCCCCCCTCACAAGTCAGGAATCAAGCCCAGACACATCTTACTGCGAGGCGACAGCGCTACCCACTGTGCCACTGTGCCACCCTTATCAAGCTCCTTCATTAAAATTAATGAAGCTTTCTTCGTACGATCTGCACTCATTCAGCTGACTCTGACACTGTTTGTTTCCTCACGTCATTTCCCAGAGCCTCTGGAAACACCGTGCACTCATCACTGCCGCTCAAGGTGTTTCTGTCTCCATCTGCGTGTGTCTTAAACTGAAAACACCATCTGGACGATCTGACGGCCTCTCAAACCACTGCTAGGCAACACAATCAAAACCTGCTAATTTATTTTGACCCCAATGTGTAGGCTCTCACGCACACGCACACACACACACTCATCCATGCACACATGTCGTTTGTTGAAAACCAGGTGCATGGATGATAAGGGTCGGGCGGCTCTGTTACACAGAGGGAATGCTGCAAAGCATGACACATACTCTCCAAGCTCGGCTAGAACAGGCCACGGGACTACAAGCCCTGTACATGTCCAAATCAGCCTGTAATTAATTTGACATTCTGAGGAGGGAAAAAATGTGAGCAATTAACAAATTCATGTAAATGACATCACCATTCAACAGCATGTGGCAGCACTGGGAATGTGTAAGGAAGAGCGGGGCTGGTTGGCACAGATTTCACTGTGTGGCATATGATATCCCAGACAGAAAAGCCTGACAGTCAGAGATATTAACACTACAACACTCTGGAATGCTGACCCTCACTCCTCTATTTGTCTAATCCACAGTCATACTGACCCACACTCCTCCATGTGTCTAATCCACATCCATACTGACCCTACTGCCTCTATGTCCTGTCTGACCCCTCCACTCCTCTATGTGTCTACCAACATACTGACCCACACTCCTCCATGTGTCTAATCCACATCCATACTGACCCTACTGCCTCTATGTGTCTGATCCACAGCCGTACTAACCCCTCACTCCTCTATGTGTCTAATCCACATCCATACTGACCCTCACTCGTCTCTGTTTAATCCACATCCGTACTGACCCTCACTCCTCTATGTGTCTAATCCAGAGCCGTACTGACTCTCAGCCCTCTATGTGTCTAATCCACATCCATACTGACCCTCGCTCCTCTATATGTCTAATCCACATCCATACTGACCCTCACTCGTCTGTGTTTAATCCACAGCTGTACTGTCCCTCACTACTCTATGTGTCTGATCAACAGTCGTACTGACCCTTACTCTTCTATGTGTCTAATCCACACCCATACTGACCCTCACTCGTCTTAGTTTAATCCACATCCATACTGACCCTCGCTCCTCTATATGTCTAAACCACATCCATGCTGACCCTCACTCCTCTGTGTCTAATTCAGAGCCGTACTGACCCTTACTCCTCTATGTGTCTAATCCACAGATGTACTGACCCTCACACCTCTATCTGTCTAATCCACAGTCGTACTGACCCTCGCTTTTCTATGTGTCTAATGTACAGTAATGACCTTCATGCCTCTATGTGTTTAATGTACAGTAATGACCATCACTCCTCTATGTGTTTAATGTACAGTAATGACCATCACGCCTCTATGTATTTAATGTACAGTAATGACCATCACTCCTCTATGTGTTTAATGTACAGTAATGACCATCGCTCCTCTATGTGTTTAATGTACAGTAATGACCATCACGCCTCTATGTATTTAATGTACAGTAATGACCATCACTCCTCTATGTGTTTAATGTACAGTAATGACCATCACGCCTCTATGTATTTAATGTACAGTAATGACCATCACTCCTCTATGTGTTTAATGTACAGTAATGATTATCACGCCTCTATGTGTTTAATGTACAGTAATGACCATCACGCCTCTATGTGTTTTATCCACACACTTATTCCTTTATGTGCCTAATACAACAATTGTGTTGACTGGGAATGATGTACACCCAGTGTCTTGGTTTAAGATACTAGGTCAGTGGGGCTGGTTTAGAGATGGGGACTAAGTAGGAACCTACTGACCTTTAGATGCTAAACAACCAATCATGGCTCTTAAAGAAAATCATGTTGACACTACAGTATACACCTTTCAGTCAAGCCAACTCAGCGTCCTCATTCTCCATTCAGGCTGCGTATTATCACTCTATTTTCTTTACACCGTTAG